>NIPM01000343.1:0-121050 GCA_002738285.1 Holacanthella duospinosa | reverse complement strand
TAAAAATGTATAAAAATGTATAAAAATGTATAAAAATGTATAAAAATGTATAAAAATGTATAAAAATGTATAAAAATTTATAAAAAATGTATAAAAATGTATAAAAATGTATAAAAATGTATAAAAATGTATAAAAATGTATAAAAATGTATAAAAATGTATAAAAATGTATAAAAATGTGTAAAAATTTATAAAAAATGTATTTATACATTGTCCAAAATCACCTCAAATCTTTAGACTTTTCATTACTTCCATAAGACACATCTTACAATCAAACGTATACACACAACTTTAATTTATCTATTCCTTTCCCACATAATAAAATTGCATAATACATATGTGGTTTTTTTATTATATATAAAAATTGTAAAATAATATAGAGTACAAGATATGATTTTTAAGTGATTTGAAAGNAGAAAAAATGTATCAGAGATTTATACATTGTCCAAAATCACCTCAAATCTTTAGACTTTTCATTACTTCCATAAGACACATCTTACAATCGAACGTATACACACAACTTTAATTTATCTATTCCTTTCCCACATAATAAAATTGCATAATACGTGGTTTTTTTATTATATATAAAAATTGTAAAATAATATAGAGTACAAGATATGATTTTTAAGTGATTTGAAAGGTGTATAAAATTGGGTGAAGTGAGCGTGTCTCAAAATATTACTCAATCAAGATTCTTATACTCATTATGTCATCTATCAGGATCTTAACTGTACACCTTTGGTTACTCCTTCTCAAGACGTGATATGAAGATTAGTCTTCAACAATGGACTTTTCCAATCCATTGTTGATAATGAAAATAATAATAATAATGAAATACTCTTTAGTTCTTTTCCACTGACCCAGAGAACCTCTATAAGTATAAGTATAAGTGGAATTCAAATTCTCCCTTGACAGACAGAAAACAAGATGATGAATTCATTATGTAATCCTTTCACATCATCACAAACCAACCAATCAAATACCCTCTCTATTAACACACATTCAATTGACAATTCTATTTCTTTTTACAACAATGTCTTTTCTCAATCATCTCACTTTTCACAACAAAAGAGAAAAAATATATATATATATATATATATATATATACTCTTTTTCTATCCCATAGTTTGAGAAAAAATTTAACCTACTCTAAAAACTAAAGTACCTACTCACAAAAGAAGAATTAGAAGTAGAAAAATGAAAAATCAATCAATCTCAACTCAATTGTAGACTTCCACTCCAAAAAGTTAAATTTTAACAAATAATTATACAAAAACTTTAGTCAGCATTTTATTATTTAACTAATTAACCAATCATATCTTACGCAATTGTTGTCATCTACAAAATTTACANTCTTTTCTCAATCATCTCACTTTTCACAACAAAAGAGAAAAAATATATATATATATATATATATACTCTTTTTCTATCCCATAGTTTGAGAAAAAATTTAACCTACTCTAAAAACTAAAGTACCTACTCACAAAAGAAGGATTAGAAGTAGAAAAATGAAAAATCAATCAATCTCAACTCAATTGTAGACTTCCACTCCAAAAATTTAAATTTTAACAAATAATTATACAAAAACTTTAGTCAGCATTTTATTATTTAACTAATTAACCAATCATATCTTACGCAATTGTTGTCATCTACAAAATTTACAAGTTTCAAACCTGTATGCAAATAACAACTGGTCAGAGTGATGAAATATTGAAATTTGAAAACTTGTAAGATTTTGCAATTATTACCATATACGAAAAATGGATTGAGTAATTACGCATTGACAAAAGTCAAGAATAATTTTTGCAAACAAAAGAAGAAATCCTCAACACAAATTTTACCAGAGCACAACAAAAAAAAAAGAAAAAAAAATCTAAAAAATTAGGACAAATTAATAAAAAATTTTTCGTAAGATCATTTTTCAAAATACATAACAATAGCTCAAATGTCAAAATAAATCTATTATGAAACAAATCTTAAAGAAATGACATCATAAGTCGGAAAAAATCAAACAAATGAAATTTATAATCCTATCCACAAAAAAAAAAAAAAAAAAATTTATAAAAACCACTTCAAAAACTCGAATCCAAACAATGACATTAAAAATAACAGTAAACTCTTTTCTTTAACAAAACACCACAAAACGTTAACTTTTTTTTTGATGCAAAACTCAATAACATTGTTAATGTCTTTCTATAATTCTTTACCAACATTAAAATAATCAAAATCAACATCTTTTTACCTTATTCAACCAAAAAATTAAGCAAACTCATTTCATTAACATTTTCCATGTTTTTTGATCTCTCAACCACATCTGAATAGATTTTTTAGTAACAGAAAAACCTACCTAAAACAATTTATACTCAAAATTAACAGAATTATTCATGAATCAATTTATTATCTTTCATACTACTAACTAGTAACTACTACTCTTTCTCTCCTCATGCCTCACCTGTCAATAACAATAAAAAAATTTTTTAGTGTTTTTTGGTCATAATAATTGATTGTTGTAAATTGCCTAGGGTGGGCTTGTAGTGATAAACTCTTGACCAGCATGTGGTAAGAGTAGCCAGCAGGAGTCGGCTTTAGAAGATTACTATGGATGATAATATAGAAAATATAAAAAAAAAAAAAATATATAGCGAAATGGTCAAGGAAGTGGATCTGCCACCCGTATGGATAAGTGGAGCAAAAGATCCACCACCCAACACCACAATTACCAATTACTATGCAGTAATTTCTACTATACAAAAACAGACTCAATGAACTTAACCTAATGAGAAATATTCTTCCAAAAAAAAAAAAAAAAAAAAAAAATACTTATACACCTGCTGAGATACAGCACTGAAACAATATGAAATAATTAGCCTTACTCTCTTCATTTCAATTGCCTAAATTCACCAAAAACCCTTTAGGCTTCAAAGTTAAACTATTCATTTTATATTTCAGAATCACTCACATTGAATAGTCAGATTCAGACTAGTAATTACAAAAAAAAAAAAAAAAAAATTTATATATATATTTCCATGTCACAAAAAATGTGAGACCTATATATAATAGAGTATAGCAGCAGTTTTCGAAATAGGGCGGAAAAAGTGGTCTATTAGTCACAACTACAAGCAAATTATTATTATTATTATTATTATTATTAATCATAGTTACAAAATATCAAGAAGTTTCATATCCAAAGTTACAAAATTCGTACTTTGTAAATAGAAGAAAAGCAAAAAAAAGTCCCGGTTGGGTTTGGTTCATTGAGAAAAGGATTTTGGTAAATCTCCTAATTCTAATTTCCAATTAGACATAGGAGATGTCTGACGATAAATCAAAAAAAAAAAGTCTAAGAAAAAGAAAAGAGTAAGACAGTCGGTGACTGTCAAAAGAGAGAATTAATTAACAATTCTAATTAATAAGAAGGGGGTGATATGAGAGTTATCTCTACTACAGGTCAACCAACCGAACCAACAATCTACACTCTACCATATATCTCAGTCTCAGACTTTGAGTCTGACAAGTACCCATTTAGTCCACTTTACTTACTCACGCACTCACCTACTACACAACTCAATTACATAACTAACATTTTTCTCTTCAAATCATCTAATAATGAACACAAAAAAAAAAAATAGATACAGATCCATTCCATTTTAAAAATCATCTCTTCAGAATGAATTTACTCAAGATTATGATGATTTTCATGTTGTGTTGGAGTAAAGTTCTAACCAAAATTTACTCAAACTGTAGCTAACATTTATGAAGCGAGAAGGACAAGCGAAGTAATTTCAATTATACCTCTGTATACCTTACGAACATTCTTATGAAATTATAGTGTTGTAGTTGTTGTAAGTCCACGTGGAAATTGAATCTTGTATCTATTGTTGTGTAGAGAAATGAAAAAAAAAAAAAAAAAAAAAAAAGAGAATGAGATCTCTATTAAGCGGATGAATTCTTATCAAAAAAAAATTTTTTTTTNAGCGGATGAATTCTTATCAAAAAAAAATTTTTTTTTTTTTTTTGGCAATTCACTTCAAAAACCCGTTAGAAAAGAACTCACCTTGAAATCATGTAATCAGTTACGTAATGAGAGATTTCATTCCTAAACAGACTCATTCACATCCAACTAAAAAACTATCTCACGCATACAACTCATAATATACAAAAATTTTTACAATTTCTTTAACCATTACAGACCATGAATTACTTTATCTTAATATAATAATTACTTTAGAAATCACGACTATCAAATCAAATAATCAACAATTGGAATGAGATATTTCAGAAATTTAAGATTATTGACTTTCAATATTATTAAATTTCAGAAATTTTATATCGGAAACTAAGAAATTTATATAAACTTCTTAAGTAATGTAAACCTATTATATAAAATTTCGGTAATATGAGATGAACCAACTGTAGAAAAATTATGAGCCACAGGAAGACGTTCGGAAGAGCGTCTGTAGAAACCACAAGAAATGTATAGTCTAGGGATGAGTGGACATGAGAATAAAATAAAATATAAAAAAATAGTCCCGTATTTACACCTGCTTAGCCCTTGGATAACAGGATTGGAGAATAGACTTTGAAACAGGTGAGTAGAAATTAATTAAACTCAATTCTACCATAAGATTTAATTAATTGTTGAATTTTATCCAGCAAGTGAAAACACTACATAATTTCTATCGAAATAGTAAAAAAAAATAAAAAAAAAACGTAAAAAAATAAGTAGTGTTGTAAAATTTCAAACAAAAGGACCATAGGCGAAATTGATTAAAAAATAAGGCTAGATAAACGAGCCGAGCCAGCTCGCGAGCCGAGTTGAGCAGGAGCATTGGCTCTCTTGAGTAACGGGAATAACTCGTGAGCTAGCTTGCCAAATTTTCGGGTTAAAAATTGTAAGTAATTTGCTAAAATTTAATATTATTTTTTTTTAAACAGCTGGTGTTTATTTACTATTCTGCTTAAAAAAAAATTTTTTTTAGGTATGAAAAATAACCTTTTAACGTCAGTAATTGTTACCAAATCTGTTCATTTTAAAAATTATATTTACAAGAACAAAGCTAAGACTTACAACGTATTTTGTTTCAATCGATTGTTTTCTTGAAATATCAATATAATAATCCCCATAATCTACTATGCTAACCACTACTAAAGTAGAAAAGAATTTTCAACTATAAATAACCTATGACTCACGAGTCAGCTTGCAAACTGCTCATGCGAGTTGAGAAATGAGCCGAGCTGAGCTGATATTTCCCAACTCCTGTGAGCCGAGAGCCGAGCCGAGCTGAGCTGAGCCAACAAAAAACTCGGCTCGTTTTCATCCCTAAGATAGGCCAAAACTTAAAACTCATCTTGAGATTGAATTCCTTAAGNAACTATAAATAACCTATGACTCACGAGTCAGCTTGCAAACTGCTCATGCGAGTTGAGAAATGAGCCGAGCTGAGTTGATATTTCCCAACTCCTTTGAGCCGAGAGCCGAGCCGAGCTGAGCTGAGCCAAGAAAAAACTCGGCTCGTTTTCATCCCTAAGATAGGCCAAAACTTAAAACTCATCTTGAGATTGAATTCCTTAAGACACAGGTTATGATGCAGGATGTTAAATTTCTAAACTAAATCTCTATTGTTGTAGTAGTAAAAAAAATTAAAACTTACTTATATCTCATTGTTATTATAATAATCCTAAAAAACGTTAATTCTAAAGAATGGANAAAAAAAATTAAAACTTACTTATATCTCATTGTTATTATAATAATCCTAAAAAACGTTAATTCTAAAGAATGGATTCATATTTTAATTTTCTAACCAATAGACTACTTAACAATGAACAACAAGGTTGACTCACGAATTCAATTATCAAAACTACTTGAGCTGAAAATCTCCTGTTATTCAGTTATTCTTGTTTTTAGTAAAGAGAAAAAAGTCAGAAGGCGTTAGAAAAGGCTACTACTAATTGTTTAAACTTTAATAAATAATTTCTTTTATATATGATTTGTCATAAAAGGGTAGAGAGAAAAAAAAATACATTTTAAGAAAGAACAATGAATTTTAAGACTACAAAACAATAGAGTCCTTCAGGCTCAAAATCATAGCCTCAATCCCTTTGACGTTGATCATGATTTGTTTATTTTTTAAGTTAAATTTTATCCTTAATTCTCTTTGACTACTTAAGAATTAGAAAAGAAATTAATTCCTTTTTCGCCTCTGGAATGAAAACAAGTGAGCATGAATTAATAATAATTTCTTGAGTTAAATCTTGTTTTTTTTTTCATCCGACAGAGGTCAACTTCGTGGTCAAAAATTCGCATAACTCAAAAAATTTTGCCTTTAATTATCTCCAATTACTANAAAAAAAAAAACTAAAAAATATTTCATTGTTATTATCTTACTTAAAATGGCAACAGACGTTTCCCAACTGGTTCCTCTTCCTTAAGGAATAACAATTAATTATTTCTGCTAAATTTAAGAGACCTATATTGGGAAAAAGTTGGGATGAATCCACAACAACTCAGAAGACCAGAACGAGAGAATAAAATAAAAATTCCGTTAGTATTATTAACACTAAAAACTACTATCCACAGAAGTGAGTGAAGGAATTTACCTCAGTTTCTTATAAAAAGATTTTTTTTTTTACCAAATTTAACAATACATTTATAACAATAGACCACATAAATACAAAAAATCTGATTTCATTCACAGACAACCGACTCAGTACACACAATCCAATGATAATTTGTGGTGATTTTTATTTCCGTACTTTAAAAATACAATATGCGAAACCCAAGGTTCCCTACAGTTCTCGGTTTCTTCACAAATTTCATACAAATTGAAAAAAAAAAATAAATTCTAGTCCAAAAATCACGTAATTTAATAAAATAAAAAAAAAAAAAAAAATCTTATTTTTCATCTACTAATTCTCAAGAACAAAAAAAACTGAAGAAAAGTCTTGCCGGTAGTTTTACAATCCACATTATCTGTCACTCACAAGATTGATTGAAATATTGGCAATCGACAAACAAGCAGTGAATCAAAACCTCCGAATTTGTATAATCTTTCTAACTGTTTCATGTTATTCGTTATTTTTTATAAAGAAATCGCCTTCTCATAAAAACTTGGTTGATTAGACAGAAAACGCAAAGGCCAAAGGGCAACTCAAGCATCACAGGAGCAACATTACAAGAGAATAATCTACGAAATTACATTATATTTGTCATGATTAAGCTCTTTTAAGTAAAAAAAAAAAAAAAAAAAAAAAAAAAATCTTTGATTTTCGAGTAGTGCTTGAAAAATATGCGAAAATATTTTGGCATAAATGCGTCAGAATCCCCTCCTCCTTCATGTTGTCAGTGGTTATAGCGGCTTCAAACATGCTTCACCGCTTTTTTTATCTTTTCCAACAATTAAATCTTTCTAACCCAGCGAAACAATGAACCGTCTCATGAATGAATCTACCAAAAAAAAATTCCTTCCCATCAACCACATAGAACCTTCAGTGTCAAAAATCTGTTGCAAATTTTAAGCATAATGGAAACAATTAAACCAAAGATCCTCTTCATTGATCTCTTTTTCTTTCATGAAACAAAAAAAAATTTTTTTACCTAATAAATGATAACACATCTTCTCTTGTCACGAGCAGTCTGTTCCGTTTTCATTGTGAACAAAAAACCACCCACAAATTACACTGAGAGCTCAATGAAATTACTGATTCTCGAGAAACTATGGTAAACCAAATTAGAATTCTTCTCACCAGAAAATATATANAGCTCAATGAAATTACTGATTCTCGAGAAACTATGGTAAACCAAATTAGAATTCTTCTCACCAGAAAATATATAGAACTTTATACGGCACTAAAAATTTGTCATCAAATTCATGAGCATGTGTATCATAAAATATGAAACAAAATGACAATTTTAGAAATTGAAATATCAAATTAGTATCATAAATTTTAAGAAACTTACAATGTCCGACATCATGCAGTAAATACGCTTCCGTAAAATTGCACATGTAACTAAATTAACTTCTCCAGCTTTTGTATAGAATTATGAAAAACTGAACTTTCAATAATAAAGGTTATCGATTATGATTTATTTTATGGACGAGCTCTTCTTCTGCACAACTACAAAAAAATGTATCAAAACTGTAAATTCTTACTTTACAACTGAATTCTNAGCTCAATGAAATTACTGATTCTCGAGAAACTATGGTAAACCAAATTAGAATTCTTCTCACCAGAAAATATATACAACTTTATACGGCACTAAAAATTTGTCATCAAATTCATGAGCATGTGTATCATAAAATATGAACCAAAATGACAATTTTAGAAATTGAAATATCAAATTAGTATCATAAATTTTAAGAAACTTACAATGTCCGACATTATGCAGTAAATACGCTTCCGTAAAATTGCACATGTAACTAAATCAACTTCTCCAGCTTTTGTATAGAATTATGAAAAATTGAACTTTCAATAATAAAGGTTATCGATTATGATTTATTTTATANACTGAACTTTCAATAATAAAGGTTATCGATTATGATTTATTTTATGGACGAGCTCTTCTTCTGCACAACTACAAAAAAATGTATCAAAACTGTAAATTCTTACTTTACAACTGAATTCTAAACTAAACAAAATCTCAACTAAAACTTTCTCATAGGTCCAACCAAAGACAGACACATAGATGGGCATATGGGAATAATAAATTAGACTCAAAATTTGGTCTATTTTAACTGTACGCGGTAACTGACTGCCAATGACTCTCATTCAGTGACTCATAGTCATGACTCACTGACTATTAAATTAATAGCCGCAAACAAAAAATTATGAGACGATTTCAGCTGGTTCTCTGATATGTAATTTCAAATTAAACTTAAACTTGTCGTAATCAGCGTGTAACACAATTGCCTCTCGTACTTCTACTGGGTAAGCATTTATTTCGACGTTTTGCACCCGCTAATGCCTTATGTATCATATTCATTCAAAAACGGCTGCAAAATATCAAAATTAATGTTTACCCTCTACAAATCATAGAGCCAATTCNCTGACTATTAAATTAATAGCCGCAAACAAAAAATTATGAGACGATTTCAGCTGGTTCTCTGATATGTAATTTCAAATTAAACTTAAACTTGTCGTAATCAGTGTGTAACACAATTGCCTCTCGTACTTCTACTGGGTAAGCATTTATTTCGACGTTTTGCACCCGCTAATGCCTTATGTATCATATTCAGTCAAAAACGGCTGCAAAATATCAAAATTAATGTTTACCCTCTACAAATCATAGAGCCAATTCATTGAAGCTCAGATTGCGACAACAACATTATGTTTAATTTCAAACTACACTGAAGAGAATTAGTTAAATTCGTCTCCTCATTTCTCGTTTGAGATTTCTCAATTTGAACTTTGAAAAGTTCAAAAAAAAATTTACTTGTTAATTTTACTTTTTAAAAGTAGAATAATTATATTTCTTAATACTTTTTTGAACCTGACTCACTGAAGAGTCACCTGACTCCGACTCTGACTCAAGCTTCAGGATTAGTTTGACAAGTCATTCTGACATGCCATTGAGTCCGTATAAAACAGAGACTCTGACTCTGTACGAAATTGGGAGTGAATGAGTTATGACTCTGAGTCACCAAACTCAAACAACAAAAAAAAAAAAATAAATAAATAGGAGTCATTACTTTCAGTTACAATTAAATCAATAAAATTTTTGAGTCTTAATTTATTAATCTTATATGCCCATCTATCGGTCCCACTTTAGTCATACCTTTGAGGAAGTTTAAGTTTGACTTAAGTTTAATTTTAATTTCAGTTGTAAAGTCAGAATTTACAGTTTTGATACATATTTCGATTTTGCGCAGAAGAGCTCATTTATAAAATAAATCATACTAATTTTAAGTTCGAATAGAAACAGTGACCCAAATTACCAACATTTTCTGATTTTCATTGAAGAGTATCCAAATTTATTAAAAAAATTATACTCAACCAATCATATTTTATATTTCATAATTTCTAATAAATTTAAAATAATCAAACCTATACGACTGAATGAGAACATATGAATTTCCCTGCAGCATCCTCCTTGAAAAATACATTATAATTCACATCCTCTTCCCTCATGTAGTCACTAAATTAAATCTTTCCCAAACCTTTTCCCATACATTTTTCAATCAAACTCAACTCAAAAACTAATTAACTCTAATTAATTTTTCTTAAAGTCAATTAAGTAGAGAATATAACAGAACTTGACGGCATGACACCAAAAATCACTAAAAATGTAATAATTGTAAATTTCTCTTACGGGCTTACCAAATTCCTCGAATTATAATTATATTCGAAATATGTATTATTTCTAATAACATAATATAACATTGTGCTAGTGTTCCACATGGCTCTGGCTCAATGGCTCAATGGCTCTGGCTCTGGCTCGACCTGGCTCACAAAAATTTCTGAGCCAGAGACAGTGCATGACTCTGGCTCATGTAGTAATTTTGAGCCAGAGCCATGGCTCATGACCCAGCTCAACGAAACTTGTGAGCCATGGCTCAATGGCTCAACTTTTTCCCTAAATTCTTCCACTTTTCCCCTAATTTTTCATTTTTTTCTTCCAAATCATCACTTTTTTTTAATTTTCGGAATTTTTGGTCACTGAAAGTCAATTTGCCTTTAGCCAGTTCATAATTATGATTTGTGTTGGCTTATTTTCACTAAGTCATTCTCACTTTTAGCAAAATGTGCATATTAACGAGAAATTTTTTTATTATGTTGAGCCATGAGCCATGGCTCATTGAGCCATGACTCTGGCTCATGAACCAGCTCAACAAAAGCGCGGAGCCAGAGCCATGGCTCATGAGCTGGCTCATCGCTCGGGTGAGCCATGAACCATGGCTTATTGAGCCAGTGGCTCTGGCTCACGCCAAAATCTGAGCCATGCGGAACAAATATTAAAATATTTTATAAAATAAAACAACATAAAACATGTAAACGGAAATTAAAATTTACAATTCTTAACAATATAAGAATACCATCAATGTTACTAAAAATGTAACAATAAGATAATGATCATTTACTTTAGAATTTCCCTTTCTTTATGTTTAACTACACCCTCAAATGAATAGATTGACTTAAATTATAACAAAAAAAGAGAGATTAGGATCTACTAGACTCATTTCCATTTCCATTTCCATTTTCATTTTCACATCCCTCCCTACCCTTCCAATTTGAATCCATGATTAAACACCACCTAAAATAATCCTCATCCACTTTTTTTTTTCTTTATTTCATTGTTAAAAGAAAGTGAAGCTTAAACCTGCTCCTTGTCTTTAAAATTTCATTCCACTTTCTCCCTCTTTGCCATTCTAGACAAGAGAGATGCTGAGATGAGTTCTTAAATGAAAATGAGACTGTTAGTCTTTTAAGATTCATAAGAAATCAAGAAGAGAAGAATAAGTAATTGGATGTAAGTATGTCGATATTCTCATTTTCAGTAGGAAACTCGAACTCAACAACAGGTCACACCTTTGCCTTTCATTTTTATCATCACAACACTCCATTTTAACAACAAAAAAAAATAACCATCATTCACGCACAATACATTAAGCTTATTTAAAAAAAAAAAAAAGAAAAAAAAAATTATTTTTTTCCCACGGATTCTTTTCAATAGTAAATCCTCTCTGTTTGCAGCAATCAATTTCATTCTCAAAGTCAAACTCAAACTCAAACTCAAGTGTTGCGGTGATGAGTGTTTTGATTCCTAATTCTAATTTCATTGGTTAGTAGTAATAGTAGTTTTCTATCATATCTCAAAAGGTCTGAATGTGAGGTCAAGTGACCACAATTAGGCAATGAAAAAAAACATACTGATNAATAGTAGTTTTCTATCATATCTCAAAAGGTCTGAATGTGAGGTCAAGTGACCACAATTAGGCAATGAAAAAAAAACATACTGATGAGTAGGGAATTATAAAAAAAAGCTAAAAAGTAAACCTTTTGTGATTCCGTCAGAGTTTCAGTTTATGAATGAAAAACACCCTAACATCTAACCCTAAACAACGAGTAGGGAATTATAAAAAAAAGCTAAAAAGTAAACCTTTTGTGATTCCGTCAGAGTTTCAGTTTATGAATGAAAAACACCCTAACATCTAACCCTAAACAACGAGTAGGGAATTATAAAAAAAAGCTAAAAAGTAAACCTTTTGTGATTCCGTCAGAGTTTCAGTTTATGAATGAAAAACACCCTAACATCTAACCCTAAACAACTAAACTTTATATATTTTTTAACTAAAATAATAAATTGTAAAGTATGGATTGAGGTTAGGTGTGGATTCCCTTTCGAAATCAACAACAATTCAAAGTTCCTTGCTCTACCTTAATTGAGGACATTTATTCAATTATTGCCCAGCCTCAGCCTCAGCCTCATCTTATTCTATTGCAATTTGGTCATCACCAAACAACAATGCATATTGATTTACCTTTTAGAACTCAACTATTACAAAAAAAAAAAAAAATGAAAGCAAAAGCTAACTAGGCCAATTCTTCGGCTTCTTTTATAACCCCTCCCCTCATTCATCGCGTGTTTATACAATAATAATAATAATAATACTATAATTGATTTTGAATTTGAATTTCCATCACTTCAATAATTATTAATTTCCTTATGGCTAAATTTTTTTTTTAGCGTACTTATATCAAATAGTAATTTAGTAATTTAATAATTAATTTCTTACCTTTTTGAAGCGGATCCGCAGTAACCAAGGAAATGAATATGGGAAGGACGACAAGTAGTCCAATTGTATAAAATTTAAAAATATTCAATGTCCGTTGAACTAACTTCCGTTCACTTTTTGATACGCTACCTTCACATTGGCTAGTTGTCGTCTTCATGGTCGTCTCTATGAGCCACCACATGGCTACGACCGTTCACAACCACAGTCACAGGAACTGATAAGTGATGCACAAGAATGAAGATTTTTATGACTCCAGGTCAAGGAGATGAAGAATCTGGTGATTTTTGGCCACAGGCCATTCTTATAATAGTCTTATGTACGTCCACGGTCCATTCCTAAGAGCACTCCCTGCACAAAAAAAAATAAAAATAAAAATAAAATGAGTTTTAAATTTAACCAAAAAGAACAAGATGTTAGTGTGAAAACGAACTATTCAATTCCACCCTACGCATATGTTTTTATTCTCTAAAGAATCAGTGGCATTTTCATCAACCAATAACAAAACTCTCCAAAAATTTACCAAAATTATGATTTTCATATTGAAATTTTTGAAATTTTTGAAATTTTTGAAATTTTTGAAATTTTGAAAATTTGAAATTTTTGAAATTTTTGAAATTTTTGAAATTTTTGAAAATTTTGAAAATTTTGAAAATTTTGAAAATTTTGAAAATTTTGAAAATTTTGAAAATTTTGAAAATTTTGAAATTTTTGAAATTTTTTGAAATTTTTGAAATTTTTGAAATTTTTGAAATTTTTGAAATTCTACTTTCTTTTCTCTTATACAAGTATATACATTAATTAAAATAGTATAATTTAATAAAACAAAAAAATTTGAAAACTGTAAATTTACAGCTAATATCNCGAACTATTCAATTCCACCCTACGCATATGTTTTTATTCTCTAAAGAATCAGTGGCATTTTCATCAACCAATAAAAAAACTCTCCAAAAATTTACCAAAATTTTGATTTTCATTTTGAAATTTTTGAAATTTTTGAAATTTTTCAAATTTTTCAAATTTTTCAAATTTTTCAAATTTTTCAAATTTTTGAAATTTTTGAAATTTTTTGAAAATTTTTGAAATTTTTGAAATTTTTGAAATTTTTGAAATTTTTGAAATTTTTGAAATTTTTGAAATTTTTGAAATTTTTGAAATTTTTTAAATTTTTGAAATTTTTGAAATTTTTGAAATTTTTGAAATTTTTGAAATTTTTGAAATTTTTGAAATTTTTGAAATTTTTGAAATTTTTGAAATTCTACTTTCTTTTCTCTTATACAAGGATATACATTAATTTGAAAATTTTTGAAATTTTTGAAATTTTTGAAATTTTTGAAATTTTTGAAATTTTTGAAATTTTTGAAATTCTACTTTCTTTTCTCTTATACAAGGATATACATTAATTAAAATAGTATAATTTAATAAAACAAAAAAATTTGAAAACTGTAAATTTACAGCTAATATCTGAAGATGAATAGAGATTAGATGGATTTTAGTATCTTAAATTCACACCCCAGTCCTTATTTCTCAAATCCTATTCGTCCGTTCCTGTCTGGTGTTTGTGGTGGGTTAGAAAAGAGCAGTATTTCCCCAAAAAAAAAAATCCCGATTAAGAAAACTACTGTTATGTCAAAGTTAGCATGACATGAGGTGAGTTGTGGATAATGAGTAGTAGTAGTAAGTTAGTTAGTTTTTTTAAAAAAAAAAAAAAAAAAAAAAAAAAAAAAAAAAAATCTTTTCTACAACCTTCGTCTTGGTTTTGGATTCCAATGGTATCAGATTTTATCAGACTCTTCTGAAGGACCACTTCCTTAAAATTTGACCACGTGCAGCACGTGACGTGCTCTCGTGGTCACCACCGAAAAGCAACAGTTTCTTATAAATCAAATTCTAAATGTAAACTCAATAGTTACTACTGTCAATAATATAATCATATACTCCCTGGTTCACTGAATTTATAAACCTCAACAATCATTATTATTATCATTATTCCCAGAATAAGTTCCCTCAGTAAAAAAAAAAATTAAAAAAAAAAAAAAAAAAAAGAGACTTACAATCTATCATATTGTTGCGTGCAAGGTATTAATAAAATAATACTTCAGACAGTGACAATACTAAGAGAAAGCTTAAAATTGTGTATTTATTTATAAGATTACAATTCCTTACACGCGTAATGTAAATAGAAATTATATACTTTACGGAAGTGAAACTAATCAAAAAAAAAATATTTTTTTTGTCACCTGTAATAATTACATATCCAAATGTTAATTTCTACTTGACCAACAATATAATTCCAAAGGAATAACCTAATGGTTAGATTGAGTAATAATTTTAATTGTAGAGAATTTCATGCGAGTAAAGAATAATAATAAATACAAAAAGCTTAACCATTGATAGTGTGAAAAGTTTCAAAAAAAATTTTTTTTTGCTGACACAGTACTTGTTCAAAAATCAAAATTTACATAACCCATTTTTGTAATAATTACAAATGGAAATAGAATTGATAATTTTGATTAGAAAACACAAGTACAATAGTGCTAAAATCTTTAGATTCATTTTAGAAAGCATGAAACCAATAATCTTTCAGATTAAATGTAAAAGGGAAGAGAATGAGTAGAGGGGTAAAAATATAATAAATAATTTGTATTATTAGATATTTTTTCATCCCAGGATTGAAAAAAAAAAGTGAAAAGTCGTCCATTTGGTTTGTAGGAGTATTTTTAGTTGACCTAAAGACCCCGTGAGTCTCAGTGAGGGGCCTTGGAAACCTTTTACTCTACAAAAAGTAAACGGATGTGGAGATACCTTCACACAGGTGATGTCTATTGCCTTTTTCAGCATTATGAAACTTCTAACCGAAAAGTTAAAACAAAAAAAAACTGGTAAAACGACAGATGGGATATTTTCATTTATAGAATTGTTATATAGAATGATTTCTAATATTTCTCAACGAAACCGATTCAAATCATTCAATTTTCAAACTTAAATTTTTGGAACTTTTTTACTAAAAAAGTTTCAAAATTTTTGAAACTTTTTTTACTAAAAAAAAAAGTTTCAAAACTACACACTAGAATTTTCACTAAAAATAAATTTTTAGTGAGAATCTAGTAGTTAGTGTGTAGTGTGGGTAGAACTAGAAGACTTTTCCATCGACATTTTCAAAAATTATCGAGACTGTTTTATGTTCAAGTTAAAATAGTATGAAGAAATGGAATTCAAAAAAATAAAATCAACAGTTTAGAAATTTGAACAATTTTTATTAAAAATTGTTCAAATTTGACTCTAGGTAAAGAATTTGAAATTCAAATTTTGAATAGCTATTTTTCGAAATTATGACTTAAAAAAACGACAAGTTANTTTAGAAATTTGAACAATTTTTATTAAAAATTGTTCAAATTTGACTCTAGGTAAAGAATTTGAAATTCAAATTTTGAATAGCTATTTTTCGAAATTATGACTTAAAAACACGACAGGTTAAGAACTTGAGTTGAAAATAATAATTATTATGAAGAAATTGAAATTCATTTAGGATTAAAATTCAAAAAAAAAAACCAAAATGTAAATATGCAATCCATGTTTTGATTGCAGAGATACAAAAAAAAAATTTTTTTCTTTATATTATTATAAAATATACTCACCTGTGAAATTGATCCAGAAATCTTGATAGAAAAAATAATACAACACAAGCACTTTATAAACTGGGATAAAATGTGCCTAGAAACGTTTTTGATAATAATGTGGCAGAGCGGGAGTTCCTATTTCAGTATCTGATCTGTCAAGGCAGAGATGTTGATGAGAACTGAGTCGTAGTGAAGGGATTGTTGATTCACTCGATTGTTGAGAAGAGGTGATGGGAAGGTTTGAAGAAAAAATTCAAACTAAAACCACACTCTTCATCCATATACGTTTTCTTTACANAAAAAATAATACAACACAAGCACTTTATAAACTGGGATAAAATGTGCCTAGAAACGTTTTTGATAATAATGTGGTAGAGCGGGAGTTCGTATTTCAGTATCTGATCTGTCAAGGCAGAGATGTTGATGAGAACTGAGTCGTAGTGAAGGGATTGTTGATTCACTCGATTGTTGAGAGGAGGTGATGGGAAGGTTTGAAGAAAAAATTCAAACTAAAACCACACTCTTCATCCATATACGTTTTCTTTACANAGAGGTGATGGGAAGGTTTGAAGAAAAAATTCAAACTAAAACCACACTCTTCATCCATATACGTTTTCTTTACAAATCTTCATCTTTACTTCAACTATCCCTTCTTACACATCTCACCATAACTCCATCCTAATGACAACAATGTAAAAGAGAACAACAATATGAATATGGAATGGAAATGAAATAAAGGGGCATGACTGACCAACTAACTCATCCCCGCCGGCCAATTTTCCAGTTCCTGTCCCATATTTTATTCTCCAAGTTTCTCACACAGAGAATAGAAATAATTATCGTCAACTCCCTTCTTCTCATAGTTTTCTCTAAGATCTCCATCCGTAAAACAAGTTAATAAAAACATGTATACAAAAATTTTAATTCATTACATTTTTAACCAACTATTGGCAATAATGGTCCTGCTCCTGCTAAAGCAATTATTAAAATCTTAACTCCTTCACAACGTCAACCATCAAAACTTTAAGCTTCACTGTGATTAAGATTTGTTACAATTTATAAAAATCCCACTCCATAAATCAACACAAGTGGACTCAATTCTCACTCCTGAGTGTCAGGTCATTAAATGTCTTTGATGCTTATGGTACCAAATTAACTGAATAATATGGTCACTCAAAGAAATCGAANGTCAGGTCATTAAATGTCTTTGATGCTTATGGTACCAAATTAACTGAATAATATGGTCACTCAAAGAAATCGAAGCAGAAGAGGGACAAATGAATCATGGAATGTAATTCGATTCTCAATTGAAACAATTAACACTAACCTCTCCATAAGTGCATTGTACTTGTAACATGCTCAAAAACTTTCTAAATTCTTGTAAAACTCCTGCTGAGTGTTTGATTTCAGTTGTAAAGTCTTACCTGAACCTNGTCAGGTCATTAAATGTCTTTGATGCTTATGGTACCAAATTAACTGAATAATATGGTCACTCAAAGAAATCGAATGCAAGCAGAAGAGGGACAAATGAATCATGGAATGTAATTCGATTCTCAATTGAAACAATTAAATCTAACCTCTCCATAAGTTGATTGTACTTGTAACATGGTCAAAAACTTTCTAAATTCTTGTAAAACTCCTGCTGAGTGTTTGATTTCAGTTGTAAAGTCTTACCTGAACCTGAGGTGATTACACTGATGAGATGAGAAAAAGAAGGATGACCAGACACCCCCAGAATCAGTTTCAAACTCAATCACTGTCGGTTATTAAAATGAGATGAAGACAAGATGCGAGATTGACCTTGTCTTGCTCTTCATTCTTATCTCCTGTTCTCCTGTTCCTCCTCCAAACACAAACACAAAACCTGTACAAATTATCATAATTTAAAATCAAAAACAATTTCAATTAGTCAAAAATTATAAAATTACATTTTTGGTTTACCTTAAGAAGGAAACTGAAAAGTAAGATGAGGAAGAACCAGAAGTCAGAACAAAAACACAAATTTCTTGACCTTAGGTCTAATATTTTGGTGCGAGGACAAAGAAATGAGGGACAAAGAAATGAAAAACAAAAAACAAAGAAGATGTCTGAACCTCAACGTCCAACAACGAACTGGATAATGAGACAAAGAACTTTCCATCAAAATCAATAGATGTTGTGAATTATTCACATGCGCAGTCCGACCTTCGACATCGGCCGACCTCCGCCGTAGTTTGAACACTTTTATTCAAAACCTGTGTCCTTTCGTCTCTACTTGTTAATTCTTGTTTCACTTTATTATTTTTTACCAATTTCCTTAGGTTTGGTTTATTATTTACTTTTAATTAGCCGTTTTGAGTAAAAAGTTTACTACGGTGAACTTTCGTCATTAAAACACCGTTATAAGACCAACTGAATGAGTTTTTAGATTTGAAAATTTTTCGTTTCGTATGTGCCTATGCATTTATATAAGAAACTCATTATAAAACATCAAAATATAATCCTGTACATCTCGTCTTGATAATTCTGATTTTTAATTCGTTATTATAAAACCTAATATTTTTATCAGATGGTTTGAGTCATATTTAATTTAATGGTGAGGAATACGTTCTATTCACCTCAATTTTGATATCATCCATCCACAAAAAAAAAACTTTAATTTTGTTAAAAATTTCATGATTTGTAGTTGAAACAATTAGTAGGAAAATGTGTCGTATTCTTATTTTATTTTAATACATATCTAGTCACCGTGTCTTCCTAAAGGTCTATCAAAATCTTCAGATAAAACAACATATCCTACCTTCACATACTTTTTGTAAGNAACATATCCTACCTTCACATACTTTTTGTAAGATCAATTTGGTCTTATAAAAAGTAAGATTTATAAGACGTTCTAAGACTTATAAGATGTTATAAGACTTATAAAACTCAAACTTTTGTCCCATCGGACGCGTTTTATATAATCAAATTGAATTGTTAGACTTTTTAAATGTTTCCAAGGTCGGGTTATATTACACACTAGACTTGGGGTAATTTTCGGTTATTNATTCTTATTTTATTTTAATACATATCTAGTCACCGTGTCTTCCTAAAGGTCTATCAAAATCTTCAGATAAAACATATCCTACCTTCACATACTTTTTGTAAGATCAATTTGGTCTTATAAAAAGTAAGACTTATAAGACGTTCTAAGACTTATAAGATGTTATAAGACTTATAAAACTCAAACTTTTGTCCCATCGGACGCGTTTTATATAATCAAATTGCATTGTTAGACTTTTTAAATGTTTCCAAGGTCGGGTTATATTACACACTAGACTTGGGGTAATTTTCGGTTATTTTCACTCTGGTTTCTTTGTTTTAAAAAATTTGAAGAGATTTCTAGAATAATCTTTCTAAAATTATTACATCATCATCATCAAATTTGCATACNTTTTAAAAAATTTGAAGAGATTTCTAGAATAATCTTTCTAAAATTATTACATCATCATCATCAAATTTGCATACTTTTAGTATGCAAATTGTTTTTAGGTACCTTTGTGATGAAATGTTGATAAGTCCATTAGAGAACCTCCTTTCTTGCCACATGACTCCTCTAAGTATAAATAATAACAATAATTACTTATGTTTATTCAACTACTTAATCACTTCATAAAATGATTTTAAATAATGTAACTTATAATGTAATGTAATGTAACTAAAGTCGTTATATTATAATTTGTAATTGATAATGAACACAATTTCATTGAGAAGTTTTCCCTCAGCAAGAGAATGAATCCAAAGTCCAATAGTAAGTTAATAAATTGGCTGTGAAGCAGAGAATCAATTAACAGAGCAAGCCACACAGAAAGAGAGAGAGAAAAAAAATTAAGTGATGAAAGTAATAATTAATCAGAATTACTAATTGTTAAGTAAATTTCCTAAATGAAATAATTAATAAGTTCCTGTTCCAGTAAGATCCCCCCTTCACCATGCCGCTGAAAATAAAACAAACAAAACATGAAGCAACTCAAATAATACCAAATCAATCCAAGGCTGGATACATCCAGGGTGTGTCCATCAACAAATTACATGCTCACATCCTGTATTATCCAAAATTATCGCAGTGATATAGAGTTAATATTCATTGTGAAACTGTGAGGATATGAATATGACAGAATTGAATTGAATTTGAATTGAATGTAATTTATTTAGGTGTCACAAGAATCATTTTAGATACAAAAATGTTAATATACTTAGACACCCCCATACGGGACAGAATACCAAATTATTGAAAATATAAAATAATTTGGAACTCTTCATCTCTGAGGACATCGGAGATGAGTTTGTGTGAAAGAGATTTCCTCCTCACATTCACATTTTGAGCTTTTGTGTCATGTGATTCGTGGGTTTTGAATTTTGGGGCGTGTTTTTCAATTTTCTTTAGAAATCTGTGAAACTCAGAAAGTATTTAGGCAAGTGTACCAATTTTTTCGGGTGAGACCTGTTTGGAGTAGTAGTGTTTCGCATGGCTCTGGCTCATGAGCTAAGCTCAATGGCTCTGGCTCTGGCTCGAGCTTGCTCACAAAAATTTCTGAGCCAGACCCATGGCTCATGAGCCAGCTCAACAAAACTTGTGAGCCATGGCTCAATGGCTTAACTTTTCCCCTAATTTTTCATTTTTTTTTTCTTCCAAATTATCACTTTATCTTAATTTTCGGAATTTTCGGTCACTAAAAGTCAATTTGCCTTTAGCCAGTTCATAATTATGATTTGTGTTGGCTTATTCTCACTAGGTCATTCTCACTTTTAGCAAAATGTGGTAATTACGGAAAAAAAAATTTTTTTTATGTTGAGCCATGGCTCATGGCTAATGAGCTGGTTCATCGCTCGGCTCTGGCTCACGCCAAAAGCTGAGCCATGCGTATCACTAGTTGGTTGTTCATACTTTCCAAGGAGGAGTTCCATACTTTTCCTTCCGACTTCTGCGANGCCTTTAGCCAGTTCATAATTATGATTTGTGTTGGCTTATTCTCACTAGGTCATTCTCACTTTTAGCAAAGTGTGGTAATTACGGAAAAAAAAAATTTTTTTTATGTTGAGCCATGGCTCATGGCTAATGAGCTGGCTCATCGCTCGGCTCTGGCTCACGCCAAAAGCTGAACCATGCGTATCACTAGTTGGTTGTTCATACTTTCCAAGGAGGAGTTCCATACTTTTCCTTCCGACTTCTGCGAAAGTATGAAACGTATAAACGTACATGAGGTAGACACCTAGTGATTGAGAATATCCAAAATATCACTGCGATAATACATTTTAGCATAAATAAAATAAAAAATCAAATGTAAAATAAAAAAAAAATAAAAAAAAGTGCATTGTGGTAATTAGTTTTATGATCTGAATGGAGTGAGAGGGTTTGTGAGTATGAAATGCATTGAGAAAAGGGGTCAAGGACAAGAATGGAAGGGTTAAGGAGATGTTCCTGGTGGAGGAGGAGTAGTTTCAGCTGGTACAATGAGGATATTGTTAGTGGACGATGGGAAATAAGGTGATGAGGATGGTGAGGATGATGACCCACCTAGTTCAACCTCAGAGTCTGGTTCATATGTCTCAAGTCCTAAGGGTAGTTGTGTAAATGATGGTGGAGGTCGTGACAAGTCAAGTCCAATAGGAAGACGAAGGGATGTAAGAATTGTAGATGATTGGAGACATGGTAGTGGTTTAAAATCATATTTAAATTCATGACAAAGATTTGCCGGTGGATGTTGGGGATGTGAAGATGATGACGGACGTAGTCGAAGTGGTAAAGAATTAATTTTATGATTAATACAATTATTCTTGTTACTTTTACTTCTTTTCTCCAATAATCCTGTAGATCTGGTCTGATTTATAATAACTCTCTTCTCTGCAGCAATTCTTGCCAATGGAATTGAAATATTTGTCATGCTTTTCTTTCGACCTATTATGTCAGACTCAACACTTTGTTTTTTAACTCCGATTGAAATTACTTCCATTGACTTATTATGAGGTACTTCTGGTTCTGACTTTTTGTCATGTTTTTCTTTTTTTTTATCATCTGGTAGAGGGATTTGGTCTAATAAAGCACTCTTACTTTGGTTCTTCTTAGGTTTAGGTATTTCTTGGGGTAAAGGGATCTTGGTAGGTGAGATGACGAGGAGATTTGGATTTTCAGCGGGTAAGGGAATGTCATCAAGAAGTGGACTTCTGGGTAACTCAATTTCCTCAAGTTCCATCATATCCTCACGTGACTCTCTCGACATACTCATGATGGTAGGGATTTTAGAAACGGATGAATTTGAATCAGAATTCAATTCAGTAGATGAATGACCGGAGTCTTCAAATGACGAAGGATGAGTCGTCTCAGAAGGTCGCATACCTGGCACTGGGACTGAGACACAGTCGGTCTTTCCATATGAAGGTTGTTGTGTAGATGGTTCAAATATTATGTCAATCCCCTTCTCCGCCATTGTTTGAGCATAGAGAACTAACAATAAGAAGAAGAAATATCAAGAATCATTCCAATAATAATAAATTTGTATATACAGTGGAAATCGCTTATGATGACACCNGAAGAAGAAATATCAAGAATCATTCCAATAATAATAAATTTGTATATACAGTGGAAATCGCTTATGATGACACCAGATGTAATGAAACCACGGTTATAATGAACCTCAACCATCGGTCCCTGCCTAGAGGTAGGTGCATTAATATTAAAAACTAGATCATAATGAACTCGGTTGAAATGAAGACTCGGGTGTAATGAACCATATCTTGCGATCTAGCCCTTCATGTCACCATCGTGAGAGATGAACCAGACCCCTNGAAGAAGAAATATCAAGAATCATTCCAATAATAATAAATTTGTATATACAGTGGAAATCGCTTATGATGACACCGGATGTAATGAAACCACGGTTATAATGAACCTCAACCATCGGTCCCTGCCTAGAGGTAGGCGGATTAATATTAAAAACTAGATCATAATGAACTCGGTTGAAATGAACACTCGGGTGTAATGAACCATATCTTGCGATCTAGCCCTTCATGTCACCATCGTGAGAGATGAACCAGACCCCTNGACTCGGGTGTAATGAACCATATCTTGCGATCTAGCCCTTCATGTCACCATCGTGAGAGATGAACCAGACCCCTACTTTGTTCAAAAAGTCATATCAATTTAATCAAATCCATTGTGAATGAATGAAAAATTGAAGTTTTGAATCACTTTCCCACGTTTTTCTTATTATTCCGTAAAAAAAGACAATTGTCAAATTTTAATTATCTATTATTCTTCATCCACTATTACAGCATCTCTAAATCGTGAGTAAATGTTAAGCATTGCAGAATTCTGAAGACATTCCACACAGTTTTATCTATGTTTTTTTCTGTTCAAGTAAATTCTTGGTTTATTTGGATTGTGAGATAGCAGAGTCTAGAAAAAGGAAATAATTGAACTAAGAAAACTCAAAAACCTCGGATGTTATGAACATAATTTTAAATTTAATATTTGTTCATTATTCGGCTATAATAAACATCGGGTGTTATGAACATAACTTAAAATTTAATATTTGTTCATTATTCGGCTATAATAAACATCGGGTGTTATGAACACCCAAATTTCCTGATTCAAACAAGTTTTTATAGCCGAGGTCCACTGTAGTAATCTTTATATGAAAAATTATATTTTTTTTTAGATCAACTCACCCGCATATTGTGGACATACTTGGTAGAGTATTCCAATTGGACAGAAAGGGTAAGGAATACGTGGTGGACCGGGTGGCTCTATGTTCTCGTCTATACTCTTCTTTCTCTTAACTTTCACTTTGATTTTCTTCTTTTTTACCTCCGGATTGGTCTTTTCTTTTGTAAAGGATTTCTTGTAAGGATAAGATGCCGGTGGTGGTGGAGACGCAATTTCTTCACCCCCTGAATCCTCTCCACCAAAACCGGGGTTGATCCCATCTGCAAATTTTACAGATTTCTTCTCTCCTTGACGATCTCTGGAATAAAGATTTCAAATTATAAAACCAAAAAATGAACAAAAAAATTGAAAAAAATGAAAAAAAAAATTGAAAAAATTGAAAAAAATTATCAAAATTGTTAGAATAATTTATAAATTTAGAAATTTTCAATACTCACCGTAGGCCAAAAGGTACCAAAATCCCTACATCTGGTCGTGGAAGAATTGGTACCGGTTTGATCACTTTTTTTTCAATTTTTACCTCAACTATAGGTTCAACTCCGAGTACTTCCTCTCTCTCACAACCAATGACAAGAGTTTCTTCAATCAATTCAGTCTCATTCTCAACATTTAGCGTTATTTGTGCTTCTTCAGAATCTTCTTCAATTTCATCAGTCTCCATAGGTTTCTCTTGTTCTTTCGACATTTCATCTTCAAGATTGTCTTCAAAATTTGGCACTTCACTCATTGCTTCCTAAAAACATAAAAACAAAACATAAACCTTACATTCAAAAAACTTTACTAAAATTTAGTACAAATTTCAAAAAATTGTAAAAAAAAAAAAAAAAAAAAAAANGGGGGGGGGGGGGGGGGGGGGGGGGGGGGGATACACGTAACCGTAGTTGCTTTCGCATAATCCTACTTACATAATAAAGTGCTATGCATACCATGAGCAAAAAAAAAACTATCTAAAACCCTTCGCAATTTTTCTGCACATGCTCAACGACTTATAAAGTCATCGTACCTACACGGTGTCCTCTGATTGGTTCTTCAACAACTCCTCGCTGCAATTTCTCAATAATATGTCTATAAATCCCCGTCATCAGACATCAGGTAGTAGCAAATGAGCTCTTGACTTGAATCCAAATTAAAAGCAAGTCAGTGATGATGAAACATATAAAAATGGAATATGAAATATGCAATATGAAATATGCAATGTGAAATATATAAAATTAGATATAAATTCTGTCTTTCGCATGACAAATTATTTTATTTCACCAGTCTGAATTATCAATTTGACAAACGCTAAACATTTCTTATGAGTTGACAATGAGTGAATGTAAAGTCCTAAAGTATAGCGNATTTTATTTCACCAGTCTGAATTATCAATTTGACAAACGCTAAACATTTCTTATGAGTTGACAATGAGTGAATGTAAAGTCCTAAAGTACAGCGTACAGCATACAGCATACAGCATACAGCATACAGCAGACAAAAGTTATTTATAAGATGCCGTATGATTTATGAACTACGGTTACGTGTAGGGTCAAAGATTTTAACGTAAAAAGTAAATTATTCTGTACAAGTTCCTTATAAATTTTTTTTTTTTTTTCTATATAAATTATTTAAAATTGTATGAAGAAAAATCTTAAACAGAGCCTGAGCCATGGCGTCGTTCTATTTTTCTTGTTCAGTTCTTTTCTTTTCATCCATGAATTAAGAAGTACGAAGGAGAAGACTAAACTAGAAGAGATCAACTCCCCTACCTTCAAAAGCGCTAGTTCTTCAGCTGATATTTCATCTTCTGCGCTTTCCATTTTTTTCACTTCTCCCTTTTTCATTGTATTTGTATTCAATGTTCCAGATGACTTTCCTTCCTGAAAAAGAACCAATCACGTCACGTCCTGTCTTCAACTCCTCCCCCAACCAAACAATTATTGTTTGGGGTACTTTTTAATTTAAACTTTAAAATAATACAAGTATAATAAAAAATTTAAAAAAAAAAAAAACGGTTCAAGACTTACGNAACAATTATTGTTTGGGGTACTTTTTAATTTAAACTTTAAAATAATACAAGTATAATAAAAAATTTAAAAAAAAAAAAAAAACGGTTCAAGACTTACAGCTGCTTTTCGTTCTTCTTGTCGTTGTTTTTGACGTTGAGCACGACGTTTTCGTCGAATAAGTCTTTGCTCATCAATTTCAGCTTGGCTTGGGCCATTATGTGGAGTCATCATTGGTAAAGTGAAAGGCACCACAGGGATTTTAATCCTTACAACTCGTTTTTGTCCCATTCCCTGAAATAATACAAAACACATCACAATTAGAGAAACAAAAACAAAAACAAAATTAACAAATCAAGTCACAAGTTATGGTGCTAATCTTTAGAATTTAACATTTGCCACTATACCGTCATCCTCTTATCATATTAACTTCAAGAAAATACAAAATCTAGACACTTTAGATCCAACATGATCCAAGTTATTGTTTTTCTCTCTAAAAATTCGAGACTAAACAAAAATTAACTCTTCATTTGCTTTGATTTTTTTTTTTTTGGATTACACAATCCCAAATTCAAACCGAATTTCTAAACCCTTATCCCTGTATTTTAACTCTACATAATGCTTCCCAGTGGAAAATTTTTTAGTAATTTTACATATATTTTTTCAAACAAAAAAAACAATAATAATATGTATCTACTCACCTGTTCACGATTTCCTACTGCCGGTTTCTGATAATGGACATCATTAATTGGTTCTCCTACAAGTGTAGATGTGATTGTGATTGGAGCAGTTGGAATTTCAGCTGGAACCACTTGTATCATGTTACCAACCTGAAAGTAACAAAAGATATTAAAATAAAGTCAAATAGTGTCATCTGAAATTTAGTTAGATATTAATACACAGGTGAGAAAGTGATCACTTGTTTGAAAATTTTCTTTTTTTTACAACAAACACAGGTGTTTTACTCAAACCCTTCTGATAATAATTTCCAGCTTCTGTTACTGTTTTGGAGACATAGAGATATTAACACAATACACAGACTCTGTGTAAACAAAATAATACAAAAATTTAACCCGTTACTTTCTACCACGAAAATTTATAATGGAAAAAAAAAAATACTNAACAAAATGATACAAAAAATTTAACCCGTTACTTTCTACCACGAAAATTTATAATAGAAAAAAAAAATACTAAAATTTAGTAAATATGAAAATTTTGCTTAGAAATTATGTATTTTAAAAATAGCATCTCCAAGTTAGAAGAGAAAGCGCTTATGAGTCTTCGAAAATAAATGTAATAAATTACAAAGTAACTAAAATAAAATTGAATATACAGTCTATCCAAATAAAAAAGCAAAATTTTTGTGAAATAATTTTACGTAAAATCAAAAATTGATTCTACTACTATGTCATACATTTCCACAAATTTTGAACTCCTCAAGCTCCTAAAAACCGCTACTACGAAATTTTAACTAAATTTTCTTAAAGTAAGGGTTAAAAAATTGTCAAAAGAACCTAAATTTATAAAAAATTTTAAAAACTCTTCTAATTCCAAATTTTCACCTTCTTATTTTGAATACCTTATATAAATAACTTACCTGAATAATCTGTGACTGGAGTCTTGGTCTCTGGAAAGGTGGTTGATGAAGAGCTGGAAAACGATACTGTTGTCCATATGACGACGGTGGATTACAATAGTGATGATTCTGAGGTCGAATTTGATGAGAATTGACATAATTCGAGGCTTGTTGGTAAGGATAGATTTGTTCATGCGCTTGTCCAGGTCCTAAATTATGAAAGTAAGAATGATGGTGTTGAGTATAGTATGGATGTACTTCAATTGGTTTTGGTACTTCTTCTCTCAATTTAATTCCCATTTCCATTTCCAACCTTTCATCCAATGAGAGACGTCGTGGAGGTGAACCATACCCTGATGATCCTTTCCGTCCTTGTTGAACATGACAATTTTGTACCAAATTTTGTACCAAATTTTGATTCTGATGAAAATTATCCGGATGAAAATGAGTTGCTGAGACATCTAACAGAACTTCTTTAGAAATTCCTCCAATATATCCCGGTCCTGATGCTACTGGTTGTAAATTCAATGTAACTGGTACATGAAGAGAGATCGGTGGACTTATTTTTGATTTTGGACTCCCTGAAACTAAATCCGCATCACTGATTGTTGAATCCGCAATATTTAGTTGAAGTGGTGGAGATATTTTAGATTTTGATAAAAATTTTTTATTTGATTTATATTTAGATTTTTCATAACTTCGAATCTCATCATTCAATCTTCTCTCACCATATCTCCCATAACGTCTTCGTGAAGAAGTATAATATTTTTCTTCATCTGAGTCATCATGATTTCGACGATGATGTCGGGAACTGTAATAATAATGTTCATCATCAGACTCACGATGCCATCGTGATGAAGTAGAATAATATTTTTCATCTGATCCATGTCGTCTCCTTGAATGATAGTATTTCTCTTCATATCGACGACGACGAGATGGATAACAATTTTCTTCATCTGATCTTCTCGATGATGATCTCTTTTCTCGAATTTCTTTCACTTTTTCTTCAACTTTTTCTATTTTTTTTTCTTCTTTTATAATTTCTCCTTTTTCTTCTACAATTATTCTTTCAGGCAATGTAGTAGTCGAAATGATTTCTGTAATCTCTTCAATTTTAATTTTTTCATCTTCTTTTAGAATTATTTCTCTTATTCTATTACCTTCATCGAAAGATAATGGTGGTCCTTCTGTTGACAATTGAAATAATTCTGCCGAACTTAAATTTTCATTATCTAAAACAAATTGTAAAAATTCATCATCTTGAAGTGAAGAGAGTACTTCTTGTGTCTCTGCTTCAAATTCTACTCCTTCATCATCTTTTTTTACAAATTCTTTTAGAGCTTCTGCTTCTGCTAATACACCCCATGTTTCCCAATCCATATCACTATTTCCTAATTCTGCTGGATCAATCAAAAATTGTGGATGACGTCGATGATGTCCACTTCCACTTCCACTTGTATGTTTTCGATGATGGTGACCTTCTTTTCGATTTCCATGATTCGATTTATCATTTCCTTCTCTTTGATCTCGATGTGACTCAAATCCACTACGATTTGTTCCAAATGGTTTACCATTATCATCTGATGATGAATCGGGTGATTTATCTCTTCTACGAATCTTTCCTTTTTCAGTATATTTAGATTTTTTTTCTTTTTTTGATTTTTTCTTTTTAACTTTTTCAAATTTTGGATCTTCTTCATCTTCACCTGAACTTGATTTTTCTCTCTTTCGATTTTTCCTTTTTCCTTTTCTTCTCTTTCGTTTCAAATCAGTTTCTTCTTCATTGTCATCATCTTCTGAACTTGTCGTTTCACGTTTTCGCATTTCTCTTTTTATTTTTTTATCTTTTTTGATTTTTTTTGTTTTTACTTTTGTCCCAATTGAATCTTCTTCTGATTCAATTTTACCTATTACAATTGGTACTTGTACTTGCACAATAGGTTTCACTTTTTCTTCTTTAATTTCCTTCAATTTTGATTTTGAAGAGGAATCAAGAGTAAAAATTTTTTCATATTTTCTTTTAAGAAGGGGTGAAGGAGCAGAATCATTTGAACCCTCCTCACTCTCTGAATCACCACCACCACCTCCTTCTGATATTATTTTCCCAACATCTCGTTCTTCTACTTCATCTTTTTTTACAGGGAATGGACTCTCTGGTGTTTCATCTTTTTTTACAGGAAATGGACTCTTACTCTCTTCATCTTCTGAATAAAGATGTGAAATCAAAACATTCTTTGAACCTTGACTTGGACAAAAGACTTGTTCCGAAGACGCCCACCAATCTCGTTTATCTGAAGTTAAAGATTTTGATTTGTCAATTGATGAAGTTTGAAGATCAATTATTCTACTCATTCCACAAATAATTTCTGATTCTTCGGAATTAAAAATATCTCGACGTGTTTTGTAATAGCCTTTGATAGAAAGTGGTTTGAATCCATATTGAATACGAGGATAATGTCTTGTCCAGTGAACCAAATGTTCTGGATAGTCACCATGATTTCCATTTACTAATGAAATTGATGTAGGATTTTTAGCCAGAATTCCAAGTGTTTTTGATAATTTTGTAGGACATTCTATTCCATGTGATAATGGAGAAGACTCGCTCATTTTCTTTATCCTAAATCAAAAAAAAAAAAAAAAAAAACATAGAAATTTACAACGAATAAGCTAAAAAAAAAATCAGAAATGATTTTTGCCTAATTTTAATCCCAACTCAAATACTATTAATATTCCTTTGCCTTTAATTCAGTGCATATTTTTACGTAAACTTGCGCAATTTATTCTCAGACTCATCTCCTTATCACCTAACTTTATATTCATCGAATTTTTTTATCGACTTTTCCCTCAAATAAATTTTGCCGAGATAAGAATAGGAAATGTAACCAATTGTGTTTACGTTGCAAATAATGTCAGAAAAATATCAACCATGTACTTTTAACTAAAAAATCCAAACTTTTTTTTTTTCAACAAAAAAATTTACAAACTCTCTTCTGTTTGTATTTACGTAAAACTGTCTTCACTGAACACGTTATGTTATTCAAGTTAATTAAATAAAAAAAAAATGAAGGAGGACAGCTTGAATCCATTGGTTCATGTTTTGCTATGGCAACAACGTATAATCCAATTAACTTGTATATAAAAATATAAAATAAACTTGTAAATCTCTTGTAAATGAGAATAAATTATAATTTAGATATATAGTAAAGAATGAACCCTCACCCTCTGTCCTTGTCCTTGTCCTTGAGATCCTTCCAAAGTGTAACAATGTCGGATGTTATATAGTCACATTTTTTGTACTCTGACCAATCCAAGGGCATTCTAGACTTTCGTATTTTCTCATATTTTGTGCTTCGAGGAGGTATTTGTGGCAAAAGTGGCTTGATATCCGTTTTACTGTCACTCTCATGTCGACGACGGCTAGTTTTATTTTTCTCATTCCCTTCACTTCTCCTCTCTCTGTCTCCCTGCCCATGTCCTTGCCAATCTTTTTTCTCCTGACTTTCTCTGCTACTGTGCCGATCCTGAGAGTATCCATCCTTCTCTCTACTTCGATTTTCTCTTTTTACACTCGCTTTCGGTGGAGGTGGACTCATCCGACTTGATTTAGAGCTCTTCTTAACCTCTTGCTTCACAATAGGCGATCTCTTTCGTTCTTCTTTTTTCGGACTTCGACTCCTCCTTGTCTCCTTTTTATGACTATTTTTCTCTTTCTCTTCATTTCGCTTCATTGGGCTAGGAGAACGAGACTTTTTGCTTCGACTTTTTTTACAACTTTTTCTCATCTCTACTGATGGAGATCGAGATTTTGATGAAATAGGACTAATACTAATGCTCTGTCGTCTTTTAGATTTCTTCCGCTTTTCATTTTTTGTATTCTCTGATGTATTTCCTTCAGTAAAAGGTCGAACTACACCAATTTGTTGTTGTTTTGGTGAATCCGGTGAAGTCGTCGGCATCAATTGGATTTTGGGTACAGATTCAGCAATATTTTTTACTTGTTTGAGTTTATCAGCAAGAAGAGAATTCATAGCAAGCATTTCCTTTAATTTTGTCTCTTCTTCTTTGATACTATGAATGGCTAGTACTGGTTCTGATTTCTGTTTTGGTCCGGGTGGTTTCATTGGAGAGAGTTTTTTGACCATGGCTGAATTCACAGAAGAAGTTGTCGATGAAGGTGAGAGAATATTGGCAGCGGCTTTAGCAGCAGAAAATGCAAGAAGACGTTTCTTTGCTTGTGCTTTTCCTAGAACTGATTTCTTACGATCTGATGGACTTGAGATGTCTTCTTCGTCTTCTCCTCCGAGAACATGACTTGGAGAGTATCTGGATGAATCAGCTGGGAGAGGTATTTCCATGTCCATTTCCTCACCGACAGGTTCCATAGGGTATGGGATTTCGTCCAGTGAATCTCGAGCAGGTGGTGGAGGGATGCTGGCTATTTCAGAGTCATCAGAACCGGCGGTGTCACCCGATGAATTCCGTAGTCTCCTCGGAGGAGACGTAGAAGGGGGGAGGGGGAGTTCATCACAAGAGTCGTCAGACATGTTCCTAGAAAAGAGAAGAGAAGAGCTGAAACCCTACCCTACCCACCACGTCATTCCCCTCATTCTCCACCACTCCAAAAAAAAAAAATACTCAACAAGATTCCTTCTACTCTTTGTCCTCGGAATAACATTACCATCTGCACCAGCAGGCATAGAAACAGCAGCGCCATTTTTACTTTACTATTTTATTTAACAAAATCATCTCTTTATAAGTTAAGAAAATAACTTTTTGTTGAAAAAAAGAAATTTAATATAACATTACTATTGCTAACCAGCGAATATTTTGGCTAGGTTGCAGAAATTGAATTTCTCGTTCTCATCGATATGAAATCTTAGAAAACTGATCAATGATACAAGAAGTCACTGCCTTAAGCTGTTTATATCATGGTCAGAGTTCTCTCAAGCTTCTTCTGAATAATGCTTGAAAAATTGAAATCACCTGCGGCTTACATCATTCTGAGTTTCCTAATTCATAAGGTTTATAATACGTAAATCAGAAATCAACACTTGCCTAAACCTAACAAATTAATTAATTGATATAGACAGCTCCAACTTCTTAGGTTAATGTTGGTTCTACTCGTAAATTTGATGTCGCGCATGGTCTATTGAAACTAAAGTAATAAATTGTACGACCGTTATCTACCCTAATCCAACCAGAAATACTGAAACGCGCACTAATAACACTACTATACTACCTCTGAAAATATCCACTCATTTAAATACTGAAACACAACCTGTTCTTTTAAAATCCTTGATTTGAGCAATGAGCATAGTTTAAATGTTCTGTTACCCATCAAGGTCCTGCGTAACCCAAATATTTAAAAATAATATCTAACTTACGTACTTCCTGATGATCAATTAGTTAAACTAATGTCAATGTGTGCTCTACTGGTACTGAATTGAGGAAGAACCAGAAGTTGCACTGATGACCTCGATCTTTTGCTTGTCTGTATGTTGAATTTTATTCGTGTAGATGATTCCTCTAAATTCAATATTCTGCATTCTCTGCCTACAAAGATAGAGTGAGTTGAGTGATGGCTGGGAATGATGTTGGTGATTGTGAGATGTACAGAATAGTTGAGAGTTCTTCTTATTGAGTTTTGCTTTTGAGTCTGACACAGAAGAACGGGTCACAAATGTAACAAGTAAACTAAACCCTGTCGTTAAATAATTTTACCTACTAAACTTACATTAATTAGTTCAATTTATCTTTCTTCGTCGATGTTAGAAACCGTCTGAGTTGGTAATTTCCAATTTTTCAATCCTTCCTTTGATGTTTGAGATCACCACTACCGCCGTAAGAAATGGAAAGTGAAAATAAATCGAATATGGCCACAACTCCTCACAACAAGACCAAAAACAAGAGACTAAAAAAAATGACGATCCTTCCCGAGCTTCTTTTCCTTCCTAAAATACAAAACCTACATCCAGTAACTCAACTATGAAATTCATTTTCTTCTATTTTTTATCTACAAAAACTTTCACTCGAGATGTAGGTTTTGTTACTTTGAATATAAATTTTAATTTTGAAGGCGTCTTAAAATAACCGACTCCTAACACCAACCCCAACAACCGCCTCAACCCAACTCCAAAACTGATTTATACTCACTCATAAGCTGGTTACAGAGTCGCTGCTTTTTTGAACTTTTTTGTCACTCGAGTTCTATCTTTTGAATGAGAATAATAAAACCAACCTCACTGGGAAATTGTTAATCAGAAGAGAAACAAAAAAGAAAAGGAATGAAATAACAATCACAAAAGAAAATCAAAGTAGAAAGCCAAGAGATTAGTGAATTTAAATCGAAAAAACCCAGCTGTCAGTTTCGAACTAAAAACATAACGAATAAACGCGGACTCTGGATCCAGCTTTATTTTACAGTTCCCTATTTTCATTTTATTTTTCTCTTTTTAAAAAAAGNAAACCCAGCTGTCAGTTTCGAACTAAAAACATAACGAATAAACGCGGACTCTGGATCCAGCTTTATTTTACAGTTGCCTATTTTCATTTTATTTTTCTCTTTTTTAAAAAAAAAAGAAACCACTTGGTTGACTTCATTGTAAGAGAGGGAAAAAATAATGAAATAAATATCTTGAAATGTTTATTTNAAAGAAACCACTTGGTTGACTTCATTGTAAGAGAGGGAAAAAATAATGAAATAAATATCTTGAAATGTTTATTTTTCTATTTTTTGAGTACATTTAGGCAGCGGTTGTTGATTGTAAAAATCTATCATTAACTTTAATTAACTTTTAGTTTAGATGTTACAATGGGGATGTTACAATGAGCCACTGTTTGATAAATCCAGACATAGTTTTTAAACTTGACTATGTTTTTATTTGGGTATATCAGCTTTTTGAAAAATTTTTACTTTAAGTAAATTAGTTTGCACATNAACTTGACTATGTTTTTATTTGGGTATATCAGCTTTTTGAAAAATTTTTACTTTAAGTAAATTAGTTTGCACATGTTTGTAAATTTCTATGGGCTGAATAAGAGACGATTTTATGCTTCTTTTTTTTAACATTGGTGAATAAGGAATAAGATGATGTTAGTTTTTCAAAGAAAAGATAAAAAGTGAAAATTCANTTTTTTTTAACATTGGTGAATAAGGAATAAGATGATGTTAGTTTTTCAAAGAAAAGATAAAAAGTGAAAATTCAACTGCTATATGTAGAAAATAGTAAGAGGAACTGATAAAAAATACAAAAGATAAAAATTTGTTGTAGCCTCGGAATCAACCCCTGCTAGTTACAAACAATGTAAATTGAAATAACGCACAGAAAGAAATGTGTAAAACAAAGTCTGATGAAAATAAAAGTGCAACATTTTTGTCGATATAGTACNATAACGCACAGAAAGAAATGTGTAAAACAAAGTCTGATGAAAATAAAAGTGCAACATTTTTGTCGATATAGTACTACCTTAACCATCCATTATATTTTGATAGAAGAAAAAAATATTGTAGTGGAGTTGGGTTGGGTAGTGTTGTTGTTAGGTTTGCATCTACCTAGGGTTTATTATGCAAAGATGCTTATGAGAAGACAAAACAGACGTTTTTTTCATTATTGAGTTTAATACATCTCCTTTCTCCATAGTCGGGCGGGTGACTTCAGACAGGGTTAGACCAGTTGGACGAAATTGACCGAACAATCTGGACCCTTAAAAATTACGTCGAATGGACGATAATCTTTTATGATTAAAAATTACCATAAATGGATTAAAATAATAGATCTTAATTCAATTTCACTCTCACTGCACTTTTTTCACTTTCTTTGAGTTAAATAGTANTCTGGACCCTTAAAAATTACGTCGAATGGACGATAATCTTTTATGATTAAAAATTACCATAAATGGATTAAAATACTAGATCTTAATTCAATTTCACTCTCACTGCACTTTTTTCACTTTCTTTGAGTTAAATAGTATAAGTCATTTTATGTACCGGAGTTCTAAAATTCAAAAATTTTAAAATCCAAATTCCCAAAATCAGAAATTAACTTAAAATTTTGAATACCTTAGTTAAAATTATGTTCCGAGAGGAAAATGATAAAAATACTGGGTACAAAATTTGTACCCAGTATTTAATGTTAAAATGGTTCATTTTAAGATTTTANGTCATTTTATGTACCGGAGTTCTAAAATTCAAAAATTTTAAAATCCAAATTCCCAAAATCAGAAATTAACTTAAAATTTTGAATACCATAGTTAAAATTATGTTCCGAGAGGAAAATGATAAAAATACTGGGTACAAAATTTGTACCCAGTATTTAATGTTAAAATGGTTCATTTTAAGATTTTGGTAGCAGATAGTTAAGAAAAAAAATTCGTCCAGATCGCTCAGTAGCCGGACAAATGTCTATCGTCCTGTAAAAAGAGCAACCCTGCTTCAGAGATACCCTTGTAAATTGCCTCATGGAATTTTTTCGTTTACAGTAAATCCCCAGAGAAAGCCAAATTTTACTTTAACGATAGGACTCATTCACTCAAGTCAATTGAAGTCACTAAATTAATTTGAATTATTTTGAATTTCCTGTCTTTGATTTCAGATTTCTAATTTCTTTATATATCTTTACATGGTGAAAGCCAAGAAATGAGGGGTTGTTTGATTTTGAGCAATCCTGCACAAATTCCATTTTGGCACCATTCAAATCCATTTTGGCATTTTGGCATTTTGGCATTTTGGCATTTTGGCATTTTGGCATTTTGGCACCATTTGGCACCATTTGGCACCAAATCATAAATAGTCACAATCTTTGCCTAATTCTTATTATTGACATATTCTTAAATAAATACAGACATTCTTTGAAAGAATTCTGTATGTTATCAAAGAAGATGAAGGGATTTTGGAAAAGTAATCACCAGCGATACGATAATTACATATCGTCATGATTACCATCATAAATATGTAGAAAAAGTTAGTAAATCTACACAAATCCTATTGAAAAAGACTGAATCAATAATAAATTACCTTAGATTTTGATATTTTTCAAATGAAATTCCAAGTTTGTAAGAATTTGTGACTTCAGACACTTCATTTTGTAATCTTTTGTTTGACCTGACACAATTCGGTAGGAAATGGAACTGGAAATGGAAATTCCACCAATGTCTCTTCGTGAAATTCAAGCACAGGGAGGGAAGATTCTTCCTACAATCCAATCTCCTAAGAGAAAATTGAAAAAACAAATATATCCCAAGGTAGACGGATTTACTTAAGTACTTAAGTACTCTATAATTCTGGGATTTCAGTAGATTCAAATTGGTTACATTTTTTCTATGACTTACAATTTTTATCCAAAAATCCATGTTTTCAAAATCAAAGTTCTGTATAAGAAAAATTGTATTTCAAAATTTAGATTTTGTATTTGTTAGAAAGAATTAAATTAATTGAAATCTAACCTTTTAGATATGTGGAATAGATGATTCGATGTCACGACTTCTTCCAATTAATTTCCTATCGAAACGTTGCTTAGAACCTGAGCGACTTGCCCATCGCTTTGAAGAGCAACTAGCCGCTTCCCAAAGGACTTCTGATATTCTCGATGAACAGGTCAAGATCCTTCGAGATGAAAATGGTGAAATGAAAGGCTTCATCCGTGATATTCTTTACACACTCAATGCTCGAGGTTATGAGAGTATTACAGACAAGCACGGCGGTGTTATCGATCTTAATCGCTGTCGTGGTGAGCACTTTCTTGAACTCAAAGGAAGAGATGCTAGAGCCCGACAATGTCCTACTAAACGAATCCAAGCCCAAGAGCACCTTCTCAAAGCTGTGATTGGTTCTCAAGAGAAGCTCATTCGAAACCTCATTGGACAGATCCAAACGAATAAGAGGAATGATATGATCGGAGTAAGTCCTTCTAATACTTTAGAATCCCAATTAACCAAAGGTGCAATAACCTCAAGGTTTTTCTATTTTCTAAGAGAATAACAAACAATAATATACTACTACTACCTGGTACATAATTCCAAATTATTTTTAGACTCGACTTACATCTGCTTCTGCAAGTTGTAGAAACGGTGGTGTTTCATGTGATGAAACCGAAAATGAAAAATCAGCTCTCCTTGAACGAGAAATTTTAGCACTTGTCACTTCATTGGAATCTGCAATTGAGCGATATCCGAGTGTCTACACGGGACTCAAGGAACAAATGTTCTTTGAAACAGCCCGTAAGTCTTCAGTTCCTACAAAGTTTTTATATAGATTTTGAATTATGTAATGAAAATTTGAAACGTTTCATTTCAGACTCAGGTAGTGGAAATGGGATTCTTGCTGCAGTTTTAGCTCGTCATCAACTCACCACGGAATCTTCTTCGGGTAGCCGTGGGGATGAAAGTCGACCACGGACACCGAATCGACGGAAGGTATATTTGGACACTTTGAAGCGGAATTCTGATGAAGGTTCACTGGGTTCTAAAGTTTTTGCTACGACTATTGGAACACTTCGAGATAAACTTAATCACCAACAACGACATCCGTCTTCTACAGGGATACGATTGAAACACTCTTCCTCTGTAGGAGATGAAGACAGACGAGATTTAGAAAACCAGTTCGTACTTCGTCCAATGACAAGTAAGTGTATGATCAGTTCATCATCTCCTCCACTTTCACCTACTTTAGGTCACAGTCACAGTCGTCGTCCAGCGACGTCCTTCAATGAATACAGCAGCTTTGGTATGAGTCGGAAATCCTCCGGGAAATGGTCTTAGGAACTCTTTCTGAAAAAAAAATGACAAAAATATTCAGTTTTCTCACGAATTTTTTTGTAATCAATCACAAATTATTAAAACTCAACAATACAATGTACTAAAAACATAATTAATTAACTTACAGAATAACTTTATTTATAAACAAAGATAATCTGACTACAGTCGGAGACAAATTAAGTGAGCAAGTAGTGGCTGGTAACAAAGATCGGCAAAGAGCGACATTTCTATGATTTCCGCTCAGCTCAGGTAACTCATCCAATTTATTCCAAAAAGATTAAAAATGTAATAAGAAACTTAAGTAAATTTAAAATAATCTTTATAAATACTATGAAAAAAATGAAAATGCAATGAAAAAAAAAATTATTTGATTATATGTTTTGAAATTTTATCCAACGAAATTGGTATGAGCATATTTTTCGAAGAAATTGTATATAACAAAATCAATTTCGCGGAATTGATAAACTACATTAACGAAACAACAGACGAAAATCTAAAAATAAGGGTTAAATAAACTAAACACAAACTTCTCAGAGGCATAAAATAGCACTAAAGATGAAAATTCTAACTAGGACAAAAATGAGCATAAGATCTATTATTCTGCATTTGTAACACCAAATTTAAAACATTGTACAGTGTACGATGATTATAAGAGCACCCTTCCGTCCGTTCGAAATCCAGATCTTATAACCAGTTTTTCTTATAACGCTTATAAAAACAAGATGATCTTATAAAAACTATATGGTAAAAAAAAATTTTTTTTTTTTTCAAAATTTATTTTTTGCTAACCGCTCAGTACGTCCAACAATTCTTTTCCTTAAGAAATTATTTATCAAAATAATTACTAATTCTTAATTAAAGTTTTGTAAAGATTTTACAAGAACGACTTTTCAACTGAAATGATTTCAAATGGTACTTTTAGGAATTGAAGATGTAAAAAGATTGTTTTTGTTTGAGATTTGAATTTTGCTCTTATATCCACCTCGCGCTTCAAAAATTAGCCAGCAAATGGCTGCTCATAATCGTTATAATCGTTTCGATATAATCGGTATAATCGGATATTTCGATATAATCGGTATAATCGTTGCTTATAATCGTTTTGTTCTTATTTACGTTGCTCTTATAACGCGTTAATGTCCCATGCTAAATGCATTAAGGCAAACCAAACCCGCAAAACTCTGTTCTTATAACCCAAATGTTCTTATATAAGATGCTCTAATAAACGTCGTACACTGTATTACAAATTATTCATTAGTTGGAATAAGTACTAATTTTTTTCATTCAGAGAAATTTCGCTCTTTGCTGACTTTTGGTTGCAGACACTATATTGCCTCCGACTGTAGACGATTTTAATTAAAATTATTTGAAATTTTGCCTGGGGCAATGAGAAGGCGCCTTATTCAAAATCAAAAGTATAGAAATAATAAAATACCGACTGATTTGGTAAATCGTGATAATTGAATCAGCTGTTTTTTTTGTCATCTGTAAGATTGAAGACTAAAGAAGAAACAATTTAATTTCTGGAAATGGGGTAAACAAATATTTTATTTTATTTTACTTAATAAACAATACAAAATACAAGAATCTGGTATTAATTAATTAGCACTTAGATCTCTAAGTAATTTCTACTTTTACACTTTTCACTCACCTGGACAAATTTGTAAGATTTGGTTGACAGGATTCAACTCTAATTTAGAACAATAAAGTTTCTCTTGATTTTTGGAGCAATGGTAACTAAAATAAATATCTACTGTCAAAATAATTTTATGTGTTTTGGTCTGTTTAACTCTTTATGTTGTTAAGTTTCTTATTATTTTTGCAATCTCAGGCATCAGGAAAAATCTGCAAGACGGTATATACTGAAAATGTTATGATTAGTTACCAAGTACTACTACTCACTCACAAAGTTGATGAAAATGACGAATTTTTATCTATTTTATGATTCATACTTTAACTAATTCATCGCATAAGTCATATTCATCTTCATTTGACAGCTCCCATGTAACCACTAGTAAAGAAAAAAAAAATTTTTGCACAACTTTTCAAATTTTTTGCAAAATTTGACTTGACCGCCAACAATAGATGTCACAACCGTAATCTACGCTAAATTTCCAGTGGATTAGTGTATAACTTACTCGAATTCCCGACAAGGGGCNTATTCATCTTCATTTGACAGCTCCCATGTAACCACTAGTAAAGAAAAAAAAAATTTTTGCACAACTTTTCAAATTTTTTGCAAAATTTGACTTGACCGCCAACAATAGATGTCACAACCGTAATCTACGCTAAATTTCCAGTGGATTAGTAGTGTATAACTTACTCGAATTCCCGACAAGGGGCTATTCTACAAATAAGCGGTTTGTGAATGTGTAGTGGGAATTGGGCGGGAGACCAACTCTGCAGCAGTAGCCGTTTGGTGGGATTGGATATACGGCCGCAGAGCTAAACCTTTTATTTACAATCGATAGACGGGTACCGAAATTCCTTGCATATTAAATTAAAAAGTACTTCTGTAGACTTCAGAATTGTAAAGTGAACTGAATTCCATTTTTGAAAAATTGCAAAACCATCATCCTAAATCCCAAGTGACCTTTGAAAAGATATTGGTCTTAAATCCATTTTGATTTCCCTGTTGAATGTTTGACCGATTCTTCTGGAATCTCGTTGACTAATCAAAATAAGATTTAAATCCTATCCAATAACTGATTTCTTCGGTAAAACTACCTTTATCGAATATTTTTTAGAGAATTTTTTGTATAAAAGGAGAAAACCATTGACAGGATTTCCGAGTTACTTGGTTCTTGGTTGTAGAGTACGTGTTTGAGAATTTTGTTAAAAGTTTACCCACTATACTACTGCTTAAGTAAACTCCTTCCTTTTAATAATAACTACCTGAGTCTCCAAATAACAATAGGAATCATTTAAACTTTGTATTCTTCTGACAATTCCGCACATCAGAGACTAAAAAGTCCCTGTCATAAAATCCCCATCTCCTTGATTACCATCAAGGTGCTAATTCTTGAAGAGTTAAAGACAACATCACCAAACAAAGGAACAACCTACAAGCACCAGGTTAAAATTTACTTAAAAAAAACAACGCTTCAAATTTTTGAGGTAATTTTTTTTTGTTACCTCTCGTGATCTGGCATAAGTGTCTGATTTCTTTCTTTATGCTAATTTCTAGGTAAAGTTTTACAGTGATGCTTGCCATTGGAATCTTCACCTTCATCTTCATCGTGACGATGTCCGGGTCATTGACCTCTGCTCTCGTCCTTGGTGATCAGGATGACTTCTATACTTCCTCTGTTAACAACCAAGGAGGATTTCGATGGGGTAGAAGAACAAAATGTTAAAAAGAATATATATTATTCAGAGTTACTAAACTCATCTCGATATAAGTTGATAGAGAGTCACTTAAATTGGTAAATGAGAATTAATAACGGATCGGATCATCATACAGATCGTTTGACTCCGAAGGGGTTAACCCCATTTTTTGATTATTTTTCTAGAATCAAAATTTGATACTAGATTCTGTCATTTGTACTTTTTTTTNAAGAACAAAATGTTAAAAAGAATATATATTATTCAGAGTTACTAAACTCATCTCGATATAAGTTGATAGAGAGTAACTTAAATTGGTAAATGAGAATTAATAACGGATCGGATCATCATACAGATCGTTTGACTCCGAAGGANAAATGAGAATTAATAACGGATCGGATCATCATACAGATCGTTTGACTCCGAAGGGGTTAACCCCATTTTTTGATTATTTTTCTAGAATCAAAATTTGATACTAGATTCTGTCATTTGTACTTTTTTTTTTGTACACAGATGATCCTTCTTGGTCACCGGTTGTCATGCATCCTCCTGGAAGAGTGGTGGATCACTATGGAAAGAGAGCATTTTGGGATCGAAATGGACAACAAAATTTAGGATCCGCTTCTGACCGGATGAGACCTCGCCAATCAAAAACTACTTCATCCTTTGATGTCTAGCCAATGAGAAGGAGAGAGGCTGAGGACAGTCAATGAGGAACCTTCTAAAAATATATATATAATTTACATTGTCTTGTCTTTAAGAGCAACAGAGCTATTAAAAGTATTCAAAAAAAAATGGTATCTTTGCGTGTGAAATGATAATTAGAGGACTCATTTTTCAAAAATTCTAATGAACTTTGTGAGAGGAAGATAATAATATTAAGAGGCGAATTAGTATAATTAAAAATTTTTTAAGCAAACTCAAAATTCATCATCTATAGAGATCATTACATGATTTAGTAAGTAGAATTTTTGAAAGATTACCTCTCATTGGCTCATAAATTTTAGGTAGAAAATGAAGGTGGTTCCAATGAAGTCGGAGAGTATCTGAACTCCTCATAGGCACTACTGTCTCCTTAAAATGTTAACTGAAAGAGATTCAAAATTTTGTCAACTTCCGGTACAAAAAAAAAATTTTTTTTTTTGTTCATAAACAACCCTAACAACCTAACTTAAAAAATTAGGTTGTTGAGGTCTCTNCTGTCTCCTTAAAATGTTAACTGAAAGAGATTCAAAATTTTGTCAACTTCCGGTACAAAAAAAAAATTTTTTTTTGTTCATAAACAACCCTAACAACCTAACTTAAAAAATTAGGTTGTTGAGGTCTCCTGGTTAGGGTTTTAGGTTTCAATTTTTAAATTTTAAAATTTTTAACTCATTCATAGCCAAAATCACTCAACCTAGATCAATGGGAAATACATTTTCTGAACGGAAATTTAGTGCTGAATCCAACGCAACCAACCAGAAGGTCGCAGCTCTTCAAATAAAAAAGTTGTGACGTAAAACATGGAGTGTCCCACATTTGTTACATATAATTTATCTTAAATTTTAAAATTTTAAAATTTTAAATTGAAAATCAACTCTTTGACCTTGAAATTCCTATTATTTTCTGTTTAATCCAATGATTTTGATTGATTCGGTTGATGATGAACCCTTGAGGTCAACTTTCTTGATTGTAATACAATTTTGATACAATTTTTTCAACTTTTTTGTTATTGATGGTAACTTTTTATGGTAGATTGTTGAAAATGATGGTGAGACAGACTTGAAGTTACTTCTTCTGATCTAATCGCCGGTGACTTTTAACTTTTCCCTTAAAGAGAGCGTCTCCATGACAGTGTTTAAACTAAACTGTCGACGGATTGCTCTCTTGTAGGTCAAAGTAGATTTTAGTTTTAGTTCTGTAGAATCACTCTCACAAATATCTCAAGAATCTATTTCTTGTTCAATATTCAATAATAATATCTCACTCACCTGTCTTACATCAAGTGTGAATTCTTATTTCTGATTGGTGGAATCCTACCTGTTGAGTGTGGTATTTATATAGAGAAGCCTTGGAGTATCACGTGCTGGAGCATCAGGATTACTCCTAATGATCTTCATTTAAGAAAGTCTCCCAACCTCACCTTCCTTATTTCTCAATGACTTCAACCTAATGAGCCTAAACTCATTAACTTACAAATGAGAGGGTCCATTAGGCTAATCCACCAATCAGATCACTCCGGGTCACCACAATACATCCAACAAAACAATCCAAAACTTTCACTCCTTGTGTTATCTAAAATTCAAATTTTTAAATTTTTAGACAAACTTTTACCTACTATACGACCTACCTGACTAAAATCAAAAGAATTGATTATGACATCGTCCAGGTAGCTTTTGGTTAGAACCGCTCACCCCCGTGTCATACAGCAAGATTTCCATAGTCCAGAAAAAAAAATTTTTTTTTTCAAAAAGTTCGATTCTTGGTAACAAAATTCAAATTTATACCTGCTAATCTCCAAATCCAAGATTTTTGGAACTATTCCTCAAATTTTTTTTTTTTTTTTTTGTTGAAAAATTAAAAAAAAATTCTCAATTGATTTGTGACTTGACTTGACTTGTTGAGTTTTTAGTTGGATTGAGATGAGAGGATACCCTGTGTACCCGTGTCACTTGGTACTTCCAGACTAATGTGTTAAATTATGTGTAAAGTAAGAAAGAGTTAGTCCGAAATTCGGTCTATTTGGGTGGAGTCGTCTCTCTTGTGATTGGTTGAATGTCTTTTCAAGTNCTTTTGGTTAGAACCGCTCACCCCCGTGTCATACAGCAAGATTTCCATAGTCCAGAAAAAAAAATTTTTTTTTTTTCAAAAAGTTGGATTCTTGGTAACAAAATTCAAAAAATATGGACGATTAGAGGTTTAGGTTCTAAAAACCTTGATAAGGTCAAATTTTTTTTTTTTTTTTTGAAAAATTAAAAAAAAATTCTCAATTGATTTGTGAGTTGACTTGACTTGTTGAGTTTTTAGTTGGATTGAGATGAGAGGATACCCTGTGTACCCATGTCACTTGGTACTTCCAGACTAATGCGTTAAATTATGTGTAAAGTAAGAGTTAGTCCGAAATTCGGTCTATTTGGGTGGAGTCGTCTCTCTTGTGATTGGTTGAATGTCTTTTCAAGTGACGAGATGACAGGAGGTAGAGATCCATTTTATGAGAAATATTCTAATTACCCTTCCGTTTTTCTCTACCTATTACCATATTCCACCAATGATCATTCCCATGCAAATAACCACCAATTAGCACTGCCCATTTTAACTCCTTTTGCAATGCAAATAATATTTTCGGTTCCTAGTATCTTTTTTTTTTTGAATTCTTATACATTTTTATCTACCGGTAGACATGGACATGAACTCAACCTATCCGCCCATGATCCTGCATAACATTTAAAACTTACACGTGGAACTCTTTCAAAAGTAATATTACTTAATAACAATGAGTTCATTTTCTTCTGCAACAATGGAGAAATATTTTTGAACTTGTTTTCTAGCGGAAGGAACTAAAGGTTTTAAGATTTTACACATTGTTGCAAATAGAGTTCCTAATTTTGGATACTTGTCAAGCAATATGCTTGTTGGGCGACGGAATAAGTAAGGAGAAGAAAAAAATTCAGAATTTCTTAAATTATTATTTACTAACGAAATTTTTAGTCAAAATGTTGTGAAGTATAGATTTAAATTAATATTGTACTTCCATTGAAGTACATGGGTCACATTGTTGGAATTAGAGAATGAGGACAGTGATTTCCATGGTTTCATAACAAGAGGGAAAAAATCTCTGAAATNATGGTTTCATAACAAGAGGGAAAAAATCTCTGAAATTATGTAAAAATTTGCAAAATTTTATAAAATTTCACTAATTTTTATGATTCTTTTACTTTTTTTTTGTTTTTCAGAATCGATATTGAACCGGGGGCAGTGGTGTGCGTTGAAGCTGAATTGAAAGGTGATGTCCGAATCGGTCGACTCACGGTTGTCCATCCTTATGCCCAAATTTTAGCCACTCGTGGTCCCATTGTCATCGGAGACTCCAATATTATTGAAGAATTTGCAATAATTGAGAACAAGTAAATGAATTTAAATTGGTAAATGATAAGTGATTCCTATTGGAAATTTGATACTGAATCGAATGCGCCAGGTCCCAGCCCTTCAGGTTGTCACGCTTGATTTAAATTGATAGAGAATCAATTAAGTAAATCCCAGTTCATTTTTCTTAACAATTGATCATATTGGGTTTAAAATCTAAAAGAAACTGTGGATTTTTAAGTAAAAGTTCAAGCTTAAAGTTATTATTGTGTGAGTCGCTTGGTTAATGGGTTAGATAAGTAAGCTTCGTCAACTACACTGAGATAAAAAAAATTCAAATTTGGCGCAATTTTTATAAGAACCATCACCGGCGGTGATGGTTGTTACTATAATGGCGCTTGTGTACTATAATGTGTACGAAAAGGAGATGAGCTGCTTCTATATAAATATTGTAATTTAATGTAGCTCTAGAATTTTTTAGCTACAACTAGCTTTGTTTCTAATTATTGATCATGGTAGATGTACACCTTGTTTGCAGTCAGAGTGACTTCAGAACTTTAGATATAAAGAATATTTGTAGATGTAGCACAAAATTTTTAGATCAACTATAAGCCGCTTCTTTATATTGCATTTGTGCTTGTGTACTATAATCTGCACGAAAAAAAGATGAGCTGCTTTTATATAAAAAAAAGTACCTAAATGTAGCTCTAGAATATTTTAGCTAGTACAACTAGCTTTGTTTTTAATTATTGATCATGGTAGATGTACACCATGTTTACAGTCAGAGTGACCTCAGAAGTTTAGATATAAAGAATATTTGAGACGCGGTGAAAAGTACCCCCTCACCTTAACGATAATAAATTGATAAATCTTGTTTTCTTATTAAATTTGTAATTTCTAATGGATGATTACTTGGTTTAATTTATAAATTATTTACAGATCTGAAGAGACTATGGTCATTGGTAACCAAAACGTATTTGAGGTCAGGTCATCAGTCCATGCTCTCAACATTGGAGATCAAAATGTTTTTGAATCTTGTTGTAAGGGAAATTTAAATTTTGTAACTCTTTTTTATGTATTTTATTAATTAATATTAATTTGTTAATTACACAGGTACGGTGGGTGAAGGGATTGAAGTTGGGAATGGTACTTCTTTTGGTGTCTGGACAAAAATTCTTGCTACTGGTAAACTTCCTGATAATTCTGTTATTTTTGGTAATCCCCTTCGTCATCGAATTGCCACAGACCGTCCACAGGTGAGTCAATTCAATATAAACTAACAAACTTTTATTGAATTCATTAATTATATTATTAATTATTAACGTAAATTACTAACTTGATTATTAATTCTTGTTTCAGAATCAGAATCTCCAGATTGACTTTCTCTCTCGTGTTCTTCCCAATTATCACAATATTCTTAATCCAAAAAAAGGAACCACTTAGTAGTCAATAACGTTGACACATCTTTCTAAATACTTGATTCAAATTTTGTTGAAATAATTCTAACTTAAATCAATACTACTGCTAAAATATTTGCTTACAAACAAGATTAATTTTTCTAAGTATTAAGTTAGATTTAAAATCAGATAAGTATTTCCTTGTTTATGTAAGTTGGGTCTGGGTCCTTCCTAATTTTGTTTTTGTCAGGAATGATCCAAGCTCGGATGTTACAAACATAACTATTATTATTATATAATTTGAAATAATAATTTACAGTAATACTTTTTTTCTTCTAATTTTGAAAATTAGCTTNACTATTATTATTATATAATTTGAAATAATAATTTACAGTAATACTTTTTTTCTTCTAATTTTGAAAATTAGCTTAATTTTCTATAGGATGATAAAAGAAAAAGGTAATTTGTGTCACCAAATTAGTTGATTTTTAATGTATATAAAATATTAGTCAAATTAGTCACATTATGTGAAAATTAGTTTGAGAAAACATTATCGTCTACTGTATTTGAATTAAAGNACTATTATTATTATATAATTTGAAATAATAATTTACAGTAATACTTTTTTTCTTCTAATTTTGAAAATTAGCTTGATGATAAAAGAAAAAGGTAATTTGTGTCACCAAATTAGTTGATTTTTAATGTATATAAAATATTAGTCAAATTAGTCAAATTAGTCACATTATGTGAAAATTAGTTTGAGAAAACATTATCGTCTACTGTATTTGAATTAAAGTTGACAGAAATATGAATAAGTTGGAAATAGTAAGTCTTATCAGTACACTGTCAACTGAAGCTTATTGACATGATTCAATTTCAATTTAACTCCAACAATATGACCTTTGTTGACCTCTTTAGGTCAATTGACTCAACATAACATATCGTACTTAAAAAAAATTATACATTCTTTAGGATGTTGTTCATTTGATTTGTTCTCTAAACAAAATTTTGATGAAAATAATATAGTGGTGATATAAGAAAAGTTATAAAATTTACATCAAAATGGCTCATTATTATTAAAATGAAGTCCGGATGTAGTGACTCCGGGTATAGCGGAACTCCGACTCTATTTGTCCGGATAAACCAAACAAGCATGGAAAATATTTTAATTTTTTCTCATGAGTCATGACAGCAGGAATAAGTAAAAGACTATAAATTCAAATGGTATATTTTTAATATTATTCTCCATGACTCTAACTCTGGACTCATATGACTCTGAATTCCAGGATTTTTGGGTGTTATATTATTGGAGTAAATCAATCTCAACCTCTGATCTCTGACTCAACTAAGTCTTGAACTCTTGACTGACTCATAGTGTCACAGTCCACTTTGTATTGTTACTGTTTATTAGATTATCTATCCTGTCCTTTTTCTTTCTCTAAGGGTTCATGTCAAGAGTCATTTGATGACTCTGACTCTTTTGGAATTGGGAGTCAGAGTCAGAGTCATGACTCCGAGAGTCGATTCTCAAAGTTTAAAGAATTAGAGTCATATGACTCTTNAGATTATCTATCCTGTCCTTTTTCTTTCTCTAAGGGTTCATGTCAAGAGTCATTTGATGACTCTGACTCTTTTGGAATTGGGAGTCAGAGTCAGAGTCATGACTCCGAGAGTCGATTCTTAAAGTTTAAAGAATTAGAGTCATATGACTCTTAGAGTCAGTGACTGACTCATTCCAAACTATGAGTCATGGATAACATTAATGTTTAGAATAAAAACACCAATATCTCTATGACTATCCTAAATTTGAATCTGAATTCATCAAAAATGTCTTACCTGAATGAAAGGACCTATCCTACAAGAATTATTTTTCATAACTTTAATTTTAAATTTTTAGGTTAAAATTAGCCCTATGCAAGTGGGAGTGTCTAAGTAAATTACCATTTTGTACTAAAAATGATGCTTTTGACACTAATAAATTACAATCAAATCAAACCAAATCAAAAGAAGATCCCAACGAATTTACTCAGAAATTTGCCAAATTTCCATAGAATCGGAATACCACAGTTTCAAAGAAATAAGTGGAAGCGTTGACTCTACTTGGNGAGTGTCTAAGTAAATTACCATTTTGTACTAAAAATGATGCTTTTGACACTGTAATAAATTACAATCAAATCAAACCAAATCAAAAGAAGATCCCAACGAATTTACTCAGAAATTTGACAAATTTCCATAGAATCGGAATACCACAGTTTCAAAGAAATAAGTGGAAGCGTTGACTCTACTTGGAATGGAAATTCAACATTATTGTAACCAATCTCAAACAATTTTCCATCATCCAAGATCCAACACTTTTCTACATCAATTTAGCTCAATTTTTACTTAAATATTTGGATATAATCAACAATTAATGAATTCCATAGCCTCCATTCACTATACGGATACAATAAACTCGAGTCTGTTGAAAAAATACTACCAATTTGTATGTGTTCACTATAACCGAACTTGACTATAATTTTTCACATATTCCCGAGGTATACATACACCTGTTAAACATAGTGATGGAAATGGAGCAGATGGTGATATGGGAGATGAAGGTGATTGTATCTGATAATTTTGTTGTTATGTTTTTAATTGCTTTGCAAATTCTATCATTTGACTCAATTGTGGTTTTTGCACTCGTTGAGCGACGACGGCATTGGGATTTGCAATTCAAATTTACACAATTACATCCGAAGCGGAAGGTCCCCAAAAAAAAAATTACAAAGGCAATATTTTCTCTTAGGATTCCGATTCCACAGCAGTTTCTCATTGTATTCATCATCCATCAGTAAACCATTGTTATCAACAATACTATTTTCCAGTACCTATAGGACTAGGAATCAGTACTGTTTTAGAAAAAAAAAAACTTTCAACCAATGAGAGTCAAAGGAGGAATCATAATAGCCTGGAGCCAATTCGTTTCAAAACAACTTACACAGGTAAATCCATCATTGTTGTATTTTATTAATAAACATTTCCCTTAAAGTACCCAAAAGACTTTTAAGTTCGAACAAAGTATAACGAGAGGACTCAAGGGTCAAATTTTTTTTTTTTTTTTTGTGATGGTGATGATGATGAAACAGTTTTGACCCCCCCCCTCAACCTCAACCCAACCCCTCACCCTAACCTAACTCTCAGCAGCAACTTGTGAGAAATACTCCTAGAAAGTGATAGTGTGTAAAGTAACATAATTTTTAAAGAAAAGTAAGTTTAACAATAGGTTAATTGTTATTCAACGAGATTCGCTGGTTGTAGTGAATTTAATTAACTATACACAACCTGGATCGCTGGAAAATCCCCAGAATCAACCTACATTGTCATTAGTTGGAAAAAAATCAGGGGGATAATTTTTAGGTTAGTTTGTACTAGTGGTGTTTATCAGTGAGACATGGGTTGCTAACTCAATTAGAAATTTAATAACAGTAACGTAGTAAACGGTGGTCCCTCATTGGCTATGCCACCCACCTATCAGAGACAGGAACCTGTCTTCATCGACATCAACGAAATTTTTAGACATCCAAGTCATTTGTCTTCAGAATTCTTACATCAATCTAACCATAATAGAAATTCATCAATTCCAGTCACAAATACACCTTCAACTGGAGAATTTCGTAAGATAATTTAATAAATTAAATAAAAAAAAAAAATTTGCAATGTTTTTTTTTTTTGCAATATGGGTCATTGCGATGATTGAGAATAATTTGAGATTAATGATAAACGATATCGATTTTTAGATCTTTTATTAGACTCACAGGAATTGTAAAAATTCTGTGAAATTATTTTTAGAAATTTGTATGAAAGTGGTCAAAAGATTGGAATTTATTGCAAAAAGTAAAAGTTTGATAATTGTGTTATTGTGGAAAATTTTTTTGCAAATTTTGAAAAAAGAAGCAAACTCGTAATTTTTTTTTTTGATCAAATTACCAAATTAGAGTTGACACAGAGTAACTTTTGTTATTAGATGGTATGTTAAGTNGTTTGATAATTGTGTTATTGTGGAAAATTTTTTTGCAAATTTTGAAAAAAGAAGCAAACTCGTAATTTTTTTTTTGATCAAATTACCAAATTAGAGTTGACACAGAGTAACTTTTGTTATTAGATGGTATGTTAGGTTGTTAGGTTGTTAGGTTGTTAGGTGAGGTCAAGAGAGGTCAAACAATGTCGTCATAAACACCCTCACGAGTCACGAGTCACGAATTTTGTATTTTAGTCTTTCAAAAATGATACGAGGTCAAGAAAATTATGATATTAAAAACTAAGCATTCTGATTGGACGGAATTTTCAATAAATCTGATTGGTTGAATTTGAATTTGAAGTAAAATTTTTATTTTAACCTAATGAAATAGCCAGTATTTTCACTTTTGTCTTAATTACACGTAATTTCCGACAAAAAAAATTTTTGTCTTAATTGGACTGCATGAGTAGAATTTTTTTTTTACTATTGTTGTCCAGCTGAAGTTAAAAAGTAAATGTAATTGTTGTCACTTCGTAATTAAAATGATACTTTTCTATTTCGTTATTGGTTTTATATCCCATTGTTTCTTTCCACTTCAAAAACAACAAAAGAAACTCGTGCAGTGGAATTCAATAGATTTTTTTGGTATTTTTTTTTTTTTTACGTAATTTTGAATTAATTATCGCAAAAGTTAAACTGGAATACCAATGGACCTTTCGTAATGGAACTTTTGTTGAGACTTTTTTTTGCCACTAGTTTTGTCATCAGTTCATGGAAGTTTGCAAAAAAAAAANTAATGGAACTTTTGTTGAGACTTTTTTTTGCCACTAGTTTTGTCATCAGTTCATGGAAGTTTGCAAAAAAAAAAATGAAAAAATTTTTTTAAACATAACACTAAATTGTATTGAGATTAGTGCAAAAAATTGAAGGTGCGTGAAGCATAGCCTATTATCTAAAAATCTATTAGCATCACTTTAAAAGGACGGTAGAAAATCCACTTCGCAGTAGGTAAGTTTAATTTGCAAATTTCTAATCATTATTGCAAATAAAACTAAAATCTTTCTCCGAACTGATTAACCAGTCAGTTGCTTTTTTTTATCTCAACACTTAAATTTTCCGTATATTTTCATAAAATTTTTAAAACAATTACTCTTGCAAAAATTAATTAGCCAACTATTGGCGAATAATTCTTTGTGCAAAAACTTCTCCAAAAGTGTGAACAATTTTAAGAATAATAAATTTGATTTTTCGTTGACAAATCTTGTATTTAAAGGTGAGAATTTTGATTGTGACTTACAATTGTGAGAGTCGTATAAACTCCCAAAAATACTTGATTTCAACCAGAAAATCCAGATTAAGATTTAAAAAAAAAAAATAAATAACCGGTTCTTGATTCAATTTTTATTTTCTTAAAAAAAAAGCTTTATATTTTCTTAAANTTCGTTGACAAATCTTGTATTTAAAGGTGAGAATTTTGATTGTGACTTACAATTGTGAGAGTCGTATAAACTCCTAAAAATACTTGATTTCAACCAGAAAATCCAGATTAAGATTTAAAAAAAAAATAAATAACCGGTTCTTGATTCAATTTTTATTTTCTTAAAAAAAAAGCTTTATATTTTCTTAAANAAAAAAAAAAATAAATAACCGGTTCTTGATTCAATTTTTATTTTCTTAAAAAAAAAGCTTTATATTTTCTTAAAATTTTTTTTTCTCAAACGTACTGTTAGTCTAAATAAAAGTTAACTACTGTGAAGCAACTTATTGCTTCAAAAGTGGTTCTGTTTGGATTTTGTCTAGTTCAAGGTAGTTTTTTGGTTCTAGAATGTTTAAAGCGTTTTTGATTGGTGGAAAAAAAATTCTATTGTCTTCCTCCTCCAACCTTCAAGGCTCAAACACAATAGACAAACACGCCATGAGGAAAGGCCTTCTTTTGTTAAATAAAATACAATATTCATAACTTGGAAACTCAACTTTTGTACTTTAATTTTACTAAAGTTAAGTTTTTGTTGGGAATTTTTAACAGAAGAGACTATTGAAGAAGAAGTGGACCATTTACTCGTACTGTCCACAATCCTCTTCCCGCTTCTCATTGGACTATCAGCAATTGCTGCAGTCGCTCTTATTGTCAGGTAAACAAAAATATTTATATTTTTTATAATTCTAATCTCTACTGATCTACTGGTGAGGTGTCAGTAGCTCAATATACGTTTTGAATGAATGTAATCATTCATTGAGAAAGATACAGTGTACACGTGGCTGGTGATAGATGTAAAAATTTGAGGGTCAAACTGCAGAATTGAAAGATTGGATTTTAATACCAAACGTTTCGACTTGTCTTTTTCAGTGGCTAAGATAATTTAAAATTAAAATCTGATGATGATTTTCAGATTTTAAATTGTAAAATGATAAATCATTCCTGTTGGAAATTTGATGCTGAATCGAATGCGCTAGTTCTCAGCTCTCTAGGTGGTCACGATATAAAGATATATGCCCAAAACCACGACAAACACATTTTTCCACGAAATTATTTAACAAGTTCCCAACTCATCTCGATATAAGTTGATAGAGAGTCAATTAAATTGGTAAATGATAAGTGATTCCTATTGGAAATTTGATGCTGAGTCGAATGCGCTAGGTCCCAGCCCTCTAGGTGGTCACCATGAAAAGTGGGAAAGCCAAATTCACGACAAAGTCATTTTTCCACAAAATTATTTAACAAGTTCCAGACTCATCTCGATATAAGTTGATAGGGAGTCATATAAATTGGTAAATGATTAGTGATTTCTATTGGAAATTTGATGCTGAATTGAATGCGCTAGGTCCCAGCCCTATAGGAAGTCACCATGAAAAGGGCAAAGGTCAAAACCACGACAAAGTTCTTTTTCCACAAAATTATTTAACAAGTTCCAGACTCATCTCGATATATGTTGATAGGGAGTCACTTAAATAGGTGAATGATTAGTGGATCCTGTTGGAAATTTGATGCTGAATCGAATGCGCCAGGTCCCAGCCTTTCAGGTTGTCATGCTACAAAAATATAAGCCCAAAACTAATCAAAAAGACATTTTCTACGAAATTAGGTAACTACTTTTTAAACTCGTGGATAATTGAGTAAAGGAAGTTAAAAAAAGTTGTATTTGACAATAATTGTGTAGGAAAGTTTGGTTGAGTTTTTCAAATTTAAAAATCATGTTGTTACGCAAATTTCTATGCCAATTTCATTGTTACCGATATGAATGTGTCATTGAACCTGGTGAATAAATTATACCTTCCAATTGGTTATTTACAGAAGGATGCGACGGTCTGAGAGTATGGCGGATAACGTTGAAGTAGCGGGGATATCGGATAGGTCCTTTAGTTCACTCCCAACACCGTCGTCAAATTGGAGAGAATCGAACTTAAGTTCTAATAAATATTCACAAAGTCTCCCCCATCTCGTTGGTATTGATACTCCAAGTCATGCCATAAGTCTTCCCCATCTCCTTGCTATCGAAACTTACTACAATTATCCCAGCTCTGCATCCATTATGGATGAAACTTACCAAGATGTTGTCGATGAAAGAAAAATTCGTGCAGAGGTACAAAATTCAGATGAGACTAAACAATCAAGGAGTCTCAAGAGAACACTTTCGATGAAGAGCTTACGACGTCTTCGGACACGGATACTTCATATACTTGCATTTAGAAAACGTCGAAGAGAAGTAGCTGAAACAAATCGTTTCAATCTCTACAATCTCTCAGGTGAAACACGACAGCAACTCAAGGAAATTTATGTCTACTGATGTCATCATCCCTGGAGTAATTAATTATAAAATTTATGACACCACTCACTGCTCCTCATAGTTTCATCTTCATCACAATCATCGACGAAAAAAAAAGACAATAGGAATTTTAAGGTTCGACAACCTAGGGACTAGTAAAAAAAAAACCAAGTTTTTATGAACTGTTTTCCTTTTAATTGTTATTATTTAATTTTTTCATACATACGTAACTGTACTCGGAGTTTACAATAACTGTTCTACAGTGAGCTTTAATACAAAATCGAATTTCGAACTTTTCCTAGCATCAAGAGCATGGAGTCTCTCAAAGATGTCGATGATCTAAAGATAGCTAGCGAGTGATCTTCGATTTCTTATTAGTTCTCACGGTATATTTTATTTTACAAAATAATAAAAATTGATGACGACGTAAATAAACTTTGTTTATAGAACCAGAATTATTATTTTTTGGAAAATTTTCAGTAGCCAGGTCACCACTANTTCTCACGGTATATTTTATTTTACAAAATAATAAAAATTGATGACGACGTAAATAAACTTTGTTTATAGAACCAGCATTATTATTTTTTGGAAAATTACTTGGTCAACAACTGTGGTTCTCTCAGGTTTTAAAATTGGGAATCAAATTACTAGAAATGATGACCTTGACACGAAAATAAATCATAAAACTAAAACTAAACTAGAAACAATCTGAATTTGAAAAGTGGATATTCAGGCAATAAAAAGACACGTGGATTTCATGATTCTTGTTCTTTTGACATCTGTTTTAGGAGCCTTGTCACTAGTAAAGCGCGACGTAATGAACATATTCGAAGGACAAACAGGCTAAACCAAGGTTACTTATTACTTAACTTTTTAACATTTTTATCCTTTTACTCAAATTTACTGGTTGTACTCAATTCCGATGACCAATCACTAAAAGATCGGAGATAATTTCCACGAATCAGGAAGTCAGCGGAGACTCATGACTTGTGAAACCAATCCCCGGAAATGAAAGTTGGTAATGTGAGACTTAGAAATGCCTCTTGAGGTGGAGCTTTTTTAGCTCAATCTGTTTCCAAGGGATGAGTACTTAAACTCGTCTACAAATCGTCTACAATTCGTCTACAAGTCGTCTACAAGNTTTTATCCTTTTACTCAAATTTACTGGTTGTACTCAATTCCGATGACCAATCACTAAAAGATCGGAGATAATTTCCACGAATCAGAAAGTCAGCGGAGACTCATGACTTGTGAAACCAATCCCCGGAAATGAAAATTGGTAATGTGAGACTTCGAAATCCCTCTTGAGGTGGAGCTTTTTTAGCTCAATCTGTTTCCAAGGGATGAGTACTTAAACTCGTCTACAAATCGTCTACAATTCGTCTACAATTCGTCTACAAGTCATTTTACAAAAATTTAACGGATTATCGGTCACAAACACAAAATTGAAATGGTTTGTCCATCCGTATACACGCGACTTACCTCGAAAATGACGTGATGGATTGATGGTGCTAGTTACCCGATCTCGAACCCCATCACTGACCACGAAACGAAACCTGATCTAAATTTAACCTGAAACGTATCTTATCAATTGTTCCTAAGTTATTACATAATTAAGTTCACTTTAACATAATTTTAATTCTAACTAAGTAACTAATCCTACGGCATATTTTATTTCCAAGTACATTGATTATATAGTTTCATTAAGTTCGTAAAATTACTTGTTCGAAATTTGTTTCATAGGAGAGGAACGTAAGGAATTATTATATTAATACTGCCGCAGGATTTTGGCAGCTTAGAGGGTAATAATGATAAGAATGATAAGTAACAATAATTAAATTTTGCAACGTTAACTTAAATTTGTTATACAAAAGCTTACGAAAGGAAAACTAAGAACGTAAACGGAAGAGATTAAACTTAATAATAATAATTCACAAGTTACATTGAAACGTTGCAAGTTCTGAGTTGTAAGATTCCTCTAGTTAGTACATAAGATACTTGGGTTGCCGACGCTGAGAGCTTTAAGTAATACTTTGAATACAATTAGTTGAATAATAATTTCATTGGTAGTGTGGAACCTGAGAATTTTAGTATAGCTCCTCCTCCTCGTCTCCATACTCGTTGTCTCCGTCAACATCTTCGATCAAATCCGTTAATCCAAGGAATGGGAAATCATCCATTGATGCGCCACTCAAAATTGAAGCTCCTCCTATTTTTTTTGCCGTGGCGCCTTTTCGTTTCATATAAGCGCAGAGAGTCGTTCGAGGGATTTCGTATGTCACTGCTGCTTGTCGTACTGTTGTTCCAGAAAGTGCTAGTTTCATTGCTGCTTCGAGACGTTCTGCACGATCACCAGTATCAATACTGACACCTGGACCACGTCGTTTTGGTGCCTGAACAGTAATTAACTTCCGACTTGCGCTACTTTCTTCTTCTGAATATGCCTGTGGAACTGAAAAAAAAATAAAAAAATAATATCTCAATTTTTTAACAATTTTTTGCNGTGCCTGAACAGTAATTAACTTCCGACTTGCGCTACTTTCTTCTTCTGAATATGCCTGTGGAACTGAAAAAAAAAAACAAATAATATCTCAATTTTTTAACAATTTTTTGCTTTTTCTCAATAAAAATTTGATTTGTCTCACTTGGAAGTGATTCGTTTGGAACTCCATTGATTGCATCTTCCGCTTCTCGCTGTTTCCATTTGGAAATGGTTTTTCTTGGGATTCCAAAAGAGTCAGAACATTGACGGAGTGACATACCGGAAGCTAAGGCAGCCAAGACACTGTCTCGAATATCTTGACTGTACTTGTAGACACTCTTACGCTGAGTTGTACGACCACTACCAACACCATCACTATTACCACCACCACCACTTGTCTGGATCTATATGTAAAATTACAAAAAAAAAATTAATGATAAAGGTCATTGACCCAAACTACTATACTTTACCTCTAATCTCTGTAATTCGTCTTCCTTTCCAGCATCATCTTCTGACTCAGATTCAGAAGTAGTTGGATTCTCAAGTGAAGATGGATTCTCAACTTCTTCAATTTCTAGCTCATTCTCATCATCATCCTTCAAAAATTTGATACTTCTCAACAAGTCAATATTGATAATTTTTGTTTGGATTTAACTTACAAGGACTTCACCTTCAGGAATTCCATCAACTTCTGATTTCAAGCGTTGATCTTCAACTCGTTGTTGCTCCATCATCACATGAATCAAATCTTGTCGCATTTGTTCTGTAGCAGGATCTCGAGGGAGTTTGACCTAGTCAAATGAATTCAATAAGTAATTTTACAATAAAATATTGAAATAATTAGACTAGATTTAATACTTTGTTTGAAACACCATTGGAATTTGATGGATTTGGCCTCACTATGTTATTCATATCTCCTGGTTTTTGTATTTTGATCAGTTTCGGTGGAGAACTGACGGCTGGTGCCTTTCGTTTCAAAGCATTCTCGAGTCTCATTGGTTGTTGGGGTACTGATTGTTGTTGTTGTTGTTGTTGTACTGGTGTCGGGAGAGGAGAGGAGACAGGACGAGTTTTGACATTTGTCAGTGAGAGTTCCTGTGCAATGTCTTCATCGATGATTCCTTCTTCTCCAGCAAAACCTTTGATTCGAAGTGACTCAGCAATTGCTGAAACTCTACGGAGTTTCTCTTCAGTAATTGTGATCTCTCCATTGTATAAATACTCCACAAGAATTTTAAGTTCCCAAAACTTTACATCCTTGAGATAGATGATCGTGTTAGCCGTATCAGGAAATTCATTAGAATTGAGTAAACTATCAAAGTACTCTGAAGCTGAAGACAAAATCAATCTATGACATTTTATACGTTGACCTTCACAAGCGAGGGTCACGTCACTGAAGCTTTCATCACGTAAGTATCGACGGAGATTACTGCGAAGAACTCCAGTGAAATTATTCCACTTCACACGATAGATTTCTCTCGGAGGAGCCATATCGTCTGGAAAAAATTAACCAATAGATTTTTATGAAATTAATACTAATAATTTTTTGTATTTGTCTTACTCAACAAATTCTTGAATGAAGAACAGACTTCACTAATTATTATTAATTCGGATGAATTTCAAACTACGAGCTTGGTACCTCTTAGAACAACTCACCTAAGCACTTCGAAATCTGATTAGTAACAAAAAAAAAATGAAATGTCAGTGACCTTGAGTATGAGTCATTTATGAAAGTGTGTAAATAAATAAATCACCTCGATTGTTCCCAATAATAACCTAGATACACAGCCGATTCGTAAATTTCGTTAAAAACTCTTACTTTAGAACAAGTGTGGAATATTTTTGACAAATTTTGTTCAAATTCAAAAGAAATGTGTTCAACCGTCAACCCGTTGTTGGTAACAAAAAAAAAAGTTAGACGATTAAAAATGAAACAATGGAAGGAATAATAATAAGACATCCACCTGTGTCCTTATTATTAATGTCACTGACCTTTTTCGGATTCTGGTGAGTAAATTCCCCGATTTTGTGTTTAGTTAGTTGTATTTGTGATGTCGAGATGACCTTGGTGTTGTAAGAAGAGAAAATTATAAAATCTTATTGACCCGTCTGAATGGCCATGGTCTTGTAGTATGGCTGCGGAAGAGAAGCCAGTCAACAAAGAAAAGGGAACGGAGTTGTTGTCCGTCACCCTTGAGCAGGAGCCGTGTCTCTCCCTGGTACATGGAACATGAGCATAGAGGAGATCAAGAGTAGGACAAAAGGAGTCTGGGACACGGGCAGAGACGAGAGAGATGACATGGAGGGAAACCCACCAAACCCGTCACCTCAACAAAATGACAACACTCCGGACACACAAGCAAAAAATAACAAAAATTTTTTTTTTTATCCATACTCACCTTCACTCACTCTGATGCAGATGGTAATCCCTTCCCAATTCTGATAAAATAAGCTATTCCATACATGTAACCTCAAATTAGTCCTTCAGAACTCGGATATTCACAAAAAAACACAAATATTCAAATCTGATTGGTTGAAAATATTTTTGAATTTTTGAATTTTTTTTTGCGGGAAAATCAAATTTTGGTTTTTCACTCCATTTTGATTTTAGAGAATTTAATAATTTAAAATAATCGATTAATATGCATGGCTTGATTTTGAATTTAATTATGTTATAAATCCCATGGTGCCTACTACTAATTTATGCCATCAAAAATTATTTTAGAGTGCGGACTATTAGCAAACAATAAAGCACTTTTTTTACTATAAATACAAAGACGCAAGTAATTTTCTACTCAGTTTCTGTTTTACTTCCGAAGTGGAAGGTTCTCTTACTTCATTCTTACAAGTTAACNAAATCAAATTTTGGTTTTTCACTCCATTTTGATTTTAGAGAATTTAATAATTTAAAATAATCGATTAATATGCATGGCTTGATTTTGAATTTAATTATGTTATAAATCCCATGGTGCCTACTACTAATTTATGCCATCAAAAATTATTTTAGAGTGCGGACTATTAGCAAACAATAAAGCACTTTTTTTACTATAAATACAAAGACGCAAGTAATTTTCTACTCAGTTTATGTTTTACTTCCGAAGTGGAAGGTTCTCTTCATTCTTACAAGTTAACTTTTTTTTTTTTTTTGATTTCAAAATGGTTCAACGCTTTCGTAACGTGATGATTGAAGGTATTGCAATCCGGATTCGTCGTCGTCCAAAACGTCAACATCGATTACTTCCACCAAAACCAAAAAAGGCTCTTAATGCATTTAGTGAATACTTGAAAGACTCTATTCGAATTAACGGATCTGCTCCTCGCGTAAGAAAATATTTACTAGAGGTCATTGACCTCATTCTTTATCAATATATTTAAACATGAGATTATTGACCCGTCTTGAAATTTATTTTANATTATTGACCCGTCTTTTTATTTATTTTTATTTTGCTTATTTTATAGAAAGGTGATACCATGAAACGTGCAGCTCAAGAGTGGAAGGTAATGCCAGCAGAGCGTCAACAAATTTACAAAACTAGTGTCGTTCCTCGCCAAATAATCTACAAGATTCAGATGAATGTTTGGAAGCAACAGAAAGCTCTTCTCAAGCGACCATGTTCAGCATACTCTCTCTTTGTCCGAGATTTGTATCGAGTAAGTTAATAAATTAAATTAATAATAGAATGAAAGAATATTTATCTTAGAGTTGAAAAGGTCAATGACCCATCAGTTCTTTTATATATATTTTTTTATTTGATTCTAGCGTGAAGGTGGAAATCGACGTATGAATGATTTTGGACGTATTTCTGGACCTCGCTGGCAAAACTTACCAGGAATTGAGAAGGCTCTTTATCGAGTGCAATATAACCAAAATCGTGTTCGTTATTTGCAAATGATAGATAGACTTAATACCGGAGAAGCAACTATCAATGACTTCTTGGTTTCTAACAATATGTAATAACTCACAAAGAAAAATCTTCAAGAAAATCAAAAAAACCACAAGACTTAAAATACATTTATGAATGTATCGTATCCCATAATGAAAAATGAAAAATGTCAAAAGAGAAATCTGTGAGACTGACAAATAATAATGATCTCAATAAAATCTCTCTAAATGAAATTTATTTTAATTTTTAAAATTTTGATTGATAAAAGTTGAAATTATTTAATAATAAATATTAAATAATTTTTAATTTTTAATTTTTAATTCAATAATAATTATTGAATTTTTTTTTTAATTGATAGATTAATTTCCACAGTTTGATAAATTTCCGCAAAAATTGATAAATTTTTGGGGTGATTTATACACATTTGAATTTGGTGGTAATTTTGAAATCCATCTGACTGAACTCAAGTTGTTTAAACAAATTCTAGTCAATTATTCAAATGAGTGATAACCAATTAATTCTGATTAATTACACACCAAGGGATATTAATTATTGAACATTTGTTCATGCTTGCTAACCTTACCACAACCATCTGCCATATTCAAAATTTCTCCAACCTCCAAGCCCTCTGGACTACTTACTCCAGCCACGTCAGTACATCTGCTTATCTCCATTGGAACCTCATATACAGTCACAAAAGAAGAAATCATGAACAAAGTAGAAATAGACATCGAACCCGAAAGTAAGATAACTTTACTCAAAATGGGAGGAAGTAGTAGTGAAGATGAAGGTGACGACGGTCACATCAAAGGACACAAGTACCATCCTCTTCGACAAGTTCCTACAGACTCTAATACTACTAATTCTAACACAAAAAACTCAATAGATGATCAACAACGACAGAGGTCACAATTTTTGTACAAAATATGGTCAGCACTTTTTTATGCCGTAGCATCTTTTCTCATCACAGTTGTGAACAAACTTGTTCTAACGACAGAAAAGTAAAAAAAAAATAATATAATTTTTAGTGTATTTTGATTTATTGACATAAACCCTTGCTTAGATTTCCATCTTTTCAGATTCTCGCACTTGGACAAATTATTTCAACTGTAGTTATACTTTATACAGCTAAAACTTTCAAATTTGTTACATTTCCGTCCTTAGGAAGAGACACATGGAGTAAGGTGTGAAAAATTTTAAATTTTAAATAACAAATTATTTATTTTTAAATAAGATAATCAATCATTTAGATTTTCCCATTACCAATTTTGTTCCTGGGGAATGCCGTTACGGGACTTGGTGGGACGAAGGAACTCAGTCTTCCCATGTTCACTGCTCTCAGAAGATTTTCAATTCTACTCACTATGGTTCTCGAGTTTTACATTTTAGGGTAACTTTTTAGGGTAACATTTTGTCCATAATTTTTAAATTCAAATCAATTAATTCAATAATTATATATTTATCTAGAACACAACCTAGTCTTTCAGTGCAATTCTCTGTTTATACAATGATTGGTGGAGCCGTGTTAGCAGCCAGGTACATAGTTACTTTTACTTACAAAAATCAATCATTATTTACAAAATGAAATATTATTAATAAGCATTTGCTGTGGAAACTCCATTAGCGTTTGCATTTCCAAACGGTCCAGCAATGGCTATGACATTGTTGTTAGAAATCGCTGAACTTTGTCCTCCAATTCCTCCTATCATCCCAACATCAGGACCACCAAACCCCATTCCACCAACTCCAAGTCCTAAACCCAACAACCCCATACCACCACCACCAAGCCATCGTCGTTCTACAAAAGAATCCCACAAATTATACACCAGTTGGTATGAATTCCATGAGTAATTCATTTAGCCTTAATATGAATTAATTTGGTTTCCAAATTACATAAGTCTTACCTCGAGTACTACTAACTTTTCCATCAACTACTCCGTCTGAAGTTTCTCCATACTTTTCATTATCCACTGAAAAGTAAATCATATTTCGAATATATTCTATGAAGCGCTAGATGACAAAATTTTAACTGCTGCGACTGGTCAGTGACACAAGGGTAGTAGTTTTGTTACTTTTTGCTTACATTTGACTGGTGGTGGACCTGGTATGACAGTGTTGCCACTTACAGAGATGAAAAAACTCAATAATATCAGTAGACAATACTTTACCAAAGTCATGTTGAGTGTCTGGACAAGAAATGTGAATTTAGATTAGTTTTAGGATAATTAATTTGGTTCTAGGGTTATTATATACGGAGCTAAGCACATTGTAATGTAATTACTAATTAGACTTCTTAATTGAATTTTAATACTCCATGTCATTGACTTTATTACCTTGTCAACATGGTTTCAATTAATTAACAATTATTGTTAATTGTCTGTTTTGTATATAGCAATGACCTCACCTTCACAGCGATTGGCTACTCACTCGTGATGCTCAACAATGTCTTCACTGCTGGCAACGGTGTCTATACAAAAAAACGACTAGAATCTAAAGAATATGGAAAATATGGACTCATGTACTACAACGCCCTCTTTGTGCTTGTTCCATTTGCCTTTGTGGCCATTCTCACCGGGGAGGTTACTAAAGTTAGTCAAACTTTTACTAATTTCGTATAATTTTAATTTTATATTTATAATTTCGTATAATTAATTATATTCTAGGCGATGGATTACTCAGGATGGTTTGAGCCAAGGTTTCTCTTATACTTTGGTCTCTCTTGTGTCATGGGTTTCATTCTCAATGCAAGTGTGGTCATCTGTACGCAACATAATTCTGCCCTCACCACTACGATTGTTGGATGTTTGAAAAATGTATCAGTGACCTACCTTGGTATGTTCATTGGTGGAGATTATGTCTACCACCCACTTAATTTCTTAGGAATTAATATCAGGTAACAAAAGTTTTGTTACAAAACCAATTACAATCTCACACTTTGATCATCTTACAGTTATTTATAATTCTTTTTGTTTTAGTGTCATTGGGAGCTTGATTTATACATATGTGACGTTTCGAAGATAATAAAACACACCTTNTTAATTTCTTAGGAATTAATATCAGGTAACAAAAGTTTTGTTACAAAACCAATTACAATCTCACACTTTGATCAACTTACAGTTATTTATAATTCTCTTTTTGTTTTAGTGTCATTGGGAGCTTGATTTATACATATGTGACGTTTCGAAGATAATAAAACACACCTTANTCTTTTTGTTTTAGTGTCATTGGGAGCTTGATTTATACATATGTGACGTTTCGAAGATAATAAAACACACCTTAATACCCCCAGGCGACTGTGAAAGAGCGAAATTAAGACACAATATGTATATCCAATCCAATGCAAATATTGAAGCAACAACGGAATAATGATTAATCTCAACTGTACTGAATTAGGACCAAAAATTTAAAAAAAAAAAAAAACTTTACCCAATTTTTTTTGATGTAAACAGATACTGGATTGTAAATGGGGGGCAGTACGGGTGGGGAAAGTTTTTTCATTTTTGGTCCTACAGGGACAGTTTAGTACTGCATTAATGTTACTTTAAACTCTCAGTATTTTTTGTTTGCAATATGATTTTAATTAAGAAATTCAACTTATATTTTTCTTAAATTTCTAAAAATTTACTTAAATTTCATAGGATTTCGCTACATCATCATCGTGTTGTTTAAAATTAGGAGTAATTTAGGATCCATTTGGTAACTAATCGATTAACAATCATTTTATCAAGTATCCTACGGAATATGATTACCGAAAATAAAATTTTTCGATAACATCCATAAATCATTCTAATCAATTCAGTTTTGTTAGAAATTGTTGTAAATGAGTAGTGTAATTGAATAAATACTACAGTTATTCGCATCAGGATTTATGTTTTATTATTGACAATTTGTTTTTTATCGACAATTTATATTTTATTATCGACAATTTATGTTTTTTATCCACAATTTATGTTTTTATTGACAATTTATGTTTTTTATCGACAATTTATGTTTTTATCGACAATTTGTTTTTTATCGACAATTTATGTTTTATCGACAATTTATGTTTTTATCGACAATTTATGTTTAGGTTGTGATTATGAATTATGAATTATCACAGATTTATAAGTAAAAATTTGAGTAAAAATTTAAAAATGTTGAGTAAAATACTGATCAGGAGTAAATTGTCATGACGCGTGAAAGTGAAAGTCAAGTTTCCGAGAAATTGAAAGTGTCAGGAATTTAGGTTAACCTAATAAAACCTAGGTTCTGGTAATTCAAACTGTCGGGAAATTTATGTATCATACAAATCAGAATTGAACCTTGCGTTAACCTAAAAAAATTTACCAACCTAACCTCATCATTAATTTTATAACCTCGTTAATGTAAAATTTTTAGGTTGTTAGGTTAATAATATATATGATATTATATAACTTACAAAGTCATTTTAACCGACGTGTGTGGAAAATTTTTGTTTCCTAATTTGATAATTTCTGCGGTGAGTTGTGATTGGCTATTCGGTTTCCTTCTCTTTGACGAATAAACTGCGGTAGCCCATTTCCTTCCATTAACGGAGGTATTTGATTAGTTTACATTATAAATAGATGTAAGGTTAATACTTCTACTTCATCCCTAGACTTTCCGTTGACCAATCAGAACGTCTTTAATTTCATCTACTCCAACCAATCACCATGCGTACGATTGTCTTTATCGTTTTTGCCCTTGTCTTGATTGCTGCAGTTTCTGGAGGTCCTTCCATTACCCGAGAAGCACGTGATGTCATGGACTCATTTGCTGGACGTGGAGGTATGAATCGTAAAGAAAAGTTTATTTCCTCGTCCTTCTGAACTGTCCAGTGGATTTTGATTGGTTCATTTTTTTTTACAGAGGTTGCCAGTGGAAGTGTACCAGCAAAGGACTACATTGTCATTGAAATCTTGAAACCACTCATCCAGTAAGGATCAAAAACTAACATTTTAATTTTTTGAGCTGATTAATCAAGTTTTTTTTTTTAACAGCTACTTCGCTGCTGAAGCTCACCGTGAGGAAGAGGCTGAGTAAGGATTTACTCAAAGAAATTCTAACGATGCGCAACTTTCTTTCTTTTTACAAAACCTTTCACCTTCTTGTGATTTGAATTTACCAAATTTCTTGTACCTATATTAAAATTAGGTTCCTCTAAAATAAAATCTTCTGTCTTATAACAGTATATTTGAAAAGTCTTGGAGTTTATGTGTAAATTCATAGCTGGAATAATCGTTGACGAGATTATCAAGCATAAAAATTGAGTTAAAGGGTTGAATTCATACGATTCTAAAAAAAATTTGAAAAAAACTGTCAAATAATTCTGACAGTGAATTTTAATAGGGTGAATAAAATTATTTTATTTATGCATACAGGGGATTCATATTTTTTTGAGTTGTTTCCAACATTTTCACTATAGGGCCTCCTAATTTGTTCACGCTGCTAACAGAACGATATCAGAGGCGCGAAAACAAAAATTTAAAAATAATTTTTTTTTTATTTTAATATTTGTTGGGATATAAGGGAGATTAATTATTTCCCATTGGTTTTTCTGCTTTATCAAGAGCAGTAAGGTTAATTGAGCCACCACAATAGTGTTGTTTTAAGCGAATAATTTTGGTTTAATAGCCTTCCAAAATCGCCCTTACCTTTATTCGACGGGCTCTAATTTTTTCTGTTATATAAATTCTTGAATTCGTTGGGTTTGAGAAACTGAAACTTTGTTTGATATTTGTTCCTATCAAATGTATTTCCTAGTCCTTATGTTAAGTTTTGAATCACGAAATAAGTGGTCATTTTCCATGTGTTCTGAATTTTGATGTTGTTTCGTTCAGGTTTTTGCATGCCATGTGATACGAAAGTTGGAGTTGTCAAATGATGATACATGTTTCGCCAATCATACGGTTTGNATTAATTATTTCCCATTGGTTTTTCTGCTTTATCAAGAGCAGTAAGGTTAATTGAGCCACCACAATAGTGTTGTAAGGCGAATAATTTTGGTTTAATAGCCTTCCAAAATCGCCCTTACCTTTATTGGACGGGCTCTAATTTTTTCTGTTATATAAATTCNAATTGAGCCACCACAATAGTGTTGTAAGGCGAATAATTTTGGTTTAATAGCCTTCCAAAATCGCCCTTACCTTTATTGGACGGGCTCTAATTTTTTCTGTTATATAAATTCTTGAATTCGTTGGGTTTGAGAAACTGAAACTTTGTTTGATATTTGTTCCTATCAAATGTATTTCCAAGTCCTTATGTTAAGTTTTGAATCACGAAATAAATGGTCATTTTCCATGTGTTCTGCATTTTGATGTTGTTTCGTTCAGATTTTTGCATGCCATGTGATACGAAAGTTGGAGTTGTCAAATGATGATACATGTTTCGCCAATCATACGGTTTGTNTTTTTGCATGCCATGTGATACGAAAGTTGGAGTTGTCAAATGATGATACATGTTTCGCCAATCATACGGTTTGTTCCTACTGATTTAAACCTATAATTTCTATCTACTTAATCAATTCAGTTTATTATGTGGTTTCGTCGTAGCTGAATAAATTTTAAAATAAAGTTTCAGCATCACATGGAAAAATGATGTGATGCTGAAAAAAAAAGATTTTCCACCAATCAAATGAATATTCATCCGATTGGCTGAATTTCAATTTTTGAATGTTCTGGAGATATCTATTCTGTATTTCTCAAACTTTATGAAAATTTTAAATAATATGAAATTTTCATATACTCAAAAAGTTTGTACAACACGCGCAGCAAGGGTAATTTGTGTAATAAATTAAATTGTGATTTATCATTATTGAATTGGTCAATTAAAAAGCTCCCACCAATTTCTCCTTCATTATATGATAAATTATAAAAAAAANTATCATTATTGAATTGGTCAATTAAAAAGCTCCCACCAATTTCTCCTTCATTATATGATAAATTATAAAAAAAAGTTTTCAAAAACCGGTGTAGATTATAAAAAGTGAAGACTATCGGTTAGTACGGTTATGTTTAATTGTAACTTTTTATATAAAATGAAATGAAGAGTGTATTTAATTGTTATAAGATGATAAGACAAGCGAAGCATTCTGTGGTCTGTGGCTTCNTATCATTATTGAATTGGTCAATTAAAAAGCTCCCACCAATTTCTCCTTCATTATATGATAAATTATAAAAAAAAAGTTTTCAAAAACCGGTGTAGATTATAAAAAGTGAAGACTATCGGTTAGTACGGTTATGTTTAATTGTAACTTTTTATATGAAATGAAATGAAGAGTGTATTTAATTGTTATAAGATGATAAGACAAGCGAAGCATTCTGTGGTCTGTGGCTTCAGTCAATCAGCGATGGAGGTAACCACAAAGCTTCCGCGTACTACCCTCCTCACCAACTACAGAAAATGATTTAATTGGTCAAAGGAGATAAATTTGGTTGAATTTTCATCAGTCTTACTTCCATCACTCTGTTGTGAAGTCGCCATTATTTTTCACAGTTTTTACAACAATTTTTACAATGAATTCCAAGACATGGATTTTCTCCATTTTTGTCCTAACTTTAGCCATTGGGTCTACAATGGGTCAAGATTTTAGTAAGTACCACAAAATTATAAGAAAAAATACCATAAAAATCTAAAAATTAACCCATTTTTTAGTTGAAGATCTCCTTGCAACCAATGACCTTGTGGAAATGGAAGACAAATCAAAAACGAAAATGGGTTCTGATATGCTCTACATCAGGGAACAACCAAATGGTGAACGTTACTATGAAATGACATACCAGACATATTTACCCAATAAAGGTAAGATCACTTGCTCAAATACTCGTAATTTAAAAAAAATTACAAAAGTTAGAGTATTGAGCCGCCAATTCATATCATGACACATCTAATGTGCCGATTTAATTTTTTTTTGGCTAATAATAGTGTTTATTTGATATTAATTTATATGGTTTTAGGTGGACCTGGTGCACAATCGGATATTGTTCCTATCCAAATGATTCCAGTTGAATAAAGAATCAGCTAAGAAGCAATAAAAACCGGAAACCAAAACCGGATGACTTTGATTCTAAAGAAATTATACTCATATTTTCAAATACTTATCAAATAATAAAGGGTTCTTTAATTGAAAAGTTTGACATTCTGACAAAGACATGTGATTGGTGGGTTTTAATTCGATGAGACTCAGTTGTCCTGAAGAAAAGAGGACCCATAAAATAAAAACCCATTTGTGAAACTTTCAAACTTGTTATATTTTTTCTTCCTATTTTTTTATATTCTGCTGTCTCTGGGAGGGATCTGAGGGATCAGTCTCAGGGAAATGGAACTGCTGAGTTCAGCATCATTTCCTCCTTCCGACCACGCCCTTTTGAATCGCAGGCAACCCAATGCAATTACAACAACGGAACTGTACTTTCACCATCATCCCTTTGCCTCCCAGACGAATTCGGACACTACTCACCAAACTTTTTTTTTTACTCAGAAAGGGGTTGATAAAGTAGATCAGAGTATAAAAAAAGTCTGGGGTGAAATTACCCGCGGGCTATTTAATAACCCCCTAAGGGAATTCATAATTTTTAAGCAAAAAACAAACAAACAATGGGCAGAGAAACCAAAAAAAAATCAAAAAATTAGAAACTTTAGAGAGATTTTTTTAAATAAAATTAAAAATAGGAGAAAGTTGGCAGGAAAATACGTGAAACACCCTGTACTCTTCAAACAACCTAAAAAACTGAAGACACCCTGCACCCAACAGTTTAGGACACCCTGTATCGAAAACATTCAGACACCCTATTGTTACTAGACGTCGTAATTCCTTAAATTTATAGTTTTCAATTGAAATCTAATTAATTTTGAATTCAGATAATAGTTTTTTAAAGAACCGACCTACTAAAGTTGAGTTGACTAATCAATTTACAAACAAAAGAAAGGATTAGAAGGAGTTTGAGTGAAAGTTTGAATTATTCAAGAAAATAAAGAAATTGGTTTCATAGTGAAATCACGAAGATGGACTCCTTGACGTCATACGTTGAAATTCAAAGAGGAACCAATGAGAAGGTAAAAATGTCAATAATTTAGTTAAGTTAGTTGTAAAATTGTTAAGTCTATTAAATGAAGGATGTATTTTAAGGTTGAGTTGAGGGTTCTGATGGTTGGTGGTATGGATAAAATTGTAAGGACTGAGGTAATGTCTCGGAAGGGATTTTTGTTATTTTGATGATGGAGTAAATGAGAGAGAAAGTCCATCGAGTTGGAATGAAAATGCCCTCTAATGTTTTGATTTCCTCACCCTCTTGTGTAATATCTAATTGGAGACCCTTGGACTGATGACTAACCACAAGGACGAGACCACCAGAGAGAGAAGGGTACCCTGTGCCAGTGAAAAGGACAAGAGGAGGACTCCTAGGGTGATTAATGACCTTCCACTGCCTCGAGCCTCTCTCGTGTCTCTTCACCCATCAACTCATTGGGCCATTAATTATGAAGGCCTTTATTCTCTAAGAGCTTTCACTTTGCATAATTTAGGGAAGGGGGTTGTTGTTGGGATTGGTGGTGTTGGGTGGTGGGTACTGATTGGTAGAGGTGCTGGACAAGACTCTTTTCCATTTCTTGATGTTGGGATCGAACAGCAAAACGATTTACATGAACTGGGATAGGTACAACGATCTTTCCGCTACCACCATTTGACGACGACGAACTCCCGCCAGAACTTCTTGGTACTGCACTCATGCCTAAAGAACAATAATACATTAAATTATTAACAATTTTCAAGATTTACATATTTTTTTATGTAAAATTTTTGGATAATTTTTCCACACTTTGACAGAATTTAGTCAAAAGTAAGAACATTTTTGACTATTTTTTGTCAAATTTTAATTAACTTGGCTAATTTGGGACAACTTATGACATGACAAATGCCACCTTTCAAAAACATTTCTAAATTTCCGAACATGAAGTTTAAATTAGGCTAATTATAATAATAATTATTGTTCTTGGCAACTTTACGCAAATTTAGGATTATTCGAGGAATTATTGGCTAAATTTTGAAAATTTTTGACATACTTCGCAATATCTAGGGGGGGGGGNAAATTATTGCAAAGTTTTCTAAATTATACTTCTAGGAAATTTTTTTTGAGAAAATGATCAAATTATGATAAAAATTTTCATAATTGTTATTATTTTTGTATTACCTCCAGCTTTGACTCTCTTCCATTTGGCTCGTCTATTCTGAAACCAAATCTTGACCTGGACTTCACTAAGTTTGAGCGTCCTTGCAATTTCTGACCTCTCCGTAAGACTGAGATACTTTTTGGCATGAAATTCCCTCTCAAGTTCGAGCAACTGCTCACTTGTGAAAGCTGTTCGTCTCCGTCTTGTCTTTCCCAGAAGACTTTCCTTTCCCCTAGTCTGATCTTTTGACCGCTCATCCACGCCCTCACCGCGGTCTGTCTCTGACTCTGTCATCCAAAACCACAGAATCAGGCTCACCACCCAACAATATAGGAATCACTTTCATTCCGGTTGAATACAAAGAACCAAATATGTACACAAGCTTTCATAACTTACTAAAAGTAAGTTCAAACCAATTACCAAAGAACTTAGGGGGATTGCTTGAGAAAAATTTATCAAATTTTTAGACAACCTTTTAGCAACTACTAACCTGATGGTGTTTCCGGTGACCTTGAGTCTTCTGATGTGTTTGGACTGTGACATTTAGTTGGTGAAGTCGGTGGAGACTCAGTGATTGGTTCAGGAGGATAGTGAGAGGGATGTTGGGATAAGTCTTCAGGGTACATTGGGAGTAGTCCTGAGTTCTGAAGTTGTTGCAAGTGAGCCGAAAGTCCATAATACCCTAAACCCCTATCTGACGGTGGGAAAAGCCAAGGACTTAGAAAAGGGCTCAAACCCCTTGGTGAAATAAGTGAATCAATTGAAAAATTTGAAAATTCTTTTCGCTCCATCATGTCAAAAATCACTAATTTTGACTTTTCTTTGATCACTTCTACCGTTTAGAAGTTCCACTCCCACAACTGTAAACTGAATTAGTAAATTTACATTCTGACATCTCAAAAACTGTTATTACAACTCGATTGTTGTATAGTCAGTTTTTTTTTGAAATTCACTCAAATTATTGCTTGATTGTTGCACGACGGTTTTGATGTTAGGTCTCAGAGACATGTTCTTTGCGTCTTATTGTCACAAAATAAAGACATTTTCGTCACTGGGTATAGTTGTCACGGACAAGATGTATACTTGATCCTTACTTGTTGGAAACTGAGTTATTTTAGGTGCTTGGTGAAAGTCAGAAGAGTAAGGATAAGGAATAGCATGAGAGGGATGATTATCATGAAAGTGGATGTAGAAGTTGATCAGCGTTCTCTCATTGGCTCTTCTCTCAAGCCCACCTCCTCTTAATACCCACAAGCTCCTCCCCTTTGTTGCTTTCTCTCATCACAACAGTTTGCCAATTTGGAAAAAAAACTTGTTAACCTTTTCTTACTAAATATGCGTTGGTGATTTGTAAAAAAAAAATTATTTTTTCTCAGTGTAAACTTTTCTACTAGAAACTTCATTTCTGATTTTATTAGATAATATTTTTTTTTTTAAATCTTTGGCGAATTAGAATGTAAATTCAGTGGGACAGTTTTCCCCAGGATGCTGATGAGTTTGTCCTCCTGTCAGGATATATTTTCATGCCTGTCGTTGTCATGAGTGTCCTATGGACCCTGATTCTGCTGAAAAAGGCTCTAGGACTCCAATTATTCTAGTTTTTGTAATTATTCAGGCTGTCAAGAGCCCCTGGGTATCAATTTCAACCCTTGTCCCACATGGAGTGATTTTAAATGAAAAGTCATCCGAGAAACGAAGTTCTTCTTAATTAAAAACCGAATTAACGAGACAAATTTTTTTCTTAAGTTTTTTTTTTTTTTTTCGTTTTTTTTCTTGCGTAATTTCTTTGGAAATAATGTCATCTATCTTCTTCTCATAATAAATGAGGGTATGAAAAAAAGGTAAGTTGTGACTTTGGAATTGTGTGAGCAGATGGGATTTAGGTGATAATGGGTCCATGTCAATGGAATCAAAAAAAAATAAGGATCCATGTCCTGTCAATAGAGAACCAAAGCCAAGTGGGTGTGACCGAATTCGGATATAAAAAGATCCGATTTGGGATTCATTGATTCCTCGGCCTCAAAATTTTCTCACTCACTGGCCATACTCTGTCCAAAATATGTTACTTTTGAACAAAAGACAAAGTAGGATGGTCTCGGTGGACAAAGAAAGTCCATTGGGACATGGGTGGGACAGATCTTAGGGGATCAGAACAATTCCTCACCGAATAATGCCCCCCATATTTTCCACTCGGCTGATTTTACTATTCATATTCTCTGCTCTCTCAATGATGATTTAGTACCTAATAAGTAGACTTTGCTAATTTTTTTTTTNTTTACTATTCATATTCTCTGCTCTCTCAATGATGATTTAGTACCTAATAAGTAGACTTTGCTAATTTTTTTTTTAATTTGCAAACTTTCAGATTCAACATAACCTTTTTTTTTTGAGAATTAAATTTATTTTTTGTATCTCACCAGAATATGCGTTCCTCTTACTTTATATTAATACCCATAGCAGATGGGCATTATTGTCACAGTTAATTTTGGTATTATTTTAAACTTTTTCAAATAAGGTAAAAATGTGTACTTTATGACTCGCTCTTCTAGCCGAGTTAGAGTCACTGTTTCTGGGAGTCACGACTCTGACTCAATACGGTGGGAGTTGACTCTTAAATCATTACATTGACTCTTTAATTTTTGTGAGTTGAATCAGAGTCATGACTGACTCCGGAGTCAGGTAATTATTTAGTAGCGAAAGTAGATTAGACAAACTAAGGAAAATATGTTCAATATGCTCATTTGCGCGTGTTAGAACAACATGACTCACAAATATATGAGTCGATTTTTAGTGTCATGACTCTGCCTGCCAATTGCAAAGAAGTTAGAATCAGCAAATTACTTCCGCTGCCAATAATCCTGGGTGTAAGAGTCATGACACAGGACTAAATCATCAAGAATACTACACAATATAAATACAATAAAGGATGTCTGGGATTAGTATCGTCCATAACTCCCAGTGTGACCTGAGGCCATTTTACTGATTCTGGGAGTAATGACTCTGACTCTTAGTCAATCATTAATCCCAGAGTCAGTGACTCTAAACTCAAAACTGAGAGTATCTTGTAATAAAGTAGTGTTCTCCATGACTCTGATACTGATTCGCATGACTCGCAGGGTTTTTTGGAGTCGGTAGTCATGACTCTAAGTGTAGACCAGTGTTGCTGCTTTTTTTGTTTTTTATTTAAAAAACATAAAAAACTTTTTTATTGTTTAAAACTGTTTTTTATGTTTTTTATGTTTTTTATGTTTTTTAACCGTTTTTTTTTTTAAGTTTTGTTTTTAACCATGAAAATCTCAGTTCCGAATTAAATACAACACACACGACCTAGATTAACGTAAGAAAAAACTGAAAATGGTATTTAATTTTTAAGGAAGTGTTGTACATGTAAAAAAATTGAATTGTAACATCAGCTATAAAAGAACCTGNTTTACTATTCATATTCTCTGCTCTCTCAATGATGATTTAGTACCTAATAAGTAGACTTTGCTAATTTTTTTTTTTAATTTGCAAACTTTCAGATTCAACATAACCTTTTTTTGAGAATTAAATTTATTTTTTGTATCTCACCAGAATATGCGTTCCTCTTACTTTATATTAATACCCANAAGTCCATTGGGACATGGGTGGGACAGATCTTAGGGGATCAGAACAATTCCTCACCGAATAATGCCCCCCATATTTTCCACTCGGCTGATTTTACTATTCATATTCTCTGCTCTCTCAATGATGATTTAGTACCTAATAAGTAGACTTTGCTAATTTTTTTTTTTAATTTGCAAACTTTCAGATTCAACATAACCTTTTTTTGAGAATTAAATTTATTTTTTGTATCTCACCAGAATATGCGTTCCTCTTACTTTATATTAATACCCATAGCAGATGGGCATTATTGTCACAGTTAATTTTGGTATTATTTTAAACTTTTTCAAATAAGGTAAAAATGTGTACTTTATGACTCGCTCTTCTAGCCGAGTTAGAGTCACTGTTTCTGGGAGTCACGACTCTGACTCAATACGGTGGGAGTTGACTCTTAAATCATTACATTGACTCTTTAATTTTTGTGAGTTGAATCAGAGTCATGACTGACTCCGGAGTCAGGTAANTCTTAAATCATTACATTGACTCTTTAATTTTTGTGAGTTGAATCAGAGTCATGACTGACTCCGGAGTCAGGTAACAGAAAATATAGAATATCGGGTGACATAATCTGAAATTAAGTTTTACTTATTTAGTAGCGAAAGTAGATTAGACAAACTAAGGAAAATATGTTCAATATGCTCATTTGCGCGTGTTAGAACAACATGACTCACAAATATATGATTCGATTTTTAGTGTCATGACTCTGACTGCCAATTGCAAAGAAGTTAGAATCAGCAAATTACTTCCGCTTCCAATAATCCTGGGTGTCAGAGTCATGACACAGGACTAAATCATCAAGAATACTACACAATATAAATACAACAAAGGATGTCTGGGATTAGTATCGTCCATAACTCCCAGTGTGACCTTGAGGCAATTTTACTGATTCTGGGAGTAATGACTCTGACTCTTAGTCAATCATTAATCCCAGAGTCAGTGACTCTAAACTCAAAACTGAGAGTATCTTGTAATAAAGTAGTGTTCTGCATGACTCTGATACTGATTCGCATGACTCGCAGGGTTTTTTGGAGTCGGTAGTCATGACTCTAAGTGTAGACCAGTGTTGCTGTTTTTTTTGTTTTTTATTTAAAAAACATAAAAAACTTTTTTATTGTTTAAAACTGTTTTTTATGTTTTTTATGTTTTTTATGTTTTTTAACCGTTTTTTTTTTTAAGTTTTGTTTTTAACCATGAAAATCCCAGTTCCGAATTAAATACAACACACACGACCTAGATTAACGTAAGAAAAAACTGAAATTGGTATTTAATTTTTAAGGAAGTGTTCTACATGTAAAAAAATTGAATTGTAACATCAGCTATAAAAGAACCTGCTAGACGGGTAGTCGTCAGGACATCGATTAATGCGTAGTGCAATATTAATAAAAAAATACGAATAGGGATTTTATCGTCCATTTGTCGTGTGTGTTGCATCTAAGGTTCAATTTGTTTAAAACACTGTTAAAAAAAAACAAAAAAACAAGTTGTTTTAAACATGTTTTAAACACTGTTTTAAACAAATGTTTTTTTTCTTCGCCACACTGGTGTAGACTCCCAGATTTAGAAATGATGACTCTTTTCCAACATACACAAATATTTCAACTTATTTGACCTATTTTGTTTCGCGGAAAATGTAATCCCGGAGTTTGAGTCATAACGTTGTCACTTACTCAAAGTCGACTCCCAAAATTAAGAAAGTCAAAGTCATAGAGTCAGTACAGTATAATAAAGAAAATGTATATTGATATAAAAAATCACTCCGGGAATTTTGCCCATCCACTAATCGGGCATTCATAGGGAGTGTGAGGCAGGCAATTCCTGGTGAGAAAGTTAAAAAAAAAAATTTAATTCCCAAAACGTGGTATGTTGAACCTGTCNTGAGGCAGGCAATTCCTGGTGAGAAAGTTAAAAAAAAAAATTTAATTCCCAAAACGTGGTATGTTGAACCTGTCCAACCAGTAGCTAACTTCTGAATGTAGAGATTGGTTGACCTCTGATGTAAACTTTTGTGTGACCTGGGTCATTTCTCGGTGATGAGTTTTGGTATTAATAAGTTTAGACTCCTCTGCCGAGTGGGTTCTTGTGTATGGTATGTGAGGTTGAGTATTTGGTGGTGTGTTAAGAATCCGCCATANTGAGGCAGGCAATTCCTGGTGAGAAAGTTAAAAAAAAAAATTTAATTCCCAAAACGTGGTATGTTGAACCTGTCGAACCAGTAGCTAACTTCTGAATGTAGAGATTGGTTGACCTCTGATGTAAAGTTTTGTGTGACCTGGGTCATTTCTCGGTGATGAGTTTTGGTATTAATAAGTTTAGAATCCTCTGCCGAGTGGGTTCTTGTGTATGGTATGTGAGGTTGAGTATTTGGTGGTGTGTTAAGAATCCGCCATAACCAGACTTGTAGCTATAGTTAGCTGAAGATCATGTCGGACACGGCGATTAATTTGTTGAGTAATGTGGCTTAACGGAGAAGCAGAGTCTAATCTCTCCCCTCATTTACACTTCTCTCCGCTATTAAAAGAACAAATTGCCGATAAATGGGACCACTCAAGCCATTTGTCTCCTTCCGCCTCGCTCTCTGCCTCTCCGTTACACTCCGGCTCTCTTTCTCTACATTTCAACCAACCAATAGGATTAGAGTCCTAGTGAGGTGTCGAGCTTCTTTCTCCGTCTCCACCACACTTCAGTTGACAGTTAAGAAATCATCACTGTTCACTATACCATCGTCTCCTTCCGTCGTCCCATGTCATCTCAATAATACAAATTACATTCTCTCTCTCTCTCCAAACGACCAACGACACCGTCAAACGGATATCAAATCATGACCTCAAAACATCATCCTCACCACCACCATTCATTCAATTTACTCCAATAAGATTATAACAAACATTTCCAATTACCTTATTCTTATGTAATTTTCGTATTTTTTTGGGGTTTTTTTAGGTTTTTTTTAGGTTTTCTTTAGGTTTTCTTCAGGTTTTCTTCAGGTTTTCTTCAGATTTTCCTTAGTTGTTTTAAGAATATTTTTAGATTTCTGCAGGATTTATTTAGGTATTTTTTTTTAAAAAATATCGCTTATCTGCTCTCGTTTGGATAACGCTGTACTTTCCCCACATACTTTCTCTACATTTCTGTTTATAATAACAAAAAATTNACCTCAAAACATCATCCTCACCACCACCATTCATTCAATTTACTCCAATAAGATTATAACAAACATTTCCAATTTAACTTATTCTTATGTAATTCTCGTATTTTTTTGGGTTTTTTTTAGGTTTTCTTCAGGTTTTCTTCAGATTTTCCTTAGTTGTTTTAAGAATTTTTTTTAGATTTCTGCAGGATTTATTTAGGTATTTTTTTTCAAAAAATATCGCTTATGTGCTCTCGTTTGGATAACGCTGTACTTTCCCCACATACTTTCTCTACATTTCTGTTTATAATAACAAAAAATTANTGCTCTCGTTTGGATAACGCTGTACTTTCCCCACATACTTTCTCTACATTTCTGTTTATAATAACAAAAAATTATTTCAAAATAATTGCTTTAGACAAGATAAATTGACAAAATTAAGAGAGTGGTAGTAGCCTGTTTGAAATGGAATTGAGGATATTTAGTTTTGAGTAGTGGTTTTGAGTGTGGTTGGATACGGTTGAAGTGAGGCGAGGACGGAGAAAGTTGCATGGTTTCTTAATTAGTAGTTGAGTGAAAGGTAATAGGTGGTGAGTGCTTGGAGTTATAATGTAAATGAGTGCTATGTAGATTTCTTGATAATCTTTGGGCTCATGACTCCGAAGTTTCCGACACGGGAACTCACTTCCCTCTTGACAGATCCCAATTCGAGAGGGTCACCTTTTTGACTGACAGGCGGAACGAGGTCTCTCACTTCAACAGCCCATCTGCCCAATTCAAAACCCTTCCGAAACACATTCACCAATCCCCACTCCAGGCAATCATAGCTCGGATAATTTTCATTTTTTTTTTTCAAAATTATAAATTATTTTATCCAATGGAAATCCAAAATCTGAACAACTATTGTTACGTGTAATAAATCATACTAAGGTTAATGTATCTGCGGCTTATTCCGTACTAAAAATGCAATAGGTTAATAGCTTTCTAAAATTGACCGTAACTTATTAGACGAGCTGTAAATTTTTGTGTGTATAAATTTTTGAATTCGTTGGGTTTGAGAAACTGAAACTTTGTTTGATATTTGTTCCTATCAAATGTATTTCCAAGTCCTTATGTTNAATTGACCGTAACTTATTAGACGAGCTGTAAATTTTTGTGTGTATAAATTTTTGAATTCGTTGGGTTTGAGAAACTGAAACTTTGTTTGATATTTGTTCCTATCAAATGTATTTCCAAGTCCTTATGTTCAGTTTTGAATTAGGAAATAAGTGGTCAGTTTGCATGTGCTCTCCATTTTGAAGTTGTTTCGTTCAGGTTAGTGGATCTCATGTGATATAAAAATTTTAGATGTGAAATGAAGGTACATGTTTCGCCAATCATACGGTTAGTTCCCACTAATTTAAACCTATAATTTCTATCTACTTAAACTAACTTCAAGCTTCACTAATTNAGTGGTCATTTTCCATGTGTTCTGCATTTTGAAGTTGTTTCGTTCAGGTTAGTGGATCTCATGTGATATAAAAATTTTAGATGTGAAATGAAGGTACATGTTTCGCCAATCATACGGTTAGTTCCCACTAATTTAAACCTATAATTTCTATCTACTTAAACTAACTTCAAGCTTCACTAATTAAATTAATCTGATTCATTAGAATATAATGATTTTAGTTACATTTTACTAATTACAAAAGAAATAATAATTCAATAGAGCGAGATAACATAAACTCATGTCTTTTCACCATCTCAAAAGTTAAATTCGACTGAGAAAACTTCTTGCAACAGCCATGGCTTAATTATTTACTGCCACTAATGTGACAGAGTTTGGACCAGCGCTGGCACGATAATTTGAAAGTTTTGACATGCTGGACTACATGAGACTCAGCAAATTCCATTTTTATAAAAATAACATGTAAAAATTTAACAACTTAACCAAGACGTCGGGAATGGCCCATGAGAGTCTCAGTGCAGTGTCTGCACTTGTCTCGAAGTTTTTTCTAATAAGTTCAAATTACAATTGGAAATTATAAATTATAAGAAACGTTTTCTATGATTCTTTGACACATTGTAGGTGCCTAAAACGTAGTTTATTATGTCCTATTTTCCCCAAGTACATATACTAATAAATTTTTTTTCTTTTTATAAATATTAACGTAAAAATTTAACTAAAATAATAATGCTTTTCAATGAATATAAAAAAAATAAAAAAAAATAAAGATAGTAGCGTAAATTGCATTCACAACTTAATCTTAACAAATAAAACTTATGAAAATGAATAGAAATAATTGAATAATTATACACTAAAGCATATAATTTATGAACAATTCGAAAATAATGAAGATAAAAAAGTAATAATAATACACAATAATTATTGAAAAAAAAAAAAAAAAAAAAGAATTATTGAGAAAATTTTAAATAATTTTCCGAGGTATGATTTCCATATCTCTAAAAAAAAAATATAAAAGAATTCTTGGTGCAGAAGAAAGATTTTTTTTTGCGTCAGGGATGTCGGAAAAGCAAATCAAATGCAAATTATCAACCCTTTATTCAGATTTCGACGAAGACATGAAAATAAGAATTTTTTTTATGATGATTTTTGTACAATTTTCTCTTTTTCTTCTTCCAATCCGTATCTAATTCTGTTGATTTGAGGATTCTGAAGGGCCAAAATTCAAATTGTAAATAAGATCCGAAAGACACTTGAATGTTGAAATTTTTCTTGCTTTTCGAACCACTTCGCACTCAGCTTGTCCCACCGACTTGTCATTAGGAAGAATACAACAACTGACCGAAGTTGACAACCAATCACCACCAACACTCCTCACTTTCTCTTCCAACTTTGTCAACCAATCACCATCAAGAGCCAAACTTACACGTTCTGATAAACTTTTAAAAATTGAATTACCAAAGAGTCCTTCATCATCCTCTAAGTTCCGCCGTCTATGCCAAACAAGCCACTTGTGTGGGATAACACGAAGAAAAATACCAAAAAATAACCAAGCTATAATAACTCCAAAAATGGCCAAGGCAAAGGTAACTTTTCTAAAAAATTCTGTCAATTCATAATTATTAATCTCAAAATCAATATAAGATGAGAGGAATCGTGTGAATTGTCCTGGTTCTGGTGGTCGGGTGACCTTTTGACCTACTCGTTGATCCCATTCCGATCCCATTGGTTGAAACTGAACCCACTCACTCTTTCTCAAAGGGAATTCATCTTGAATTTGGGGGATTTGAAGTCTATTTGGCCCATATTCTGTCCAAGCTCTTACAAAAGCAAGATTTTCAGCTTCAGGAACTGATTTTTGTAGTGGTCGCCGCCATTCCAAAGGAATTCTTCTTTCTTCCGCTTCTCTTGTAATTGGTTGTCGGTGGAGTTCTGGAGCTTGTGTTCTGATTGGTTGTGACCAATGTGATATCTGTGGGTAATTATTGGTTCCAAGTGTAATTGAAGTTGAATGTGATTGGTTTGACACATTTTGATTTTTGTGGTTCCAAACCAGTGTTGCTATTTTTAGCTGTTCTTTACGTTGTTCATTTAGATTTATTTGCGCCTGCGCTTCGTTTGTCAACTTTTTCTCCCCTACTGACATCTTTTCAACATCCGCTCTCACTTCCAAATTCCCTTTGACAAGACTACTACTATGTCCTATTGATTTCAAATTTTGTCCTTCTGACGACACATATTTGATATTTTTGACAACATTTTGAAAATTTTTGTCATCATCTACTTCATTGGTAACCTCCGAAGATGATTTTGTTTGAAGGTCATGTTGAAGTGTGGCATAAACAATGTATGGTGAAGTTGATGGAGTTCGTCGTCGTCGTCGTCGTTTCCTAGGTCCCATGAATGGCTGTCTCATTGACCCCAAATTCAAAATGTCTCTCTTTTCAGTCACATTGTTGTGAAGATATAAATTTGTATAAGATCTGAAAAATTCTTCACCACTTTTATCATAATCTTCAGAACTAACACTAAGTCTTTCTTGTTGATATTCTGACCTATACTCTTGAAACTTATGAGCCAATAGTAGTTGTTTATTTTGACAGTTGCAGACAGTAGTAGTAGGAGAGGTTGTCGCCGTGAGTAGAGCCAATGGCCAGAGGCAGATGACGAACAAAATGGATATCAACCGTGTCCAACTCATTTCAATAATAATAACTAAAATTGAACCTTTGTTTCAACCATCAGGGACCTATGAGAGAGAGAAGAAACAAAAAAAAATTAGGGTGGGTTTATGAAATTTTGACCTAAATTAAGTCGAAATGCTTTCGAGGTTTGGTTTAGATTGAAATTATTTGGATTTCAAAGTCCCCGTTAGACAGTTGACAAGGAACCACTACCCTCATGGGACAATTCCATGACAGATGTAATAGTTACCTCTGAAACTGACATTTGGACTTCAGTACCCTCATTTTAACAAAAAAAATGTCACTTTTCTTTACAATTTTGGAGCTTGGGAACCCAAACGTGAGTCATTTTAAACAGTTTGTGGTAAAAGTTTAAACTAATTTTAATTTAAATTCTTATAATTACTTATGGTTCTCATTAATTTTTTTGATTTGATTTACCTCTGTCTATTTTGTTAAAATGATATCAAAAGGATACGTTTGTTTCACTTTTTCTATAAGGAACCACTTAACACTGCGTCTTCACAATTATTGAGATCTAGGTCTGTCTACAACAATGTTTGGAAGAAATCTTTTGGTTTTTTCTTCATTTTTAGTCCAAGGGATATGTCTAAGGAGCTAGGGGGTACTTCAACTGACCCATTTCAGGGACGAAAGGCTCAACAAGGCCATTCAACCTCATGATACAGTAGTCGACGGATATAAGACCACCTGTTATAAGACCAAATTTCAAATGTGTGATTTTGAACCAGCTTAATGCATTTAGTATAGGAGAATAATTCCTTATAAGACAATAGTTATAAGATCAAAAAATTTCCTGCAAAACCGATGGCCGTGGTCACTTTTCTAAAGACGCGATTGTCACCCCCTCATAGTGAGAAACGACAATGTATTTGAAATCCCTTGATATACAGTGCGTCTTTTCCAAAATCCCTCATCTTCAAGCAACCATATGATACACAGAATGATTTTATTTAAAAATTAGCCGACAAGAGTAATGTTGTTTACTACTAATTTGTAAATAATCTTTGTCAACAAATTTCAATTCTGAGATTGTTTCTTACTCGTTGAAAGTGTACAATCGTTGAATCACCTCAGAATTATATCAAATAATGTTTGATTTGTATCTCTTCGCCGACATCAGCATAATCCCCTTCGAAACGTCTTTTTCTATATAATCCCCAATTGATTGGACGATAGCGACAAGGATTTTCATCAGAAATACATGTTTCTAAAGGTTCTACGTTACATCGGTAGGATGGACAATAGAAAAATGGAAGGCTGTAACGAGGGCTCGTATGATTGACTAAGACTTTATGAACTGGGGCTTTGTAAAGTCTGTAAAATATAAAAGAAGATATTTAATTTTTGGTTAACTGTATGTTTGGTTCATTATTTAGTATTTCCTTTATGTTATTTACAAATTGGAAACGGAAGTCAATTTTCTATAGAAATTGTTAAGTATCACTTACCCGTTAGACCAAACCTATAAAAACAATAGAAAAAAATTTTCATTAACAAAATTATATCGAAACACTATTACATTAATTTTACAAGAGAAATTTTTTGAAATTTTTTGAAATTTTTTGAAATTTTTTGAAATTTTTTGAAATTTGTTAACTGGGGTGGGTATAATTTGTAAGGCCTTGTACAAGACTGCAAATGGGTGAACCATTCAGGGTGAAGATTATGGAAAATCCCCATGGTCGGAGAATTCCAAATATTTTTATAAATTAATTTTTTTTAAGGATGTCAGAAAACAATACAAAAATCCAAAAATTCACTCGTAAATTGCGCTAAAGTTTGAATTATTTAAATTTTCTTGTAACATTCATTGAAAATTATTATAAATTACCTGAACCATATCACCGATATTAACGACATATGAATCTAAAAATTAAGAATTATTATTGATTTTGACCTTCAATGTACTAATTTTCTATAATTTATCTAACCTTTTAGTGGATAAACGTCATAAAAGACACCATCTCTTTCGACTTGAAGTGNTATAAATTACCTGAACCATATCACCGATATTAACGACATATGAATCTAAAAATTAAGAATTATTATTGATTTTGACCTTCAATGTACTAAGGAATCTTAAAAAATAATTTTCTATAATTTATCTAACCTTTTAGTGGATAAACGTCATAAAAGACACCATCTCTTTCGACTTGAAGTGAGCTGACTTCCATATCCTAAAAAATCAACAATGACCTTTAGTAGAGCAAATAAAGTTTAGGGTGAGTAAATAAAAAAAACATGTCGTTATGTGTTAAAATATTGTGACTAATTTTAAATTGAGCATACCTGCCAGAGAATAGTAAGTGCACTAGGGTCAGAATGGGGTCCTACACCCANCTTGTCGTTATGTGTTAAAATATTGTGACTATTCTATTCTATTGACTAATTTTAAATTGAGCATACCTGCCAGAGAATAGTAAGTGCACTAGGGTCAGAATGGGGTCCTACACCCAAATGTCCATTTCCATCAGTACAAATTGGATAATAGTTGAGGCGAAGTAGACTTGACTCTTTGCTCCCTTCAAAATCCTTTTCAAATATCAAAGGATCACCTCCCAATGATGAGAAAATGGTTTTCATCAATACGTCAGCAATTGAGTGCATGTTCTAAGTAATAATATTAATTATAAGAATTATGCATAATTTTTTACCCATTATTCTAAAATTTTCTCACTCTTACATCGAAAAATTTCACCATTGAGTCTTTGAATTCTGGCATCCCCTCAGGCCATTGGTTTTCCCCATCTACTTCTAAAGTTTGCTCACTTCTGTCATGTACTTCAGATCCAATGTCGAATAATTCCTTCCAATCCAATAACTGTTTGGTGAATTCAGCATCGGAGTAACCACGGAAGTTGGTCTGAAAAAGTATCACAACAATGTAACTTGAATATGAGTTCATGGATTAGGTATTCATTGTTTTATACATGTGTCCAGATTCATCCAACCAAATTTTCACAAATTCAAAATTTCTTTCATGTTATCCAGTCAGTGCCCTAGCCTAAATTTATTAAAGTGCATGCTTCCAATTTTTCGCAGTATCATCGTTTTCACTAATCGTCATCAGTGTTGGGAACTGGATGGGTACTTTCCAGTTCAGTTCAGTTCAGTTCAGTTCGGTTCAGTTCAGTTCAGTTCGGTTCAGTAATTTCGTGTAGAAAATATTTTTTTCTAGTTCATTTTGTGGCGGGAGTGACCTGCCCCTTTGAGATTGAGACAGATATTGTCACAAAAATATGGTCTCTGGTGGGATATGATCCCACACCTTAGGTTTTCCGGATTTAATTCACTACCAATTGTGATACAGAGAGTTGTGGAATATTTATCTTTAATCTTTACAACTCTGAAACTCATCTTTAGAATGCTTTTAATTAGCACAGGCCATCTTCTTCCTAGTCATTCATTGTCATGTAAGGAGTCTACTCTCTCATTTATAAGTACAGTAGAGGGGATAGAATCTTATGCTCAAATCCCCTCAGGTTCAGTTCAGTATTTCCCTTAAAACTTTTTTTTTTCCAGTTCAGTTCAGTATTTGTTAATTTCAAACTTTTTTCAGCTCAGTTTAGTCTAAAAAATGGACTCAACTGGAAAATACTGAAATATAGTGCATTGGCAATACTGTAGTTGAGAACTGAAAGGTTAAGTTCCAGTTCAGTTCCTGAAAAAATGTGTCCAGTTCAGTTCAGTTGCTGAGAAAATTTATCCAGTTCAGTTCAGTTCAGTGCAGTATTTATAGTTACAAATCTTCATTCCAGTTCAGTTCAATCCAGTATTTCAACTAAAGCTTTTTTTCCCGAGTTTAGTTCAGTTCAGTTCAGCACTTTAGCATCTAGACCCTTCCAGTTCAGTTCAGTCCAGTCTGAACAGAACTGAACTGAACTGGTAAATACTGAACTGAATTGAACTTAATTCCCAACACTGATCTTCATTATAAACTTACCGCAGTACGAGCAACAGAGTGTTTGAAGTCTTTCGGTTTTTGAAAAAAATCTTTACAAAGCTTCTGAATATTTTCCATAAATTCTGTAGGGATTTGATGACCGATGATGTAGAAGAAGCCCCATTCCTTACAAGCAGTTCCAATGGCGGTGACAATGTCTTGTACCACTTTTGGATCACTTTCGGCTTTTCCCAACAACAATGGTTTGATGTCAATTACTGGGACATTAAGCTTCGCTTCTTTGTAAGACATTTTAACAAATTATTCAAACAATTATTACTTTGAGTTTATCCTTATAGTTTCAGAGTTTAAATGATACTGCTGCATACATTACTGCCATAGCCAAGGACAAACAAGTTTACTACCATCACCTGACTAGTGTAGTTTACTATCGGATACATGAATTTGTGTACGTTCGCTTTGGTTACATCAGAAAGCTGCCTAAATTTTACATGTATTTCATGCCCTAAACAGGTCATCAATAATCTCATCAAATGGATCAAAGGTTAGTACTCTTCGAAGAAGATAAAACCATGTCAAAAAATATTGATTAGGGAAATATTATACTGTAATCCTGGAAAGTTTTTAGGTTTGGTTGTTTAGGGTTTGTGTTCAGAAATAGTTTTTAGGGTTTTGATTTTTTTATTAATTTTATTGTTTAGGCGTTTCTTTTGTCTTTGGGTTTTTGTTGTACTCGTTTCCAACTTTTTTTAAGGCTTTTGTTGACTGCAGGTTTTCAGGTTTTCTTTAGATTAATATTTTATTTTCTTCTAAAAATTTTACATAATATAGGTTTTGGTTGAGGGTTTTGTTTAGGTCATTTATTGTGTGCATATTTAATTTTCATTTACATTTCTTTGTGGTTCGAAACAGTGTGTATTCATGGAGTTTTGTTGATGCTTCACATCCTCAACAAAACTCCAATGGGTGCACTCTGTTTCACAGAAAGTTCACTGTTATTTACCAGTGTGACTTTAGATTATTTGTTGTCGATTCGCTAAGCTAAGCGACAACAATCTAAAAATCACCTTGTTATGTACTTTAGTTTCTCGTTATCAGTCTTGTCAATTGTCAGCAAAGGTGGGATTAATTAAGATATTTTCAAGAAATTATTCGAAAATACCATAAAATTTGTCTCATTTTTGCTTAGACCCGATTTATACGTCATTCGTCCTTCATTCGAATGAAATGCAGTATGATTCATGAATTTGCAACAAATTTTGCAAAAATCTTAATTATCAAGGTTCTTCTCCTGTGAATTCAGTTATTTTTGTATTCCAAGTTCCAATACTGCTTCAAGTATTTAATACTCTTAAGAAATAATGGGTCCCTGAGTCTTGAGTAATAGTCGAGTACCATAAGTCAAGTTGAGTCCTCATTGGTTCATTTTCGATGTATAAGATTTTACAATTTGTAGTAGTTGTCTCCCAGGGTTACAGGTGAATTTTTTGCAATTTGATCCTTCTGCTGATGATGGTTCTCGAAATGAACGGGAAACACGGCGGGTTAATGTGTTGTTGCTCGTTTCTAGTTTTCTATCATTACCAAAAATTATTCGCCATTACGTTTGTGGTAATTGGGAGAAAAATTAAGTATACAGAATATAGGAAATGAATATAACGATAACTTACGATTGAATCCAATTTGAAAAAGAGATTCCGCGAGTCATACGTCCCAATTCACAAGAAACTCTTTCCAGACATTCGACATTGGTTGAGAGGTGGTGGATGAGTCTAGCTGTGACATCAAAGTGTTTCACTGCGTTAGACAATCCAATCGAACGCTGACCATCCTGTGGATTGAAGTCAATTCGAATGACAGGAAGGAAGTAGAAAAGGAGGCCGATGAAGATGAGTGGGGCCAAGATGATTGGTAGAAGAATAGGAGCCAATATGATGAGGAGGATACCTTTGGGGATCCATGAGAGACTACTCAATGTCCCAATGGCCAAACTCAACAGTCCTGTCACACTTGAAGGGTCAACTTTTGCATCTGCTTCGTCTAATCCATTTCCAAAATAGTCATTTCCAGGTAAGTTTACCTTGGCTACAAAAAAAAGTAAAGAATTAATGAGTTGATGAGGGATTTATACTTTATGATGGTCCATACTTTGTCCATATTCTTGTTGTGTGTGGGCTTGGATTTGAGGTTGAATTTGGTAGTAAAACGTCGAAGCTTCACCATAGTATGGTTTGGGTTCAATTCCTTTGAGAGTTGTAGAATGTTCAGCAGCCTTGACATAGGAGTCTCTAGGAGTGGCCTTGGCAGATGTCCACTGATCTGCCGTTGTATCTCCTCTCACCCTTACCACTAAAAAGAGCGTAAAAAGTATAAAATATTTGAGTATCATGATAAGAATGAAAGAATTGCACCTACTGGTCATTGATTTTATAGTCGTATAACTGACCCAGAGACAGGAGGGAATTAGGAAAGGCGCTAATTAGTTTGAATTTGAGGTTAGCTATTGGTGGATCACTTACAACCAATTACCACCTCTTATTTTCATACTTTCTATTCTTAGATTACTTGTCAAGTTTGGCTCTTTTATTAGAGCTCATTCATTTCCTTAAGACAAAAATCAACAATGGATCTGGTCAACGACGATTATTAGTCTTTGTAATGAAAAGAGCGCGAGAAACAGGGATCAATAACTAATTTTGAATATACGATTCTTGTTTTTGAGGTTGAGAAGTTGGAAGTGTGGTTGCTAGGCAACATAGTGGTAAATGTCAGCTTTTTCTTTGTCACGGACGATATAGTCTTTTTCCATCAAGTACTGGACACATGTCTAGAAAATATAAATTTTGAATTTGATTTACACATATTTTCATACCTAATTTATGATATTTTGATGTAATTTGATTTTTGATTGGCTAGATTTTAGATTACTTACTTTGATACTTTGGATAGTAGGATGGAAACGAGNATGTAATTTGATTTTTGATTGGCTAGATTTTAGATTACTTACTTTGATACTTTGGATAGTAGGATGGAAACGAGAATTGAGTTGTGAGATAACTTCTTCAATGAGTCCTTCATGTGAGATAACTTTTCTTGTTTTCATAATACGAACAATAGCTGCTCGCATGACAAATTGACGACTTTCTTCAATAGATTTAATTTCCTCTTCGTTTACCTTTTTGATTTGTGGATGGAAGACATTTTGAACATTAATTTTGAAATTTTTATGTCTAAAGTTGAGATTTAGATTGTAATTTGTTCCATCATTGAAGTGGAGAAGATCTATTTGTAACAATGGAGTTATNCTAAAGTTGAGATTTAGATTGTAATTTGTTCCATCATTGAAGTGGAGAAGATCTATTTGTAACAATGGAGTTATGACCTATAGGTCGAGTCAAAGGTGAAAGTTTAATTAACATTACTTTAAAAAATTAGCGCTAACCGCACTACTGACATGTTTTTTTTTTTTTAAATCTTTCTCTCACACCAAGAAATCCGCACCTCTCATTATACCGAAACTACCCATGTAGTAGATGGACAAAANTTCTTAGATTACTTGTCAAGTTTGGCTCTTTTATTAGAGCTCATTCATTTCCTTAAGACAAAAATCAACAATGGGTCTGGTCAACGACGATTATTAGTCTTTGTAATGAAAAGAGCGCGAGATACAGGGATCAATAACTAATTTTGAATATACGATTCTTGTTTTTGAGGTTGAGAAGTTGGAAGTGTGGTTGCTAGGCAACATAGTGGTAAATGTCAGCTTTTTCTTTGTCACGGACGACATAGTCTTTTTCCATCAAGTACTGGACACATGTCTAGAAAATATAAATTTTGAATTTGATTTACACATATTTCCATACCTAATTTATGATATTTTTATGTAATTTGATTTTTGATTGGCTAGATTTTAGATTACTTACTTTGATACTTTGGATAGTAGGATGGAAACGAGAATTGAGTTGTGAGATAACTTCTTCAATGAGTCCTTCATGTGAGATAACTTTTCTTGTTTTCATAATACGAACAATAGCTGCTCGCATGACAAATTGACGACTTTCTTCAATAGATTTAATTTCCTCTTCGTTTACCTTTTTGATTTGTGGATGGAAGACATTTTGAACATTAATTTTGAAATTTTTATGTCTAAAGTTGAGATTTAGATTGTAATTTGTTCCATCATTGAAGTGGAGAAGATCTATTTGTAACAATGGAGTTATGACCTATAGGTCGAGTCAAAGGTGAAAGTTTAATTAACATTACTTTAAAAAATTACCGCTAACCGCACTACTGACATGTTTTTTTTTTAAAATCTTTCTCTCACACCAAGAAATCCGCACCTCTCATTATACCGAAACTACCCATGTAGTAGATGGACAAAATACCGAAAGGTGTTGCAAGTAGAGGTAGGATTAAAAAATAANATACCGAAAGGTGTTGCAAGTAGAGGTAGGATTAAAAAATAATTTTTTTTTCGTATTTTGAATTAGTGATAGATAAGATACGCTCAGTTACAAAAGTTGGATTCATTTGCCAAGCTTTTCCGTTGGTGCTTAATGCGGAACGTTATTATTTGAAGTCAAACAAACGGGTGGCCATTATTTTGCAATTAAAATCAGTGTGAAAAGTTTTTTGAGGTTTTTTCTTTTCTCATAAGCGACAAGATGAACTCTACAAAACTTGCTTCAATGTCACTGCCTCCCGGTTTTAATTGGATTCGACCATAGAGACTACAAAAATTTTTAAGCTTTTTAACATTATTTTCCCTATCTCGTAATTTTTATAAGTTCTTTTGAGATATTCCTTATCCTGAATTGCTGATAAGGACTAAAATAACAACATCTTGCTCTGAGTAACTTTTCTCAATCAAATTTTGTTATACAGGGTTCCGCCAAATAAGTTACACATGAAGAAAGTTTTAACTGTAAAAAGCATAAACAAAATAATTAGGACGTTGGAANTTCCGCCAAATAAGTTACACATGAAGAAAGTTTTAACTGTAAAAAGCATAAACAAAATAATTAGGACGTTGGAACTTCTCATTCCATCCTAACTTACCAATCAAGTCACCTTAACGTGTATTTATTTCTGCTGGAAAGGTAGGTTCACTTCTTTATGTCACAAGTCAAGATCAAAAACCAATTTATCATAAGCTAAAACAATTCGTGTGATCTAAACAAGTTGCAATAGGAAAAAATTGTATTGGGATAAATTACTCCCCAAACAATTTCGAGTAGCTTTCCTAAAGGTAATTTTGTCCCTTATAAAGTAACGGAAAATCTCGAAAAAAACATTGAAAAATTACGAAATTGGTAAATAATGTTATAAAAGTTGGAACAACATTCGGGATTTTGTCCAACTACGGATGGTTACAGTGTGTTGAGAGGTGCGGATTTGTTGGTGTGAGAGAAGGATAAAAAAAAAATCAACTAACCTGATCCAATAGTTCTTGGTCAATTTTTGAAAATTCCAAAATCTCTTTTCTCGTGTNTTCCGCCAAATAAGTTACACATGAAGAAAGTTTTAACTGTAAAAAGCATAAACAAAATAATTAGGACGTTGGAATTTCTCATTCCATCCTAACTTACCAATCAAGTCACCTTAACGTGTATTTATTTCTGCTGGAAAGGTAGATTCACTTCTTTATGTCACAAGTCAAGATCAAAAACCAATTTATCATAAGCTAAAACAATTCGTGTGATCTAAACAAGTTGCAATAGGAAAAAATTGTATTGGGATAAATTACTCCCCAAACAATTTCGAGTAGCTTTCCTAAAGGTAATTTTGTCCCTTATAAAGTAACGGAAAATCTCAAAAAAAACATTGAAAAATTACGAAATTGGTAAATAATGTTATAAAAGTTTAAAAATTTTTGTGAGTTTTCAATTATCCAATCACTGATTTTAATTGTACAATAATTGCCTCCCATTTGTTCGATTTCAAATCATGATTTCCGAATTAAGTGCCAAAAAAAGCTTGGCAAATGAACACACTTTTGTAGCACTGACACTGAGTGTCTTGCCTCCTATTACTAATTCAAGAAACAAAAATAATATTTTTACTCCTAATGTACTCCTACGGCCACTTGGAACAACATTCGGGATTTTGTCCAACTACGGGTGGTTACAGTGTCGTGAGAGGTGCGGATTTGTTGGTGTGAGAGAAGGATAAAAAAAATCAACTAACCTGATCCAATAGTTCTTGGTCAATTTTTGAAAATTCCAAAATCTCTTTTCTCGTGTACGAATCTCGTTCGTTGAAGAGTAGGAGTAAGGTCATTTGGTAAGACGAGACAACAAAGGTGTGTGAATTCTTGAATATTTTTGTTGTCAATTCACCAGTGGAACGCCCAAGAGCCCATGTCAACTTCCGACCTGAGAATTTAGTACAGTAGAAGATGAGAAACGCATCGAGACCTGAAACCAACTGAAATCAAAAAAAAAATCAAAATTGATAATTAAGGTTAGTAAGTATGAGATGTGAAGATGAAAATTTAGACAAGTATTAGAAAAGAACCTCTTGCGGGAGATTTAAATTTTCTTCAGTAATTGGATAAGGCCATGTACATGAGCTAATAACCGTTGCTTGAAAACCCATTCCAATAACATATTCACCAGTTTTTACCCATTCTTTGAACTCTTCTTGAAGTTGTTTAGAAAGAGTCATGTCATGAAACATCCGCTCCATTTTCGTCGTATACTCATAACCACCTTATAGACAAAAAATGATTTAGTGAGCATAGAGACGAATTGGTTGAAATTTATACTCTTTCTTTGCTACTTCAAACGTACTCTGATTTTTTAATTTAGTGAGCATAGTTGCTTCTAATTCGTCAGAATATGAACTCTTCTGTATCAACCGATTCATCAAGAGACGAATGTAAAAAAATTGGAACACATCACGGTCGTCTAACATCTTGAAGATGATCATCTAAAATTTACCACTAATCAATTATTTTTTGGTATTAATTAATCTTAAAATTTAATCATTCACTTACTGTATCTTCCAATTTTTTCTCAACTTCAGCTTCCGTCACTTTCGAACTGTTTCGTAAAGCTCGATCACAGAAGCGAGCTAAGGCTTCTGCAGGTTTCTGACTGCCAAATTTTCTACAAAAAAAAAATTATAGATACTTTGTATGAATCCATGTTGTATTGAGATCTACTCCTAAAATTTAAATCCAGTAGTTGACAGTTATAAGACCTGATTTTATATGGGTTGGTTTGATCCAATGCGTTCAGGTTCTTAGGGCAAATAATTCGTAATTTCGTGCTTTTGGCCTTGTTATCTTATAATGAATTATTCACCAATGTTAGTGTACGCCCTGAGCAGTAGATAGCAAATTTAGCATAGCGCTATTTACTGCAATTTCAGTTCTTATTGGTCATCTCTGTATAGTAAAGAAATTTAAAACTTTAAAAATTTAACAATTTGAAATATAGTAAAGCCAATTGAGGTAATTAACTTAAACTTTGTTATCAAACTGATTATTGGCAATCGTGGGATATAAAAATTTCAAAAAACTTTGTAATTAGTACTGTTTAGTACTATTTNAATTGAGGTAATTAACTTAAACTTTGTTATCAAACTGATTATTGGCAATCGTGGGATATAAAAATTTCAAAAAACTTAGTAATTAGTACTATTTAGTACTATTTCGCACTATTTCGCACTATTTTCGCTAAAACTGGTATTTAGCGCTAAGGAAGTTGAATTTAGCACTAAAGGGCAAATCCTGACCAATGCTGTTAAACGCATTAGATCAAACCAAGCTATAAAAAATCGTGTCTTACAACCAATATGGTCTTATAACCGTCGACTACTTTACTATAAGTTTCAATTTACGCAGTATAGGAGTTCTTTCTGAAAAAGTGACATGTGGATTGTTGCACTGCTTTAGTGAAGATTTGATGTCCTTTCAAAACTTCCTGTNTTGTAATTAGTACTGTTTAGTACTATTTAGCACTATTTTCGCTAAAACTGGTATTTAGCGCTAAGCAAGTTGAATTTAGCACTAAAGGGCAAATCCTGACCAATGCTGTTAAACGCATTAGATCAAACCAAGCTATAAANGAAGTTGAATTTAGCACTAAAGGGCAAATCCTGACCAATGCTGTTAAACGCATTAGATCAAACCAAGCTATAAAAAATCGTGTCTTACAACCAATATGGTCTTATAACCGTCGACTACTTTACTATAAATTTCAATTTACGCAGTATAGGAGTTCTTTCTGAAAAAGTGACATGTGGATTGTTGCACTGCTTTAGTGAAGATTTGATGTCCTTTCAAAACTTCCTGTGCAAGCTTGTTATACTTGTTATAAACTTCCAACACAGTGAGAATGAAAATATCCTGAATTTTCTCAGTCTCATTGAAAATAGTATGAATTTTAGTTTTTCCTTCAGTGATTACATGGAGTGTTAAGTGTTCTCCTAAACTGAGAGATAAGTCCTCAAGTGGAGAAACTAAAAGTAAAATATTTCCAAGTTCATTGATCTCTTCCTCTGAGCCTGCTGAATTAATCAATCCTAATAGTCTCTTATATTCTGTTGTAATTGAGTCAAATCGTTTCCGAATCATTATATCATTCATAAGAGCAATAACTTTAAGTTTGCTCGAAGAATGAAGATATTTTGTTGCTCGAAACTCCTCTTCTCTAATCCTTTCTTGAGCTTTTCGAATATATTGAGCAACTGAGTGATCTGATTGGGCAAAAAAGGCTCCAGTTTCAAACTTATAGAAAGATTCAAGATTATCTAAGTAGGGTCCTTCGAAGATCGTTTTATACAAATCAAAACGAATGTCTTTAAATTGGACATCATGTTGGTTGCGGGCAAATGAGAGACTCAAGTCAATAAATGAGTTGACCATAGTTGATATATTTCGTGGATTTCCAGCTGTCCCATTTCGTTCTTCTTTGAGTAGTTTGAAGGCCCCATCACAGACCTAATCAATTGAAAAAACAAAGGAAAACAGAAATTTGTTCACCTTTGACTACTGATTGGGTTGATTAGGTAAAATGTAAACTTATTAACATTTAGTGCCAAAGTGTCATAAATCATTTCCTTCCAGAGATTAAGAAGGATTTGGTAGACATTATCTATTCCTTGAGCTTGTGATTTTGGTCGATTGATCCAAGGGGAAATGTGCCTAGAAGAATCCTCAAACCTTTGAAAGAGAAATTAAGACTTGAAGTCATCTGAATCTATAATAATTATTAATTAAGTACCTGTTGAGATAGACAAATGTTGAATTGATAATATTCGATGAAGTTTTGAAACGTAGCCAATTTTGAGCATAAAGTTCCAACAATGTCTCACTACCTCCAATAACCTGTATCGAAGGAAATCATTCTTGTAGAAATTAGAATAACATGTAGTCAGAATGAAAAGATAAGGACTGTAGACATTACCTCAAGTAATTCTTGTAAATGAGTACGAACTGTGTCAGCAAGAAGTAGTTTGACCGGATGACATGAGTTGGTCACAATTGAACTTCCTCTATCCCCTACTCCAATGTATGTTGTTGGGGTTGTACAAAAATCATAGCATAAGTTGTACATCTCACAGTACTCACTTCGTGTCATATGCACTGTGCCTAATATTTTAAAAAGTCCATCTTCAATTTTACGTAAATTTGTACCTGGAGCGTAGACTGATCGTTTCANACTGTGCCTAATATTTTAAAAAGTCCATCTTCAATTTTACGTAAATTTGTACCTGGAGCGTAGACTGATCGTTTCACTTCATCATTCATGATCAATTATTATCGGTCTGCTTTCGAAATAAGAAAATCTAAAAGAATTTTGTTCTATTCAGTAATTATTATTCATTAATGTTGTGTAGAGATGGAAATGTGATGAATCTATTAGGCGGAGCATCAACAAAATTCTCATGGATACAACCAGGGCCCATGGAGACTGTTCGTTTCAAACAAACGGTCTCCATGGGTCCTGGATAAACAATAGGAGAAATTTTGAAAGCGTTATGTATAATTTTTTTATGTATACGTTGCTCCGAAAATCTTCACTCGCATGAGAGTATTTTCACATCCATGAATCCATTTCGGTTTTTTTGGCATCCATGTCAAAATATAGATTACCAAAATAGGAAGATGTTATCAAGCGAAGTTTATTAAATAAAAGTTATCTTTCATCCTATGATGAATTTTGAAAAACGTATATGATCAAGACGATCTACTAATGTAAATTTCTCATAAACAACTTTGGTCTCATCTTATGCATCTTTCCTGTCAGCTTGCTAGTCGGACGCACATTTGTAACTTAGGTCGAAATTAAAATCTAAAATTTCGGATATTTGAAATCGAAATTTCGATTTCGATTCCGAAGTTCTTAAAAATTAGGGGTTCAATTAAGTTGATTTCAAATTCGAAGGGTTAGTAGTATTGGGCTTCAATTTCAGTTTGTAAAGGCTAGAGAGAGTTGAGTATCGCTCTCGAGCACCTTGAAATTATGAATCTTAATTTCCAAAATTAACATCATAATTTATGTATCTTTTTCTTTGGAAACCTTAACTTTATTTGTATGCAGGGTTTATAAAAAACAAGGTCAATAGAGACCGTTTGTTGTCGCTTTATAAGGCGAAGCGACAACAAACGGTCTCCATGGACCCTGATAAAAAAGACACTTATTAAATCAAAGGAAATGTTTTATTTTCAATCAATTTCTTATTTATTTTAAATAAAACTTCTTCAGTATTTCAAAAAGCTATTTTTTCTTCAGAATGTACTGAATTCATGTTCACAATTTTATTTTACTGTGAAAACAATTTACCTAGCAAATAGATTGAAAATGTTAAAGATAAGATGTTTTATTTATAGCGAAGCTGTATATCTCGCTATACATAGTTACAAAATGATGCATATCTAGTTATATCATAGTATTTATAGTTAACATACACAAAGATAAATTAACAATACACAAACTCAAAACTTGTTTCGAAAAAAAGAAATCTTGCTCGCACATACTTATAACTTAAGCTCGAAGTCCTAACAATAAGTAAAATTTCAATCAATCGAAATCAAAATTACGATTTTGATATCAATTTCGAGCAAATTTAAATTATGGAGTTTGATTTCGATTTCCTAGTTTTTCAAACTCTTGGATCTGTGTACATTTTGAATTTACTAGTGCAGTGTTCCACCTCCATTTCGATTTCGAGTTGGATTTTTAGGAGCGTTTAATTTCGATTTCAAGTGGTTCAAGTTACAAGTGTGGTGAGAGGTGAAATGGTTGCTCTGTGGATATTCGTGTTCATATTTTCAATCGTCTCTCANGAGTTTGATTTCGATTTCCTAGTTTTTCAAACTCTTGGATCTGTGTACATTTTGAATTTACTAGTGCAGTGTTCAACCTCCATTTCGATTTCGAGTTGGATTTTTAGGAGCGTTTAATTTCGATTTCAAGTGGTTGAAGTTACAAGTGTGGTGAGAGGTGAAATGGTTGCTCTGTGGATATTCGTGTTCATATTTTCAATCGTCTCTCAGAATACTTTGACGAAGAAAGCAAAGGAGACACCTTCATGGGCTCAGAAGAACATCATGGACTTTAACGAAGCAGACATGGAACGTATTCTCGACCAATGGGAGGTAAAGTCTAATAAAGTTATGATTAAATACCAAAGTCAAAACACCCGACTCCTAACCCTTACGCAGCACAAGAGCAACCCGAGTATTTACTTTGAAGTATTCCTAACCAAAAAATAAGGTTCGAGTGAAGCATCATCTTTAGATTTTTATCAGTGGAAAGTCTCAGCAAAAAGTTGTTCCTATGAGCACCATCATTGCGTTGCAAAATAAGTTAACAAAAAAAAATTTTATTATCTTTTTTCTAGGTACATGCTAAAAGAGAAGTAAATAAGAGAAAAAATGTAAAAAAAATTTTTTGTTAACTTATTTTGAATCGCTAAGCAGTGTTTGGTTCAACTTTTGTAGAGGTTATTTTGTCCCTGGAGGAATGAAGATACTCAAAAAAAAAGTGAAATTGGAAATTTAATGTTGAAAAATTTAGAAACTTGCACTGCCCTCCCATGCTTGGTGGAATCCAACCAGTTTATAACTGCCATATTAATAAACCGTACTTACGTAAGAGTATGTGATTGGATTAGAAAAGTTCATATTAAGTAAAAGTTTTGTTAGGTGATTTTTTTTTTGGTTTTGAGTGCCCGGGGTGGGGTTCGGTTGGGGTTAGAAGTCGGCTATTTTGAATCTGAGGATATCGTTTTGTGAGCTAATAACGGCAGACTGTTTATGTTATTTTTCGTCAATTACCCATACTAATTGAAATTTATTAAGCATTCCATAATGTTGTAAAGATGGAAGTGTCATCGCCTTATAAAGCGAAGCGACAACAAACATTGTAAAACAACCTTGGGTAATACCCAAGGTGATTTTAGGGTGCCATCACTATCATCAAAAATGACTAATATTAATATTTAGATTGCTATTGATAATTGACGAAAAATGACATGAACAGTCTACCAATTACCGCTCCAAAAAACAGAATCCTTAGGATGTCGAGGAGATTATGTCAGATCTTGTTCACAGGAGGACGAAGAGGAGCTTCCAGTTGATGAGCTTCCCGAGTACAAAAGACCACCTCCAGTTCAACCTGACTTTAATTTTGACAAGGTACTTACCTGAAACATGGAATAATTGTATATCCAGAGTATCAACTCTTGATTCATCTTTTCTTATAGATGGGCTCGTATTCTCCTGATGACTTGATGAAGTTGACAAAGAAAGGGAAGACTGTCATGATGTTTGTGAATATCAACAGAAATCCTAGTAGACAAGAATGTGAGGACTTATCCAATATCTGGCAAGGAGCTCTCAGAAACGATCATATTCAAGCTGAGAGGTAGCCAACTTTCAAAAATTAATAATGAAAAAATCAATCTATTCCATTGCATGATCCTATCCAAAAACCATAAAATCGTTGATGTCGATACACGATCAGACCCAACGGAAAAATACGCTCGGTATTGATTAGATGAACTGAGCCAAAAATTAAAATACCTTTCAATACCGACATTTNATGTGAGGACTTATCCAATATCTGGCAAGGAGCTCTCAGAAACGATCATATTCAAGCTGAGAGGTAGCCAACTTGCAAAAATTAATAATGAAAAAATCAATCTATTCCATTGCATGATCCTATCCAAAAACCATAAAATCGTTGATGTCGATACACGATCAGACCAAACGGAAAAATACGCTCGGTATTGATTAGATGAACTGAGCCAAAAATTAAAATACCTTTCAATACCGACATTTNAAACGGAAAAATACGCTCGGTATTGATTAGATGAACTGAGCCAAAAATTAAAATACCTTTCAATACCGACATTTACATCGCACCGCTGATCGAGTTTCACCTTCAACATTAATTTTTAATTCCACCTAAACTTGTCCGGTTTGGTTTCGATCACCAGGAGACTATTGATATGATTTTTTGATTCTAACAACGACTATTTTTTTATTTTTTTTACTTTTCAAACCTGAATTCACAACTGGATGGTTAACAGATATAAAACCCTGGGAAAAATTTTCGATCCTGAGCTAACATGAAAACGATAGGATCGACGATCCTGAGTCATCAAACAGATAACCACTCGATAGCGATCCAATAATAAAAAACCTCTCGATACACGATCAATGATCCACGTTATGGTGAAAGTTAATATTGTTAATTTTTTTTTCAGATATGTTATAGATGACAGTCGGGCCATTTTTCTCTTCCATGACGGGTCACAAGCGTGGGATGCTAAAGCTTATTTTCTCGAACAAGAGAGAGTCAAAGATGTAACATTAGAAGGTCAAGTTTATGCTGGGAAATTCAATAAGGAGAATTCAAAAGAAGAATTGTGAGACTTATGGGTGAGAGAGAGCGGGAATTCTAAACTTAATTCAAAAAAAAATCGAAAGTAAAGTCTTTAATTTACAAAATGGAAAAGTTTTGAATTCAACTTTTCAATGACTCATTCATGACTCGTATGACTCTGCAAATTTTTTATTTTTTTTTTAAGAACTAGTCACAATTTTTTGTGATATGAAAAATTGAGTCATGTAACGCATAATACAAAGTTGTGGAATGTAAATCATTTTTCATGACACAATTCCAATGGTGATTGTAATGGAAAGCTTTAAATTTTTTATAAATTTATTATTGTATTGTATGGAATCGTTAATTGGCACAGGTGTTTCCGAGAATACTCTCTTGCTGTAGAGAGTCGGTGAATAATTATTCCAGAAATAATTTTCGTAGGAGAAGGAGAGGCAAACTGAATATTAAAATTATGTAAAAAAGTGGAAATACTGGAAAGAGTAATTATTGGCTAAAATGAATTGCGGTGAGACCAAGATGAGATAATTCTGATAAACATGAGGGACTCTTGAGTTCAATTACAGTAGAGCATGGTTAGAAGACTGCACAGTTTGTACGCAGAGATTAACTCTAGTTATACGATCTTAAGNGTAATTATTGGCTAAAATGAATTGCGGTGAGACCAAGATGAGATAATTCTGATAAACATGAGGGACTCTTGAGTTCAATTACAGTAGAGCATGGTTAGAAGACTACACAGTTTGTACGCAGAGATTAACTCTAGTTATACGATCTTAAGTTTTTTTTTTACTTTTACATGGGCTAAGTTGTTTGACACAAATTGAGTAGTTAATCCTCTATTTTTTTGATAGATTTGTAATAAAACATGATTTTTTATTTGATTAGGGGATTCCTGGAATATAAAACATGTCATCATCGAAGCTCCATGAGTTATATGAATCATAAAAATTCATGTTGTGCCAAAAGTGAGAGGTAGGAAAGAAATGTATGAAATTATTTGATTTGAGCATAGATGAGGTAATGAAATTGATGTTGTAAACATGATATTTGAAGCGGACTTCACTGTATTATGAATAATTATTCATACTAAAAGGCTTGTTTTTCATTAGTTTTCTTAAGTAATTATCTATCTACCAATGACAAGAGACGAGTCAATGATGCTCTGAAAGTTAGTAGATTTTTCTATCTGATAACTGGAAAGTATTTTAATTGTAACAGTCAGAAGTCGGTAGGATCCATCAATATTTAGTTGAATGGTTGAGTAAGAATGGATTGAAGTGGGGGATGGTAGGGTGCGGTGCGGTGGTGTGAAGTTAAACCGGTATGGAGAAACAATGAAACAATTAAAAAAGATCATGATGTGAATGGACACTTTCTTTTTAAAATTTTTTATGTTTAGGTTTAGGTTGTCAGAGGACAATCCACTCCTTGGCAACAACAATCAGTCTAAATTATATACTGTAGTTACATGATGCTTTCCTTTCCAGTAGTAGTAGTCTAATTTATAAGAATTATTTTACAAATTCTTAGTGATTAGATTGAAAAGTGTACTCCTTGAGGTCATATTCATGAGATTGAGGATATTTCCAAAGAAATATTATTCTTTTTGAGTACCTGTTTCTGATTTATAATAATTTTTGAAAATTGATTGGATTAGAGAGATGAGTGATGTTAGTATGAGTTGGATAAGACAAAGTGGAGCTTTGTAATAAGTTTAGTTTCTTAAGAAAGAGAAACATGAGCATGTCATTTTCTGCCAATGTGTCTGTGATGTCTGTAGTGTTTGGGTTGTTCTGACGAGGGAACTGGTCTAGACGAGATCTTCACCTGCTAAATCACTACTTGTCACTCCATGAACCAATCAGAGACAACCGATAATTCAAGTTCTTTGTCCCTTTCACTTGGACTCATCTCTCAAAGGGTTTACGAATTTATTCTGGACGGGTTAATCTACCCTGCCACAATTTTAAAATTATTTTCTTTTCACTTGACAATCTATTTTTTTTTATCACAATGAAATGAAAATAATTGGATTTTCTAACATTAAAAGGTTAGGATTTTGATAGTCCACAACAAGAAAATATAATTTTATGATAGTCGAAAGTATTTAATAAAAAAAATGTTGGAAATCCTTGCCAGTTGTTGTTGACTTTGTCATAAATTTTTAAATTATGAAAAAATCCATTTTTTATGTTTGCGAAAGTGTTTTGTTGTTTGTGTAGGCTAGATTCAGATTCAAATTTTTTTTTTTTTTTTTTACCAATTAAAATTATTTATTCATAAAGAAACTAAAACTAAATAGGGGGTATAGGTAAAATAATAATTAAAGAAAAAATATTTCATGTAACTGTTTTCCTTTAGGCAACGTTCCCAATATATCAGCTGCGTTCCATCGTTGTAAGGCCAAACTAATGCACTGAATCAAAAAGGAGGTAGAGCGAGGTTCACCAGTAGATATTTGAATTAAATTTCCGATTTTCTTTATCTNAAAATCCATTTTTTATGTTTGCGAAAGTGTTTTGTTGTTTGTGTAGGCTAGATTCAGATTCAAATTTTTTTTTTTACCAATTAAAATTATTTATTCATAAAGAAACTAAAACTAAATAGGGAGTATAGGTAAAATAATAATTAAAGAAAAAATATTTCATGTAACTGTTTTCCTTTAGGCAACGTTCCCAATATAGCAGCTGCGTTCCATCGTTGTAAGGCCAAACTAATGCACTGAATCAAAAAGGAGGTAGAGCGAGGTTCACCAGTAGATATTTGAATTAAATTTCCGATTTTCTTTATCTGGTTCAATCCTTTGGGTCCCCAAACTCCACTAGTCTCGACTGCTATTGGCACAAAATTAGATTTATTTCAATGTCTCTTCACTTTCAAGAATCTTAAAAATTACTAAAAGTTGGAGTAAACTCTTTGCTGATCTCCCAAGTGTCAGATATTATTACTTAACGTTGGATAATAATACTAATGTTTAGGTTAGAATTTAATAAAGGTTTCCTTTCTTTTTTCCACAAGATGATTGAAAAGATTGAGATTCATCAAGATGATTGAAGTCATTGAATGAAAGTTCATCCAGATTCCAGTTTTTTGGAAGTTCATTCCACGCTTTGGCTGACTTTAGTTTTGTAGATTTTCTCAGAATTTCAGAGTGGCATTGGCTAAAAGAGAGCAGTGTCCCACATTTGTTACATAATATGTTTTATCTTAACTCATTTGTATACTAAACAACTACACATAGACAAATAGGAATTAAATTTTCTGAATGTGGAAGATTCCTGGATGATTTCATGTTGGTGGAAAATGAGAAGAAGTTTCGGATCTTGATGCAGGGTGATTGTTGAAAGGATAGAATATTTTTAAGTCTGGTCCAAGTGGCCCTTTCTTGAAGAGTCAAAATTTTGAAGTTATTGAGAAGTTGAGAAGTTGAAAGTTGTATCTTGAATTTTTTAAAGTTTCTAAAACTAAAAGCAAACAAGGTAGGGAAATAAGAAATGAGTTTCATTTGGGTAATTAGATGAAAACTGAAAAGAATGTTGTAAATTGTAAAGTAGATTATAAATGATTGTGTTTAGGGGGGTTTATTAATCCGGTCGGACGGACGGACGGACGGTATTTAAGAATGATCTGTGGAGATGAGAGTAGGTACGTCATTTCAAGAATTAGAGTTTGAGTAGTATTCCGTAGTGGTCCGAAGGTTAGGGTATGGACGTGTGTAGGTGAGTCTTATTCCCATTCATTTCGTCCAGAATGGACCCATTGGATTTCATTCCATAAGCTTCCTTTAAATCTTTTAACTTGCGTCTTTTGGATTTGCAAATTATTACAATCACCTCATCCATGCTAAACCCCTCTACCTTTATATGCAGGTGCTAAACTCCTTCATCTTGAGATACAATCAAACGGACTCTGCCACTTACAAACCCACGGCCAATCTATCAACTCTTCAGTAGTTACACTTTTCCTATTCTTAGATCCTAACCAAACCGATTATGGCCATCAACTATAGTGCTTTTGGACCAATTTTATTTTTATTTTCTCTTCTCCCACAATCAACACTTCAGAATCAATACTGTGCCATCACATCCCAACACACACTATGCAAATTCCAGGTAGCAAACTCAACAATTAATTTACTTACTCACCATTTAATATACTCCAGCTTCTTTGACCTTGGAATTCCTACTTAAGGAAAATGGCGGCTGTCCATTTTTATTTTTTACTCAAGAGTCAAACTCCATGCAAAAACAAGCTTAAAGATGGTAGACCCATTCAAGTAGAGTCATTTAGATATGAAAAATTTACACATTTTTTTTACATCTTTTTGGGAAATCTGATGAAATGTTGAGATTTGACAATATCAAGTTAATTTTATGTTTAATTTTTTTTTTTTTGTGGCTCGACTTGTGAAGTATGGAAATGTGGAGATTGACGACAAATGACCATTTTTTCTTAAATTGTAATTGTAGCAGTAAGTTGTTTTGATTTCAGGGCGTGGGTCCTAAGTGTAAAACTCCTTACGAGATCGGAATCCCGCGTGAAGATCGAGAACTCATAATGGAAATGCACAATTCCTTCCGTAGTCTCGTAGCCACTGGAAATGAGAAAAGGGGACGTCCCGGACCGCAGCCATCATCTAGCAATATGAAACAATTGGTACGAGAAATTAAGCATGAAAAAACACTTAAAAAAGTTAGAGATTAACAGGCGGAAGCAATTGAAAGAGTAATGGGTTGGAGTATTTTGATTATTTGATTTCTAAGTCCATCCTCAGTCGTGACTGGTTTTGAGTATTTTTAATTGAACTTATCCACACGGGTTCATGACTCCAAAGACCTCAAATATAAAGATATAAAACAATAATATAGGAATTATAATACAAGTGCAAAGGGAGCATTTCCAAAAAAAAAAAAAAATAATAATATAATTTGTAGTAAAAAATATTGTTGTACCTAACAGAGTTAATTTTGTATGAAGATTCTCAGAAACTAATGAAAAGTTGTTTTCATTTGGTTAGGTATGGGACGATGAGCTGGCAGAAACTGCCCAGCGATTGGCTGATCAGTGCAAATATACTCATGACTGTTTCGATTGTCGGAAAGTTTGTAAGTCATCATTTCTAAAATTTGGGATTTTTTATGATATTCAAATATCTTCAACATTTTCTTATAGCTCGCTTTCTAACTGGTCAGAATTTGTATCAATTCAGTGAGAATATACTTCGTCCAAAAAGCAACTGGGCTCAAGCTATAAATGCTTGGTATGACGAAGTGGCTCAATGGAGTCCGAATCACATTCAACCTTTTCAGTAAGCATACAGCAACAACATTCACTTTTAATCAAAGAAACTCAAATTCAATAATAATTGTTTTTCATCTTTAGTTTCATTAAACCACTTGGTCACTATACTCAGATGCTCTGGGCTGATACAGATCGTATGGGTTGTGGCTACTCTTACTTTAACGATGGGAAATGGAATAGAAAATTATATATCTGCAACTATGGATCTGCAGGAAATATTATTACTACAGAAATGTATGCAAGAGGTACTCCTTGCTCACAATGTCCTCAGGAAATGACTTGTTCAACCACATACCCTGGACTATGTGTCGGTATGTACCTTACAACCTTTAATCATCTTCCCAATTACGTTACCAGAACATATAGAAATTGAAATTATACTGTCATTCATCCCCATTTTTATGCTAAACATTTAAGACGAATGCCTTTTTGCGGTTTCGATTCGTATAATAATGAAAATTGACTCAAATATTCCGGTTCCTTCGGTTTCAACCTCCGACTTCAGCTTATCTGAGCTTTACTCTAGCTGGATTCGGGTAATCCTTAAAAGTAAAGTACCTGTATACTCCCAAAACGAATTAAAGTTTTACCGATTATGAATTATTGGTAATGATAAATGTACACCATTTTTACAACCTGCGTGACGTCAGAAGTTAAGATATAAAGAATCTTTGTAGATTTAGCTCAAAAATCTTAGACCAACTATCAGCCGCTTCTTTATATTGCATTTGCGCTTGTGTTCTACATGGTATACAATTATGAGATGAGCTACTTTAGCTAAAAAAATCCAAATAAATGTAGCTCTACAATATTTTAGCAACAACTATTGGTAATGATAGATGTACACCATTTTTACAACCTTCATGACGTCAGAAATTTAGATATAAAGATTCTTTGTAGATCTATCTCAAAAATTCCCAATATGTAGGAATTTGATTTGAAACACAGTTTATTTGAAAGTCTGTTTTGATGTCAGATTCTACTATTCTTTCTAGAATCAACGTCTTCCGCCAGTAATTATCCATCACCTACGATAGGACGATTCAAACAGCCCATTACACTGACAACGCCTCAAACAACTACCACAACTACGACAACACCATCTACTAACCAACTTAATAACTTCAATGAAATAGAAACAAATGACCTCCAGTTTGAATTCAGATCTAATTTCCCAAAGAAACCTAAAACAAAGGAATTCGGTTCACTAAGAATTCCATCAACGACAAGCCCGAAGCCAGAAGTAATTCAATTCGTCCGCACACAGTCCACAATCACTCCTACTAGTAGTGGAACATCACCATCACCATCACAATCACATCAGAGAACTATTAAAGAAATTGGTGAGCCTAACAAAAGATTAAAAACTTGGCAGGATTCAGAAATGGAATGGTCTACTGCTCAACCAAGAACCAATGAGAAGAGTGATCAGAGAGCTCTAGCAACTGTTTCCAGACAAACGGACTCACTCGTCTCAACTGTTACAGATATGAACTCAATTTTACTCTACTGTGACTTTGACTTTGCAAAATGTCCAATCAGATTCACTGGAGAAGGGTGGAACTACACAATAGAAGAAACAGAAGGATTTGGAAGAGGTTTTGCAACAATTGTTCCAATGAATAGCCTTACAAATCTCTACATTCGATCAATCATGTTTCCACAAGAAGATGGAAACATTTGTCTCTCTTTTAGGTACATTAATTATCCTGAAGGAAGATATTCAGAAGGAAAGGGAATTCCATTGAAAGTGACTGCAGGAACATTGAAGCAGAGACCGAAGATAGTAGAACTCAAAGAAAGATCAAAATATCCTGACGATTGGCTCACTGCAAGAATCCAGTTCCAGAATCTCAACTCTAATTTCCTCCTCATCTTCCAACTTCCAAGGAACAGAGAAAACGGTGAAATCCTACTGGCCCTTGATGACATCCTCGTCACTCAGGGTCTATGCCCATAGATATTTTTTTTTATTACTTCAACTAAACTATTTTCTACAAATTTCATTTACCATTGATTTATTACTAACCCTGCTATTAAGGAACACTGATTGAGTGGTGCGCTAAGGAATGAACTTAATTTAATTTTTATTTCCTATAGGAAACAGGTCAAGAATTAATTTTTGGTCAGTACCACACGAGTAGTTTTAATTAATATTTTTGTTTTCAGGGAATTAATTTTTCGTAGCTCGTTTGAAGACATTATGAATAATTTTCAATCAACTTCATTGCAATTACTCAAAATATTAACACCGTCCCATTAAAGTAGACTAATTAGTAGTATTAGTCACTAACTTTATTAATTTAAGTTAATTTAACAATGCCCGTATGCATCAAACTCAATTTGTTCAACTGTAGACTTAAAAAGAAATTATTAATCATATTTTTCAATGACTTTACATCTAGCGAGGTCAAACAAAGTTTTTCTTTTTTTAGAAACTCAAGTTTCATCCAATTGAACTTTGGAAATCTTGCAGAAAGAGTCTTCTAAAGTTGATGCATACGGTTTTTAATACAGGAATATTTGAATTTGTATTATTTGTATTCTTGTTATTACGTTTACGTATAGATCTCCTTTCCCGTCCAAAATTCCAAAGAAATGTTAAAAGTTTAAAAAAATATTATTATGTATATTTCAATTGAATAGATTCATATCAGTAATTATTATTATTTTAGACAAACAGTCTCCATGGGTCCTGGGCTGAATTATAGAAAATGATTTGAAACGCAATCACTTATTATTTTTATCAAGGTTCCTTGACAACAGAGACATCGGTTCTTGATATCAACAGCCATTTGTTTATTAAAGTCGAACAAACCTTGGTTTTTATCAGAGAGTGTGATCCTCATGATGGAAAGGTCAGAGGTTAAAAAGAAATACCTCTGGTTAGCAAATCTTGGTCTTTTTCAAGTATTTGATAACAAGGGAAATGGAAGTTGTTTGTTCCGATCTATTTCCCAAGCCTTAACGTCGTCAGAGTGTAGTTCAATTCCAAAGGAGTCACTCCATATGAAAATTCGATTAGAAATTGTAGACCATTTGAAGAAGCATTGGGATAGATTTGGAACTAAACTCGTTGGATATTGGAGATGGCGAGTGAAAATGAGACCGTTGGAGTCAAGGTGTGGTTTTTGTAGAAGAAACCGGAAATGGATGAGTGGAGCAGTAGTGAAGGAGAAATATTTGAAACGAATGCGAAAATCAAAAGAAGATGGTACATTTTATGAACTCGCTGGAGGGAGTGAGTTATACGGATTCCATGCTCAATATTTGGAAGAAGTAGGCGATGGGACATTCGAGTTCTTCAATCCCTACCCGTACCCTCTGTCATCACACAAACCTCGCTATTTTTTTCTTTTTCAACGAAACAAGTTCACTGGTCATTGGCAATTCATCAAACCACTCATCACCAAACATAAGTCATTTCAATCATCTTCAAACTGCTTTATCCATACAAATTAATTTACATTTTTTTTTACATTTTTTTTTAGAGACAGACCCTTCCCTCTACATGGAAAAATCAGAGGAAAGTTCCATGAGATTGGTCTTGAATCTGGAAATTTAAGGTTAAAAGATGATTTTTGTGACTCTCATTACTTATTGTGATTACAATTTGTTCTTTCTTCAATGACAGAGAGAATGACGAGGATATATTGAAGAGATTAGAGAGACTCCATGCTTTGTCGACCTTTGGAGACGAAATTACCTATGAGTCTGATACTGATTGGCCACCTCATACCACTCACGACGACTTGGTCTACTCATCATCTGATTCAATTAGAGAAAATCAACTTGTCTACAAATCAAGAAAGATAAGTCATTGGTTCAACCGGATCAAAGTATTTAAAATTAATAATAATAAAATTCATCCAAAGTCCTACACATAAGGTAGGATCTAAAGGTAATATTTAATTATCAACCAATTAAGTCTGTCTTTTCAAATGTTTTAGTTTTACTTTTATTCTTCACCATTCAGATGAACTGATGATGGCGCCGTTGAGAATTCCTTGTATCTTTTCTTCGAGAATGTTCATTTGGGCGTGGATGTAAGGTTGTCTGGGAGTAGTTTAGTTTAGTACTTTTAGTCTTCTTCTTACTCTTGTCTAGAATAGGTCTCCAGTGGTTTTAGATTTAGATTTTGCTATGTTACTTCTCATTTGTCTTCTGGCAATGGGAATCAGAGGGTTAGATTCCTACAGAGAACCTCCATCTTTATTCCTTCGTCCGAAACCTCTTCTCTCCTATAACCCACTCCTTTATGGCTACAATCTCACTTACAATGGACCAATCCCTAAGGATGAGATAATGAATGCCATTGCTTATGCTTCAGACTATGGAAGGAATCACTTTGAAAACGATAAGGGCCTTGGGAGAGGAGAAGACGACCCTTCATATTGGGGTAATGGAGTAGCAGCAGAAGTATATCTACCTCAACTCAAAGACTACGCAGACGCGGGATTCTTCTTATCCAAAGTCTCTGAGTACTTGGTCAAAGAGTAAGAACTCCTACTTTTTATTATTTGACCTTGAGTTATCTAATCTAATTTGATTTATTATTATAGATTTGGATATAAACCTGAGTCTTCCTATGGCGGTGGTGGTCTCAAATTGATAGAATATAGTGAATATTTGCCAGAGAAATACGGTCGGATTTGTAAAGGTTTTTACAGAAAATGCTTCGTGAGTAAGTACAGGACAATCGATGGTTCTTGTAACAACCTTCAGTTCCCATTCTATGGACAGGCAAACACAATTCTTGGACGAATTGCTATTCCAAAGTTAGTTGATTATTATCATTAGAATACATTGAGACTTTATTACATAGAATAATTTGGTCTGTTGTGATTGGTTGTTTTAGATTTGGTGATGGAATACATTCGATTCGAATGGGAGTAGATGGCTCTCCTCTACCATCTCCACGATCTCTACGTGTTCACGCACTTCCAGATAAAAATGTGGATGAACCATCAGTGAATATGATGTTTGTGAATCTTGGTCAGTTTCTCACTCATGACCTTGTCCACACACCGTTCTACCAAGGTGAGGATGGGCTTTTTCTCGACTGTTGTCATGGTTTCAAAGGAGGACATGAGCAAGTTCATCCAAAGTGTCTAGCACTCTCAATTTCTAATGATCCTTTCTACAAAGAACGTACGAATGAAGAATGCCTCAACTTTGCACGGGCAATTCTAGCTCCAAACTACGCATGCGCAGCAGGATATAGCAACCCAGTAATATTAACATAACAATTATTATTGTGATTATGTTCAAGTTTGTTTTGTTTTGGTAGCTAAACTATCAGACGTCACATCTTGACTTGTCTCTTGTCTATGGGCGTGGTTATAATGACTCCCTACACCTACGTTTAGGAAAAGATGGTCTCCTCAGAATGGACAGAGTGGGAGACCAGTTTTATCTCCCTCTCGACTCCAAAGCAGAGTGTTTCAATTCCTCTGGGGAATTATGTTTTAAATCTGGTGACCTTCGAACTACAATTCATCCGGGTGTATCACTCTTACAAACACTTTCGTCTCGTTTCCACAATGCAGTTGCTAGGAAACTCATTCGACTCAATCCTCACTGGGATGACGAGAGGATCTTTCAAGAGAGTAGGAGAATCAACATAGCAGTCAACCAACATATTACTTATACCGAATATTTACCAATTCTTCTTGGTAATTCAACATTTTAATTTAAAAGTATATGCTCAAGGAGTACTTTTCTATTCTTTATGGTTTTCGTTGTAGGTTGGCGATTAATGAGTAAGCATGGAATTCTCCCACCTTCTTATGGCTACTCAGATGACTACGATGAGCGTGTAAAACCTTGGATTTATGCAGAGTTCTCAGGTTCTGCTTTTCGACTCCATACGTCTGTCTATGGAAAGATCTTATTGGCTACTGATTCTTATCAAGTAGAGTCTCAAGTACCTCTTCAACAACATTATAATTCTGCTGCTCTTTATAGAGAACCAAAGAATTTTGGGAAACTTCTACGAGGATACCTCCTAACTCCTATGCGAAAACATGACAAGTACTATGATCCTGCTCTTTCAGAGTACCTACTCATGGACACGAGAGCATTTGGTTTAGACATTGGAGCATTCAATATCCAGAGAGGTAGAGACTATGGACTACCTCCTTATACCACATACAGGGAAATTTGTGGCCTACCAAAGGCAAATTCATGGAATGACTTGTTAGACGTTTTCGACCCAGAGGTTAGCCAATCCCAAATCCCAAATAAAGTAATCTTATTTTTTTTTTGTTTCCTATAGACTCTTTCAGAATTTCGTCAGTTGTATCGTCATTGGGATGACATTGATCTCTACACAGGAGGAATAGCAGAAAAACACTTACCAGGGACTCTGCTCGGTCCTACGCATGCGTGCATTATCGCATTCCAATTTCAAAAGTTGAAGCAGAGTGACAGATTCTTCTACTCAATTGGAAACCAACCAAATTCCTTTTCATCTGGTAATAAATCAATACTTGAGAAATAGCTGAATTTAACTATTAATTATATTTTTGATTATTTACACAGCTCAATTGACAGAAATCCGGAAGATGACAATGCTCTCAGTGATATGCATGACGAGTGATCTCTTCAACGTTCCTACTTTTGCATTTCATACAATTTCACCTGGGTAAGAAATTATAATAATAACTAAAAATCATTTGACTCAAAGTATTGTTAATTTTACATTTTTTTCTTGTTAAAGAAATCCGCTAGTATCTTGCATCGACGAAGAGACTGTACCACGAATAGACTTTGGTCCTTGGAAAATACATACCAAATACGAACTCTAACAATAGATATTAGAATTATTAGTAATTAATTTAACTTTAAGACTTATCAATTGTTACCGAATGAGAAAGTATCTTCGTTTAGTATAGTGTCATTGGTTAGTTGAAAAGGATTAAATTAGAAAATCAAGATTTATAATTATACGATTCAGTTCAGAGTTCACAGCTTGAGAAATGAACTTACGATGCCCAGGTATAATTTGGCCTGTTGGGTAGTTTGTCCCTACTCGGTACCATTCTATTTCCATGCCCATCAGTGGTTTTCTTAATTCAAATAAATTTAGTGAATTTATACTCGTCTCTTGGTCGTGAATGGAGTGACGAGTCGTCGGCACTGGTGAATGGTCAACGGAAAGAAAAGTTGAGTCAAAATCAACAACTGGAATCCTTGAGTATATGGACGATGGCCTTTACGAAGATCTTACGGTAATCAATCTTAAACATATCCACAAACTTGTTATTCACTTCATTGTTAAGTTTGATCCATCTGTTTCTTATTTCTAAGTACGGGTACTCGATTGGGTATTGGTGGAGGTGCAGTCGTCATGTACTACCAATACGGATTATGGAAAAGTGCAGAGGAGACGATTGAAAACTACGAAAAACTTAAAAAAGATGTAAATGGGTTCATAGATTCTGTAGCTGTTGTCAAAGATGTTGTTGGTGACATTGGGAAGTATACATCCTCTGTGGTTGCTCCAGTCACAAAAGTAAGAATCAAATCTCACTTCCCTTAACTTTTAGAATAATGTTTTCATCTTATTTTTTTTATTGAGAGAGTGGGAGACTTCCGGAATGACTGGATGTCATTTGATCTTGGATCTTGGACATATAAGAAAGACGGGATTGTAAAACCCACTTGGAACAAAGTGATTGGTTTCTCCACTGACTTCTTGGCACACTCTCCACAGATCATCTGGGACATCGGAAAGTCAGGATATACGAAAGCATCAGACTATATTCATAGTTACCAAACCATCTCTCATACAACAGACATTTCAAGTTCATCAAACACTACACTCAATCAAACGACTCCTACTTCTGACTCCAATTGAGTCAATCCAACTCCCTGGATCAAGTAGTCATCCTTCTACCCTGCCACATAAATTCTAGTGAAAAATATAGAAATCCAAACTTCATTTAATTTATGATTGAAAAGGTAACTTATCTGGATGAGTAATTCATCACTTATAAATTATTTAGTCAATAATGTTTATTGACTAATCAAAAGAATGACTTCATAGTCCAAAGAAAGTCTTTGTCAGCAACCAATTGGACAGAGTCTGATGTGATCTCATTACTTGTGCTAATGATACCGTTTTCGCCAAAAGAACAGTCCATTGACTTAGATAGGTTCCATCTGAGTCCAATGGACTCGAACTTTGTGCTCCCGTTCATCGGGATGATTCCACAATACGGTCTCTGCGCTACGTAGTTCTTTTCTAAAAAAATACTATGTTCTCCGGCCTTCATCCACCAAGAAATAGACTCTTCACTCATCAAAAAGACAGGCACCTGACTCTCTTTAAACTTTGCGAGAGTGCTAATATTGGCGAAAAATTGATCATGTCTTCCTGATGGTTCATTTATCACAAGTACTGACTTTCCCTACAAAAAACAGATTTTTATGTCAATTTCTTGTATTGATCAATTCATTAAATATTTCATACCTTTGGGTATTCTCTACCCTCAGTCCCACTCAACAATTCCATGAGGGCTTTGGTGAAATCAGTAAAGTTTTGGTCAGACGTTTCAATAATTTTTGTACCAAGTCCCTCATAGTGGTTTCTAACATGGCTCAAAATGGAGTCAAAGTCACCTGTAATCATCTCGGGAGACTTTAAGTTCGTAGAAGCATTATTTTTTACAATTTCGAAAAGATGGTTTGTCCCACCATCAACACTTAAGCGAAACGACGCTAAAAATGGATAATGAAACATTTAGTGACAACCAATCGGCTACTTCAAACAAACTTTGCTAATAACGTTACCATTATTCCATATTTTTTGGAATGAAGTAATGGAGAGTTTGATTGGTTGATTAAGTAGACAAACAATATAGGAGTGAGATGTCAAAGACATGGGCGACCAGCTGTAGGTTTCCATTTTTGTTAGAGAATCTTTAAAGAAATTATTTGACATTTGTAATGCTTTACAAAACCTAGTCTTAAAGTGTTGAAAAATGAACTGGAGTGGAATTAATTGAATACTTCAAGTTTACTTTGAAGTAACTTTATTTTTACTTTCAAACTCTCGTCATACTCATTCATAAAGTCATAGTCATTAAGCGGAAGAAGATCCGTGTGTGTGGCTTCTTGTGAGTGCGAGGAGGTGACGAACTTTTCATTGATGTGAAAGAGGATAAACTTAACCACAGGTGTCACGTTAGGTGGAGCCGTTACTCTCGGTAGCAAGAAATTATCGGTAACGGGAAAGTATCAATAGCGGGGAAATTTTTTATCAAAGTAGCAGGAAACGGTAGCTATATCGCAGAGCTTGGTAACGGTAGTGGTAGCAGAAGCGGGTTAATTTTTTCATCATAATTGTAAAATTTCTCGTGTTTTATCATATTTATTACAGCTTGTTTTTTTTTTTAAATTGAAGTAACTTTAGTTTTACAGGAAAATGGCTATTTCAAACATTTCTATTAATTCTGAAAATACACAGCACTATGAAACAGTTCAAGCTTCTTTAATTCATAAATTCTTAATTCTTTGTGGTAGCAGTAAAAAAAATTCTAAGTGCAGTGACAATGAGGACTTTCTAATGCAAAACAGGGTCTGATAACTCTACGACGGCTTCGATAGGTATATTTTTTTTTACAAATTGTGGGATGATAATGCATGCTTTGATGGCGGTAGCGCGTAAAATTTTTCTTAAAATAGTGATAGCGTTAGAGGTAGAGGAGCTATTTGTTCTCAAAGTAGCGGTAGAGGGAATTTTTTACCAAAGTAGCGGTATTTGGATAGGTAGCGGAAAAATTATTTTTCAAAGTAGCGGTAACGGGGGCGGTAATGATAGCGGTATCGATAACGGTAGAAATATCGATAGCGATAGCGGGGGGCGAAGTCACACCTGTGATTCGAACAAAAAGGTTAAATTTAATAATAAGTGTTTACTTTAAATTAGTTCATTTAACTTACTCTAATCAACAATCATAATAATACTTATTGTTGTTCTTTGTTCTCATCTCATTGTCAGACTCACCACTGTTCGTTCAATGGGATTTGAAACTAACGTCCTNTCTAATCAACAATCATAATAATACTTATTGTTGTTCTTTGTTCTCATCTCATTGTCAGACTCACCACTGTTCGTTTCGTTCAATGGGATTTGAAACTAACGTCCAAATCTTCTGATCTCGACCATGAAGTTAACTCTTCTAGCTCTGTCAATCCTTGTCACAATCGTCGAAAGCTACTACGGTACGTTAGTCCTTCCAATTTTTTTTTGTATTGAAATACCTATTTTGGTGGAAGTGATGATTCTTATCAGCCCATAGGAACCTTAACAAAAGAACCTAAGGAAACCTAAGACTAGTGGAATGGGCTGATAGAGTTGATTCAGTTATAGTGGTCGGTGCTTTACTCCTAACCAGTTGTTTATGTATTTTAATAGATTACTGTTCGGAGCCTCTCCTCTACCGTGCCGCATTGTCTGCTACATCATATCTCCCTGCACGTACTCCTGAAGACGCCCGGATAGACTGTAAGCTTCCATTCCATTCCCTCTCTTTGTCAATCACTTACGAACCAAAGCAGTAGTACATCCCTTCAACCAAATCATACTCATTTCTTTTCAATACTTTTAAGATCAATCTAATCTCTTTTCAACAAGCCAAATAACTCTCTAAGTAAGAGGAAACAAGAGTGGATCGGGTGCGTTTGAAAATGTCTGCTCTTGCCTTTCCATTGCGCTGGGCAGTCTATACATCTACCAATAAACCAACGAGAGCGGAACTACAAAACGGAATTAAGATTATCCAATCAGAAGAAGTGAATCGGATTGGGAAGTTTTACTTCCAACGAGATGCCCACTCTTCACTTATTGGTCGACTCCTTCTACGCAAATGCATAGCAGATGTCTTTGGAGTAAAGAACAAAGAAATCATATTCCAAAGAGACAATTACAACAAACCAATTCTTTTGTCTCCGTCTCTACCACATTTCCATCTCAATGTTAGTCATCAAGGAGACTATGTCGTACTAGCTGCTCACAACTCCATTCGAATTGGAATTGACGTCATGAAATTGGAGTACAGTGGAGGGAAGGATGTTAGTGAATTTTTCAGACTCATGGAGAGACAATTCTCAGCTAAAGAATGGATTAATATCCGAAAAGGAGGTGGTGATGGTGAAAATATCAAAAATTTTATGCGATATTGGACTCTCAAAGAGTCTTATGTCAAGGCAGTTGGACTAGGTTTGAATTTGGACCTTGAAAGAATAGAATTCCAAACTCTGTCGGATCTTTCCATTGGACAAGTTGTGAATGACAGTTTTGTCAAAGTCGATGGTCAACTTCTCACTAACTGGACCTTCGAGGAACATTATATAGACAGCGAGCACGTTGTGGCAATCGCAATGGAAACCCCAAGAACAGAATTGGAAATGGCTCAGTTCAAACTCCTTTCTTTTCAAAACTTGATTCACAATCAGGATTTCCTGACTGAGAGTCATCATGAAGACTTTGTGGAGAAATATTTCAAGAAACCAGAACAACCAAGTGGGAGAAAATAAATTAAATTCCAACATTTCTCAACCTATTTCTTCAGAAGTGAAATGAAGAATAAATACTCTAAAGTTGTTTGGGTATGATTCGGTTGATGGGTTTTTTTATTTTATTTTTTTGCTTTCTTATCATTTATTTGCATTCAACTTGATGTTACGTCTGCGTTAGCTGGGACTGCTTGGGCACCAGAGAACAATGATTTCCGTGAAGGTCTAATCATTGACCTACATCAAGTAAAAAATGTCACTGAGATTCGTACAAGAGGTCGGACTCATTCAGGAGATTTTGTCAAGGAGTACACCATTTCCTTTGGATTCAACGGTCTTGACTATGCACTCTTCAAAGAAAATGACGGGAATGCAAAGGTTCGATTTTTTTTTATTTAGAAGTGTAAATTTTAACAACTTCTTTAGTAGTTATGAGAGGGATTTTTTACGTATTTTTTATGCTTTGTATTAGACGACAGCTTTATTTAGTTTTTGCCTTTTAGACTAGATGTTTATGGTGATTGGTTCTTTAACTAACTGTATATCTCTCTTTTCATTGGTTTGTTCTTTGGATGGTTGTTGTTATTAGCGCCTTCCTGTTGGTCTCCTTCTGCCGATAACCTCTTCCAGAGTCTCATTCTGGACTTGAAGCGAACTGTCAAGGTCCACAAAGTCCTACTTCGTGGCTGTGGTCGAAAGAATTTTGTCAGAGAGTACCGTCTCCAGTTTTCTTCCGATGGATTCAATTGGAAAGGCACTGGAGAGGTCAGGCAGTTTTTCACACTTTTCACTTCCTACTAGTATAGTCTATAGCTCCTCCTACTTTTTTAACTTATTCTCTTTCATTATGGTTATGCGCATGTTCAAATTTATACATTAGATGAGAGAAAAGTACTACTCCATGTCCTTGTATAATTCCAAAAAAAGTTCGATAGTTTTCAGACTCCATTATTAACGAATCACGAAGAGATTTGAGAATATTTTCGATAAATTTTAAATTTGAAAGGAATTGGTGGTTGGAAAGCAAAAAAAAATGGTAGATTTACAAATCCTGACGGCCGGACGAGGAACTAAGAGCATGTTTGATTACTTAATCATCATCATCTAATCAAACATGCTCTGTCTATGACTAATCCCTCTTCTATAGCTCAAATTATGAATTATGATAGAAGGTTTGATATATTTAACCAGACTTATTAATTCCAGTTATTCCAAGGAAATCAAAATGGAGACTCCACACATTCAAATAAATTTGAAACCCCAATCATTGCACAGTTCATCAGAATCAACCCCACGAGATGGGGTGAGCGGATATCCATGAGGCTCGAACTCTACGGTTGTGACTACGGTACTCTATTAATATTTTATATTTATATAACTAACAGATCTCAACTTATAACTTGGTTTTTCAAATCTTGTTCATGTAACTTGATTTTTTTTAGCTCTTACTGTAATAATCAACTAAAATAACCAAACAGTTTCGATACGTTCTAACGAATTCATTGGACTCATGTTTTTGTGATTCGTTAAAATTAAACCCCACGATCAACTAACGGTTTTAGCAGTCACTTTAGTGAAATCTTAGTAACTTGTGTTCGTATTAGAAATTGATGGGGATTTTGTTAGGTTGAGATTTTTTCTATTTTCATACTACAATAGGAACTTTTTTTTATCTTCTTTTTATTTTCAGATAGTGAGACATTGTCTTTCAACGGTAGTGCCTTAGTTTTCAAGAATTTGACATTGAAGAAGATCCAGTCGAAGAGAGATATTGTCCAGTTTCGCATACGTACGACCGAGGCCGATGGAGTCCTCATGTATGGAGCTGGAACACAAGGGGATTTTTTTGCACTTCAGTTGCTCAGGAACAGAATGCTCCTCAACATCAATCTCGGTAGGGTTACGGTTAAGATTTATAAATTTTTTGTTTGTTGAGACCATTTTTTTGGTTTCTGTTATACGCAAACGCAAGAGATAAGGAACATAGCGTTTATGTGCTTTGTTATTTATTTCTGAATAATAATGTGTTTCTATAGGTTCATCTGAGACAACTTCTGTCTTTTCTGGATCTCTGTTAGACGACGGTTTGTGGCATGATGTTCGAATAGACCGTTGGCTCAACCGTCTCTCCTTCACCATTGACAGAGTAGAACTCAAGTCCATACTCAAAGGAGACTTTCAGATACTGGATTTGGACAGAGTGGTAGGAAAGAAAAAATATTGTTGTAAACAAGGATTTAAGTGATATTTTTTAAATTTCTTTTCTTTAGTTGTATATCGGAGGTGTACCGAATAGAGAACCTGGTCTTGAGACTTCAAAAAATTTTACAGGTTGTCTCGAAAACTTGTACCTCAACGACACAAACGTGATTTACGAACTTAGGACTCCGTCATATGACGAAGAAAGATTCTATTCAAATTATACACTCTTTCAGTGTCCAGAGTCCAACATTGTTCCTATCACTTTTACTAATTCAAAAGCCTATGTCAAGGTCACTGGTTTCTACGGAGCTACCAATCTCAACGTTTCACTCCATTTCAGGTCATTCGAACCCAAAGGCACACTAATTTTTCATAAATTTTCAACACCTGGTTATGTCAAAGTGAGAAAATCTTTTGTTAGATTTTCTAATAAAAATTCTAAACTAATGTCTTACTATACGCTTCTCTTAGGTCTATTTGGAGAAAGGGAAACTTCTCGTGGATCTGGAAGTTGAAAATTCTCCAAAACTCACACTGGATAATTTTGCTGATATGTTTAACGATGGTCTCTGGCATATTGTGGAACTTACTATTTCTAAAAATTCTGTCACATTTACAGTGGATGGAAGAGTGGTTCGCACAACGAGACTCATGGATGTCATCACTGGAGATGTATATTTCTTGGGAGGTTAGAAATCTATAATTTTAGACAGTGAGAGAGTCTTTGTCAAAATTTAATTACTATTTTGGAATTTAAGGCGTGGAAATGGGATACTTGCAATTTAACAATCTTGTCCAGACGAACAGTCGAGGGTTTGTTGGATGTATTCGACAAATTTCTGTCGATGGACCATACGTTAATCCTAAGGATTGGAAACTAGGAGAGGTAAATTTTTTGACATTTTTAGATTCAACGACATTCAAATGAATGTATTCTTTCGATGTTTCTTCAGCACTACTGTTGTAGAGATTCAATCATGATCGATGCTTGTCAGATGATTGACCGATGCTCTCCAAATCCTTGTGAACATGGTCAGTCAATCTTATAATCTTAAGAATAATTTTGAAAAAATCTTACTTTTACTAACTATAGGTAGTGTATGTCGACAAACGAGCACAGAATTGGATTGCAATTGTGCTGGTACAGGATATTCTGGAGCTACTTGTCACTCATGTAAATTTCTACTTAACAAATCTCATTCTATTTTCTCAATTTCTTCATGTTAACCATCTTCTCTAGCTCTCCATCCTACGTCTTGTCAAGGATACAAAAATACCCATCCAACCACGAATCAGAGGACTGATATTATAATTGATCCTGATGGGAGTGGTCCATTAGGACCTTTCCCTGTCACTTGCCTTTATTTTGTTGGTGGAAGAACAGAGACACATATCACTCATAACTCGGAGGAATGGACAGAAATTGACGGAGTCCAAGAACCAGGAGGATATTCACAAGTGACCATTCAAACCCAAACCAACTAAATTTGGTTTTTAGTCTGACTGAGCTTTGTTTTTAGGACATTGTTTATGGTGGTGATATGAAACAAATTGAAGCAGTTGTGAATAGAAGTACAACTTGTAAACAATACATTGACTACAAGTGTAGACAGACACGACTCTTCAATACTCCCTGTAAATTTATGTTATTAATGCTGATTCGAGAGTTTAGTTATTTTGAATTTTGAATTTTGAATTTTAAATTTTAAATTTTCAATTTTCAATTTTCAATTTTCAATTTTCAATTTTCAATTTTCAATTTTCAATTTTGAATTTTCAATTTTCAATTTTGAATTTTCAATTTTCAATTTTCAATTTTGAATTTTGAATTTTCAATTTTGAATCTTCAATTTTCAATTTTGAATTTTCAATTTTGAATTTTCAATTTTGAATTTTCAATTTTCAATTTTCAATTTTC
>NIPM01000342.1:152165-213173 GCA_002738285.1 Holacanthella duospinosa | reverse complement strand
CCATACCACCCTACGATTTTTTGAGAAGGAGGTTATTAAGAGGCTTGAATAAGGGTTATTGAAGTAGTATAAGGTTGATTTTTTTGACAAAATATGGACAAAATACTACTTCAGGCACTGATTTTACACATAGGCGGTAATAAATCAAGATTAAAATGTTTATCCTCGATGATAATCAGTCTAATGACTGGCGGCTCCATCTATCTTAAAGGCTTATCGCTTGGGATATCCGGCAATAGCAAGGCATCGTCAAAAATACATAGAGTATACCGTTTTTTTAGAGAATTTACCTTCAACTATTTACAGGTTGCAAAATGTATTTTAAACCTGTTTGGCGAAGGAAGTTATATAGTTGTAATGGATCGGACAAATTGGCAATTCGGACAATCAGATATCAATATACTGTTTTTAAGTATAGTTATTGGCAAAATGTCAGTGCCTATTTACTGGCAGAGTCTAACACATGGCGGTGGATGTTCTTCTGAGTTTATGGAAGAATTTTTGCATGAATTTATACAAAACTTTGGGGCTAAAAAAATTAAACATTTACTTGCTGATCGAGAATTTATGAATAAAGACTGGTTGGATTTTTTAGTTGAAAACAAAGTAGATTTTGTTATTCCCGCAAAGAGTGATTATAAAATTCGTCTAGAAAATGGTTTAAAAACTTTACGAGTTAGGGAAATGTTTAAAAACCTAAAAGCCTTGGAGTATAAGAGTTATAAAGGTGTTTTATGGCACCATAAAGTTACTTTTTCTACCTATAAAAATGATAAAGGCGAGCTAATGGTTTTAATCTCTACTTTTCCGGTTGAAATGGATATTTTTGCTTTATACAAATATCGTTGGTCAATTGAGAGATTGTTCAAACACCTGAAAAGTGGTGGGTTTGATATTGAAAAAAGCCACTTGGTAAATCCCGAAAGATTCCAAAAATTATTGGTGGTAACTTCTATTGCAGCAGCTTTAATTGTAAAAAACGGTTTAATAAAAAACTCTCTCAACCCAATACCAATCAAACAGTATAAATCAGTTGAAAAACAACTATTTTCACTATTTACTTATGGTTTTGATCATATTAAATCCACTTTTTTTAACTCGGTTACCGTCGCTAAAAAACTAATGCGAACTATTTTGTTAACTAATTTTCAACCCTTGTATCCATACTGCCAACAACCTCTCTAAAAAATCGTAGGGTACTATGAATCTTTATACCCTTGGTCTGAGCGTATTCCTGCAAGAATATCTATTTTACTAATTGTTTGGGTCGAATAATTATATAATGTTTGTAGCTTGATTAAGGATTTTGCTTTACGTCCACAATGCTTAAATCCAGACCCAGAACCCTTATATAACTTCTCCATGCTCTCAGGCAACAATTATATTACTACTATCACAGCTTAACATTATTAAATCTCTGTAATATCCCGCAATCAAGCTTAAAGGTGCTCTCAAAAAATTTTATACTTTCTTCATACATAGCTTTCATAAAATCTACTGCAGAGTCAGTGAATCTAAAATCTAAGCCTTGTTTACTTATTATTACTGATTCTTCATATAGTAACTGACACATGCTCTCGATGCTGCAATTAGAATTACTGAAGTTCCCTAATATTAATGCTTGTACAAACGAANTAAAATACTAGCTCCCACGGATTTTATTAACTCTTCTATCTTTTTACTTTTATGAAAGTTAATATTGTCCATTATTACCACTTGCCCTTGCTTTAATTCTTTTATCAAAAACTCTCTTACATAAGTTTCAAATAGCTCACTATTACAACTTCCTTCAAAAACTAAAGGGGCAATAATATCCTTATTACAGAGGGCAGCTATCATAGAAACCCTTCTTTTATGTTGAAATATTTTCTTACCGTAACATCTTGATCCTTTTTGACTCCACCCCTTTATAGGACATGCATTATCCTCTATGCCAGATTCGTCTAAATATACTAAATCTTTTCGTGGTATATCTTTTATTTTCTCTATAAATTCGAACCTGGCATTCTCATCTCTCTTGGGATGAATAAAAGTTTTTTTTATATGTGTAACCCAATTTTTGAATATATCTCCAAATAGTAGTAGGTGCATATTTGCCCGATACTTTCGCAAGCTCTTTTAAGCTCTTATCTTTATTATTATCGATAAACTCTTTAAATTCCTTTATGTCGCTTATCTTAATATTGTGACCTTTTTGATAATTCTCCTTAGGTTTTATATCACCAGTCTCTTTTTTAATATCTATCCACTTATGCAAAGTCTGCCGTGAGATATTAAGTAATTTTTTAACCTTAGTTATACTTAATCCCTCCTCTATTAGCTTTAAGGCTCTTATTCTTAGTGCGTATGGATATGGCTTACTCATTGCTAGTAATAAATTTTATTTACTTATAGCTTATTACTTTTAGTTATAATGTCAATAGCTTAATGGATTATGCTGTACAAACGAATAGCCAGTTAGTTTTCTTTTCCTCTTAATAAAGCCGCTACTAATAGCTAGTTTGTCTGCTGTTCCTGTTAAAAATTCTTTGATTCTCTTCGATAGTTTTGTTATATTTCTCATTGTATAAGTCCTTTAGTGTTCCAATGCTAATACTTATACACTTTTCTATTTTTCTTTAAATATTCCTTTATTATCCTATAATCCTCTTATCTCCTAAAATCCTTCCTTATCTCCTCTTAACTTGACGCGTATGATCACTTGGACAGAGCCAAATAAATTATTAGTAATAGCTTCTACATCCTTTAATCCTAAGATTTTACCTTTATATTCCTCGTTTAGTAACAGTTCTAAAGCTTTTTGTTCAATTAAATCTTGAGTATTTTGTGTTAAAGAAGTTTTATATGATTGGAATAGCGTGCTTATTATATTTTTTCCACACCATAAAATACTGATTTTTGCTCCTTGAGACACAAGAGGTCCTATAGCAGTAGTAGGGTCCTGTATGAGTAAGGTTAATGCAATTAATGTATTGCCATCATTTCCGGTGAGTTAATAAAACTACTATTTATACATGCTTCAATTAAATCTAAAACATTTGTTATAACCATATTTCTAATAATTGAATTATTAGAAATATGGTACAATCCTTGGGTTACATCTTTAATTTCATTTTTTGAATCATTTTTAAAATTGTTAGAAAGTATCTTAGAATCAATTACCCTAATATTAGGGGTTAAGTTTGTCTGAATTTCTTTTAAATTTTCCTGATAATTTAAGAAATCAATCCCATAATATGCTAAGCTCAATGTTGCAGCTGTAGAAGTGAAATAAATTGGTACTGAATAATTAGGAAAAGCTGTGATGAGATTTGTAGTAATAGGGTAGATTAAACTGCCTTTAAATGTTGCAGAAGTAAGATAATGTTTTTGAAAATACCCTTCGGTTATTAAGATTTCATCAGCAAGAGTTGCCGAAACAAAAAGACTGCTTCCTTTTGTCCCATTTACAATAAAACCAGTTACACCGCTAATTATTAAATGAGTTCCATATGCTAACTTCTTGGAAAAGGAGAAGTATTATTTTTATTAAAATTTACCTTATTAGATGCAATTGTAGATATTATATCGTCTATATTATAGCCTAAGTTAGAAAAAGATTTTATTACTGGATTCTTACGAGATAAAAAGGATAGTATCATAAATATTAATTTTTATTAAAAAACGGCATTGTACGTTCTTAAAAATAATATGCAAGTAGAAAATAACAATTATTATGGGCATTGCTAAGTGAAGATATATAACTTGGAAAGTCTATATCATTGTGAGGAAATTATAGTTGTAGGCATCGAAAACGCATTTTAGCCTCGTGCAGTATCCAGGAATGCGTTTTTTGATATATAATAATACTGAAGTGGGAATGACATAGGAAAAGTCAGATGCCTGCTTTCGCAGGAATGACATTCTGAACGTTCTTAGAGTAAATTGTAAAGACAGTATAGACCTCTTCGGAAACTCTACAGAGGTAATTTGTACGTCGATCCGGTACTCGCTCCTCACGTGCGTTTGAGTACGCTCCGGTTCTGCGTTCCATGTCTTTTTCAAATTTCTCTCTATAAGCAAGTTTACGAAGAGGTCTATTATATATTAACGAGAATATAACTCGATTACTAAATGAACTTCTGCATCAAAAGGATAAGGAACATCAGAAAGAGCAGGAACTCTTAAATACTGACCGGTTAATGAAGGTACGTCAAATGATAAATAATTGGGAGTTGTTTGACCTTGTTTTGAAACAGATTCTTGAATAAGCGGGAGTTGTTTTATAGATTCCTTAATCTCTACAACATCACCTTCTTTGAGGCGTATACTTGCTATATCGGCTTTCTTACCGTTTAATTTAATATGACCGTGTGAAACTAATTGTCTTGCAGCAAAAATAGTTGGAGCTATGTTCATTCTATAAACGACTGTATCAAGCCTACTTTCAAGCAATCCAATGAAATTTTCACCGATATTACCTTTCATTTTTTGAGCAAGGGTAAAAATATTTCTAAATTGTTTTTCAGTGACACGACCGTAGTGGCATTTTAATCTCTGCTTAGCTTTTAAATGTAAACCATAATCTGAAGTTTTAATCATGATATTTTGCCCATGCTGCCCTGGACGATAATTGCGTGTATTGAAAGCATCTTTGCTATCACCCCATAGGCTTACCCCAAGTCTCCTACTAGCTTTATATTTAGAACGAACAATTTTTGTCACTGATAATATCCTTAACTTTTGTTTGAATTACAAAAAAATATATACATTTCTTACATCAAAGTCAATCATTGATTTTTAACCTAAAACTTTTTATACTTAAATAAAAAAAATCGTATGAGTTCTTTGGTAAAGCCAATAAATTTAGATAAAATAAATTACTCTCAGAGTACTGCTAAAGACTATATCTTACTTATGAAACCGCGTGTGATGTCGCTTGTAATTTTTACGGGTTTTGTAGGTATGTGGCTTGCTCCTTATTCCGTGCATCCTTTTATCGCCGGTATTGCAGTTGTTTGCATAGCTCTTGGTGCAGGTAGTGCAGGGGCAATTAATATGTGGTACGATAGCGATATCGATAGCTTAATGAAACGTACCCAAAAAAGACCTGTTGTCAGAGGAGCTATAGAACCTGATGAAGCTTTATCTTTTGGTTTGATAACGGGATTTTTTGCAGTATTTTTTATGGCTTTATGTGTTAATCTACTTGCATCCTTTTTACTGCTATTCACTATTTTTTATTATATCTGTATTTATACTATTTGGTTAAAGCGTCGTTCTATACAAAATATCGTTATTGGCGGAGTATCGGGGGCCTTGCCTCCTGTGATAGGTTATGCAGCGGTAAGTAACACTATATCTCTAGAGTCGATTATATTATTTTTGATTATTTTTATTTGGACGCCGCCGCATTCATGGGCTCTCGCTTTATTCTGTAACGAAGATTATAAAAACTGTAAAGTACCGATGATGCCTGCCGTAAAAGGAGCTTTATATACTAAAAAACAAATTCTAATTTATAGCATTCTATTATTTATTGTTTCGCTCATGCCTTTTTTTATCGGAATGAGTAATTTTATATATTTAATAATTGCCGGTATTCTTGGGTTAGTATTTCTATATTATGCCGGTTCTTTATTCTATGATACCCCTGATAACAAACAAGCTAAAAGACTTTTTGCTTACTCAATATTTTACCTGTTTTTTATATTTTTACTTTTAACATTAAATTAATAGAGGTTAGATTATGACTAAAGATGAAATTGCAGAGCTATTTAAAAAATGTATCAATTTACATAACAGATATCAATATCAAGAGGAAAAAGATAATCTACAAAAATTCGTTGAAATTGATTCTGAAGAACTTTCAAATTTTATTGCAACTTATAATAAAACTGAAAAGTATAACAATAGGGAAGCTGAAGTTTTTCATAGCTTAAGTTCTATTTTAATGGAAAAACAACAAGATAATGCGATTAAATCATTAAAGAAAGCTATTGAACTAGATCCAAGTAGAGCATATTATCACGAAGACCTTTTTAATAAACTTATAGCATACATCCGGAAGAAGCGCTTATCCATATTAAAATAGCTATCAAGTTAAGTCCAAATAGAAAATCATTATATGAAGACCTTATTATGTTATTTAAAGTGCTGAATTGTGAGGAAGAAGCAACAAAAGTTACTGAAGCAATGCAAAATTTTCCTAAAAACATGCCTAGTTTGGTATTAGATACTGAGGAAAAAAATGATATTTCTCTTTTAGGATTAGAGCATTGATGTTAAAATAATTTCTTTAATCCTTTTTGTAGCAGTTTGTTGACAGGTTCTGCTTGTTGGTTTTCTGGTTGAGTATTGCTTTGTTCCCCTGTATTTGTATTTGAATCCTTTTTCTTACGCAGACCTAAAGCGTCTTTAATGATATTTTCAGGTTTCTTCTCTCCGTTTTTTAAGTCCTTAATAACGCTATTAAACACATTTTTGACTAAATATGTTTGAAGAGCCTGAATATCTAGCTTATGCTGCGGGTTGTTTATAAATCCATATAATTTAACGGCTATAGGCGGTAAATCTGCAATATTAACGCTTGCACTAATATCCCATATATTGCGGTAAGTTAATTTGACCGCTTGCATTTGCTTTAGCTGGCGTTGCATCTAAACTACATTCATTTAAATTAAGTTTGCCTTGTACTATATTTCCGCTTGCAATTAAATTTTTGAAAGATGTTGATCCGCCGCTAAAGGAGCTGTTAATAAGTCGCAATACTCCTTCGGTATTTTTAGTATTATTTACCGCCTCTGCAATTCTGTTTAAATCAAATCCGCTTATTTTCCCGTTATCGCTATTTACGTTAAATTGTCCGTTTAGATTATTAACATATGTATAAACACTATTACCGCTAGAGTTAAGATCGGCTTTAAAGCTTAGTCGTCCATCAGTTATTTTTATTTTACCCGATTGCGGAGTTAAATTTTTTAAGTAAGCGTTTTTTAAATCGATTTTAATTGCAACGTTTTGATCTTTTGAACTCACATAACCGGTGCTACTTAGTTCGCCACCGTAAATGCTCGCATTAACTGAATTAATATTTAGCTTACCGCCGGTGATATTTAATTTTGTTTTTAAATTATTTATAATTAATGAGTCGTTAGTTAGTTTATCAATATTTGCGGATAGTTGTCCTTCAATTTCATTTAAAAATCCTAAGTTAATAGGCTTGTTCGACCAAGGAGAATTATTTTTAGCTGTAGGTATATTTTGAGTAGCAGGACTATTAGTTTTACTTGGAGTAGCAGTAGGGCTATTGCTTGAAATAATTTTATCCACATTAACTAACGGACTGTATAAATTAAGGTTAAAATTTGGTTTCTGAGCTGCTAAATTAATATCACCTTTAATAGATATATTAGTATTAAAAGCAGATATTTTATTATTAATATGGAAAGTATCTTTCACCTTTTGTACTTCCCCGTTTAATTGTATTATTCTAATCTTGCTTAAATTACTTACTCCCATAAGAGACATAAACGACTCAAAATTATTAATTTTTAGATTATGGGAAATAGTTATATCTTGTGTTAAGTTTTTAAGCTCAATATCTCCGGCTAGATTACTATTTGCAGCCGATAAACTAATATTTTGTAATTTTATTGCCTGAGAATTATAAATCACGTTAGAAGTAAGTATAAGTTTTTGGTTAATAATAGGAGGTAATTTATCAGTCTTTAGCTTTAAAGCATCAAGTATAGGTTTTAAACTATCAGCTTGTAGCATAATATTTGTCTTATCTAAATTAGAGCTAATCTCGGTTATAATATTACCTGGGTTTATAACAATATTTGATTTTAGGTTATTACGCTCTATATCATAATTTGCATTTGCTAGTAATTCTATATTTGGATAATTAAGCCTAGCATCTTTGATAGTTATATTTTTATTATCGGCAGTAATTGCCGTAGTTAGCTCATAGTCATTTTGTAAGTCAGCAGGTACGCCTAAAGTTTTAGTGTTACCTTTAATATTTGCATTACCTATAAAAGAATTATTTTCGCTATCAAATTTTCCTTTGATTTTAATTTTTTCACCGGCAAGATTAATATTCGCACTTAACGGAATTATTTTTCCTATTTCTTCAATATTTCCGTCTATATTAATCTGCTGTTCCAAAGCCTTTAAAGCTAAAGTGAAATCTATCGGTCCTTTAAGGCTTTTAATTTTAGTATCTAAGTTAATATCGTTAAGTACTTTCTCACTATTTTTTTCTATATATATTACTTTGCCGTCTATAATTTTAAAATGACTAATTAAAATAGGGAGTTCTAATTCAGTTTTAGTATTAGTAGATTCTACAGAACTAACGTTATTTATTTTAGGGTTATTATTAGGTGTAGCAAGTTGCCAATTTTTTTGTCCATTACTTAAAACTTCTAGATTTATAATCGGTTTTTGCAAGGTTATAGAAGCTACTTCAATTGCTCCTCTAAAAAGAGGGAAAAGCCGTAATGACGCTTTAGCATTTTCAACGGAAACTAGATGTGGTTCTTTTGTGCCGTCTATTGATGATAATTTAATTTCAGGTAATGATATTGTAGGATTCGGTAATAAAGATAATTTTATATCACCGTTAATAGTTAAATCTCTATTTGTAGCCTCTTTGACTTTATCTATTATTACTCCTTTATAATTATTTAAAGGAATAAAGAAAGGAATAACAATTAATAGCAATATTATGCTTACGAATACAATAAGCGAAGATTTTAAAGCTTTAGGCATAGAGTTTAACCTTCTATTTATGTACATGATATTGATTATAGTACTTAAGGCTTAATTGTCAAATTCATATAATTTCCTCAATTTAAGCATTGTATGTCATTCCAGCGTAGATCGAAAAATGCGTTTGGTGTCATACCGTGGTCGAGCCGTGGGATGATAATGGAATATGAGAAGAAATTTAAAAACTAAAGTAAATTGTTCAAACTTCTCTTTGATAATTTAAAATCACGTAATCTTTAGTTATAACAGGAAAAAATTCTTTATTGAAAGGTAATAATTCAGTTGTTTGGTCTAAAAATTCTATTTCAATTATGTCACCGGCACCAAAGTTAAGAATATTTTTAATTTTGCCTATCTCTTTATGAACTTGGTCTAATACCGGTAAATGATTTAAATCAGCTATATAAAATTCATCTTCTTCTAGTTCTGCTAAACTTGCTCTTAAGCAAAATAGTTTATAACCTTTTAAATTCTCTGCTTCATTTCGAGTAGCTATATCATTAAAGATACAAATTAATTCTCCTTTGGCATTTTTGCTAATTAGCTTAACATGTACATCTTCTCCAGACTCATTTACTAAATTTCTTTCAAGTATTTTTGTAGCAGGTTCGGTAAAAGATTTTAAAATTATATGACCTTTAATTCCGTGACATGATTTTATTACACCGACTAAAATTAAATGTTCTAAAGAATTCATTAATTTGCCTTTAAATTTTGATAGTTATATATAATAATATATCTAAAAGGTTGTCTGTAAACTTATTTTAAATCTAATTAAATTCTTTTTTGCTGCAAATTATAAGATTTTTTTGAAATAGGAACGGCTATTTCGACAAAAATTTTATTAATTTTCGTTATAAAATCTCTTTAATTATCAATTAAAATAATTTTACAGATAACCTTTATAGTCAAATCATTTGACTATAAAAGAAAAATTCTTTAACAGATTTCTAAACATGATAAAAAAAATAGCTGCCGGCATCATAATTTGTTTTTCATTATTATTTACAATTTTTGGTGCAGTATCTTTTGTTAATTATAATTCTATGACTAATAATTTTACTAGTCATTTGGGTATTGAGAAAGAGAATGTAGGAAAAATAAAGATGAATAAATTTCCTTTGCCCTATTTAATTATTGAGACGATAAGGGAAGAAGGAAAGTTAGATTTAGAGCAGATTAAAATTCATTTTTCGTTGTGGTCGCTTATAAAATTTAATCCTAAAATTAATAAAATAGATATATTAGATGCTAAATTTTATTCAAATTCTAATGTATTAAATATTTATAATCATGAAGAGTTAATAAAGAATTTCTTTAAATATAAATTACAAAATATAAATTTAAATATTACTAATCTAAGTATTATTAATAAACAAGACTATTCTATTTTAAATTTTAATAATTGTATATTAAAAAAAGAAAATGCTTTATCATCTAATTACATATTTAAAACTACTAGTAACTATATAGGTAAAATTTCAGGTTCAATTAATAAACGTGACGATACAGTAGATTTTAGTCTTAATATTGATAATAATGATTATAGTTTTAAATTATCGCAAATTTACAAAGATTTTAAGCTTAATAGCGGTAGCGGTGAATATCAGATTAAAAATTTAGCATCAGTAATGTATAGTATATTACCGGATTTAAATCATCTTTTTAATAGATTTAATCAAAATGAGGCAGTAAACGTTAAATTTAATATTTCAAATAATGAAGATGAAATAGAGTTAAAAGACATAGTAATAGCCTCGTCTTTTATTACCGGTAACGGATTTGTTAACATTGCTAAAAATGATAATATTACTACTAATGTGAAACTAGATTTTCCTAAAATAGATCTAAGTTCGTTAATTTCTCCAAATGCAGGGGTAACATTTAGTACTTCTCCTTCAAACATTAGATTTATTTTTGCCGATAAATTATTTAAAGCAGACGTGACAATTAACGAAATAATTTTAAGTAATAATGAAGCACTAGAAAAAATAGCCTTTTCTTCTAACTTATCAAAGGGTACTTTAAAGATAAATGAATTTTCAGGTAATATTAAGTCAGGCGGAGAATTTAAGCTTACAGGTAGCGTAACGCAGAATGCCGTCAGAAGTATGTTTGATGGACAGGTATATTTAAAGCACAACGATATAAATTCGTTACTGAATATTTTAGGATTTCACGATGTTACTATTAAAGAAGCTATTCCCTTTACGTTATCGTCAGATTTAAAACTCACTTTAATAGATTTATTTTTTAAAAATTTATTACTTAAAACGGATAATTTAAATTTATCAGGAAATTTTTCTAGTAAATTTATTGCTCAAACACCTCGTCTAGATGCTACACTTAATATATCTTCGCTTGACTTAAGCAGTCAAACTTATCCGATAATTTCACCGCTTATTGAGTTTACAAAAAATTTAACTAAAGATATGAAAACTCTAGATTATCCAAGTAAATTTATTCCTATTAGAACAATAGGATATTTAGCTAATTTAGATATTTTGATAGATAGCGTTAAGTATAACGATCATATATTTGACAAAATGAATTTGCTTGCTAAAATTGTACCGGCTAATATCAAAATTAGTAATTTAGATTTTAAAACCGCAGGCGGCTATTTATCAACTAGCTGGAACTTGGATGCCTCGAGTGTATTACCGTCTTTAACCGTAGAAATTAAGGACGGTAATCTTACTACTAATTTATTATCACCGGCAGGCATGCTTAATTTAAGAAATAAATTAGTAAATGATTATAGTTTAGATAAAGCTACCTTACAAGTTTCCGGTACATTGTCAACATTATCACAAAATGATTTGATATTAAAAAATGTTAAATTTTATGTAGCAAATAATAATAATCTATTGCAGTTTAATAATATTGAAGCCGAATTATTAGGCGGTAAGTTTCAAGGTAGCGGAAATATTTTACTAGAACCTTATTCTATAAATCTCGTATATGCTTTAAATACAATAGATTTAGACAAAGTTTCGGCTCTTATGCCTAAAATATTTACTGCAAGTAGTGGAGAAGTAAGTATAAGCGGTAGTTTAGGGACTAACGGTAATAGCCTTCAAAGCCAGCTATATAACCTTACTACAAAATCACAATTTGCTATAAACAATATAGATATTAATAATGTTGCAATTGATTCTTTTATAGAAAAAATTAATACAGCTGATTATAAAGTACAGAATTTAGATAAAGATATAAATAGTGCTATAACCACAGGACAAGAGAATATTAGAGGTGTAAGCGGTGATATTGAATTACAAAAAGGTATTGCCCTTTTAAAGAAAGTAAAATTTGCAACACAATATAGTAGCGGTGCGGCCTCTTTTGCAATTAATATATATAATTTTGATATGGATGCGTCTAGTATTTTATCATTTTATGTGCCGGCAAGACTTGTTAAGTTAAATACATCAAATACGAGTTCCGATAAAGATACTTTGGCATATCTTAATATAAAAATGCAAGGGAGTATTTTTTCTCCTAAGAAAACTTTTGATAGTAGCGAGCTAAAAAAATTACTTATACCACCAACACAAGAAGCTACTAATTCAGTTAACCATTAAAGAATAAAAATAAATGACTAATACAAAAATTTTAGAAGAAAATATTAGCTTTGAAGAAGCTTTAAGAGAGCTTGAGGAAATTGTAAAAAAGATAGATAACGGGCAAGAGAACCTAGAGACGGCAGTTAATAGTTTTGAAAGAGGTATTTTACTTAAGAATCATTGTGAGAAAAAACTAAAAGAAGCTCGATTAAAAATCGAAAAAATTACTAAACTTGCAGACTCTACGGTGGTCTTAGAAGAGACGGAAGTGTAGTGTTGACATAAAGCATACAAGGTAAGTTTTGAAGAAATAATATCAGTCATAGAAAGTAATTGTTTATTGGATATAATAGAACATCCAAATCCTGATAAATATTCAGACCAAAAAATTTAGTTCCTTTTATTACTGAAGTTGATGGAACAGTTTTTTTAAAGACTATTATTCCAAGTCGAAAAGCTACTCAGAAATATCTAAAAGTAGGAAAAAGTAATGAGAAATAAAGAGAATATATCAAATATAATACTAGATGCTGAAGAAAAAGCATTGCTGGAGTCTTTTGAAAATGATGAATGGCAAAGAATTAAAAATTTTGAACAAGAGAAACATATAGCACAAGTGGCGGCAGCTAATTATTTAAAAAAAGATACTCGAATAAATATTCATATTTCTAGTAGTGATTTAATGAGAATAAAACAAAAAGCTGCTTATGAGGGATACCTTATCAAACTCTTATTTCTAGTAATTACATAAATATTCAGCAGTACAGCTAAATTCACAAAGCTTCAGACAGGATGAATTTAAGAGTAAGTCTACGGAGCGTACTTACGTCCGTNAGCTAAATTCACAAAGCTTCAGACAGGATGAATTTAAGAGTAAGTCTACGGAGCGTACTTACGTCCGTGAGTACAGACTTAACTCAAAAAATTCGCCTGTATCAAGCTTTGTGAATGACGCTGTACNCGTACTTACGTCCGTGAGTACAGACTTAACTCAAAAAATTCGCCTGTATCAAGCTTTGTGAATGACGCTGTACATGGTTAATAATACCTATGTTTAATCGTATAATTGACTTTATCTATACCGTTCCTAATATTGTTTTATTCATCATAATAAATATTGTTTTGATGAGTTTTTGTGCGGGATGTTTATATTTAACAAAATACGTTATTCCTAATAATTTTCAAAAAGAAGAGCTTGGAAGTCTTGGCGGATTTTTATCGGGTGTAGTCGGTAGTATGTATGCGGTATCAACCGGTTTTGTATTAATTTATTTACTCGGTAATTTTAATAAAGCACAAGAAGGGTGGCAGCAGAATCTATAGTGTTGATGAGGCTTGCAGATAGTGTAGGTTGGCTTCCCCATGAAATGAGACCTGCAATTTATCTAGATATTAAAAATTATACCAAAGATGTAATGCAGCGTGAATGGCAATTAATGAAAGACGGCAAGAAAATCGGTCATGAAGCTCTTAGTTTCCTTCAAGATATTAATAAGCGACTACAAGCTTATAAAGTAAGCGAGCAAATGCAGCTATTTACTAAGCAGGAAATCATTGAGGAGATAAAAGAGCTTTATACGTAAGGTATAACAGGATTAAAATGTCCTATTTTTCTTTAAATATTCAATATTGGGTAGTTGTATGTATAATGACTGCTATTAATTTAATTTTTGTCTGTATGCTTGGCACCAAGCTTTATTTACATAAGATTTCGATTGGTTGAGTTTGTATCACTTCATCATCAATGCTCTTTTTACTATTCATACTCGATAAGCCTTTTCGAGGTCCTTTCGCCGTTAATCAATATGACCTTATTAAGGCTATACATTATATCGAACGCCTTAATTAAATTATATACTCGTTTAATTTGAAAAATTGGCGTCGTTGTTTCATATTTTTTGATCCTCACGTAGTTTGTCTACGCTGCGGTCAAAAAATATGAAACGCCTTGCTCTTTTCCAAATTAAACTTCATCTATCTACTTTTCAATGCTCATATGTTAATAAATCTCTAAGATAAATTTATTTTTGCTTTACTTTATTAATAATTTTTATATAGTGTGTTATTATTTTAATTACTTATTAATATTTTAAGGTTTTGTTATGCAAAAATCACAAACTAATATTACAGCTTCTCAAGACAATAATAATCAGATTACTTTTCTACCTGGCGAAAAAATTGTATCTATAGAATCTGTCTCTATAATGAAAGCACATATAAAAGAGCAAGAAATAAATTTAAAACAGTTTTACAGCGCTATATCATTTTTAGAGAAGCTTGATTATATAGGAGAAATAATCCAGTTTGGCGTTAACCATATAACTACTATTAAACAAAAGCAAGAAAGGGAAGAAGAGGGAAAGATAGTAGAATTAATGATGGCAGAAGTATTTAGGAAATTTGAACACTTAGAATATAGTAACCATAAATTGTTTCGTAATGACAAAGTGTTAAAAACAAAAGATCCTAAGAAATTTATATATAAGATACCTTCTTTAGATCTAGATAATCGCATGAGAGAAGAAGAAAAGTTGGGAAAATCTGATAATAAGTTTGAGAAGATTTGTGCCATGCGAGATGTGCTAGCCGCAAGTATAATGAATAATAGTATAAACACTACTTCAAACATTATTAAAGATTTATTTAAAGATTCTAAAGAAATTCTAGCGTCGATTTCAACAGAAAATCAAGAAAATTATCAAATTGCTCTTTTTATAATTAATTCGGCAATCCAATGTATAGAATCAAAATTTCAACTTAAACCGATAATGGTTCTAAAAGAGCATTTAAAGGAGAGTTGCTTTGCATTAGTGCATGCTTCAAAAGTACTTATTGATAATAACCGCTATGAAGAAGCAATAGAATTACTTGAACCGAAATTATTAAATATTACTTCAGCTGATAAGATAATAGCTCAATGTATGTATAATCTAGGTTTATCTTATATGGCGATAGGGAATTATGAAAAAGCAGAGCAATATTTCATAAATTCTTCAGCAGTATTACCTAAAAATGATTTAGATTTAATAATGAACTTATATGACATTTATATAGCTACTGATAGAATAGCAGAAGCAAAAGAATTATTAATTAATATTTCATCCAAAGATATAAAAGATTATTTAACCTTATCTTTAGCTATAGATAAGATTACTCCAAAAAAATTAGCGACGATTAATAAAAAAAACTTACCTTTTAATCTTTTGCAAAATTACAAATATTACTAAGTATAATAACTATTCAAATAGTGAAAAAGAGAAACAGCAAAAACAATTAACTAATGATTTTAAAAAAATTATTAGTTCAACGAATGTTGATAAAGCTTTTGTACTTAGTATAGCACTTTACACAAAACAAAATGAAATAGCTTGAGATATTTTAAAAGAACTGCCTAAAGGTTTTTTTGAAACATTTCCTAACTTAATAAGGCTTAAAGCTTTACTTGATCCTACCTCAATATTATCGTTACAAGAAAAATACGGAGATATAGATAACGAAGAGAATGCAGCGATTTTTAAGATAGCATGTAATTCTTTAATAATAGAAAATAGAACAGAATTACTTACTAAAGTACAGCATAATCTATTAAGCTATTGACATTATAACTAAAAGTAATAAGCTATAAGTAAATAAAATTTATTACTAGCAATGAGTAAGCCATATCCATACGCACTAAGAATAAGAGCCTTAAAGCTAATAGAGGAGGGATTAAGTATAACTAAGGTTAAAAAATTACTTAATATCTCACGGCAGACTTTGCATAAGTGGATAGATATTAAAAAAGAGACTGGTGATATAAAACCTCAGGAGAATTATCAAAAAGGTCACAATATTAAGATAAGCGACATAAAGGAATTTAAAGAGTTTATCGATAATAATAAAGATAAGAGCTTAAAAGAGCTTGCGAAAGTATCGGGCAAATATGCACCTACTACTATTTGGAGATATATTCAAAAATTGGGTTACACATATAAAAAAAACTTTTATTCATCCCAAGAGAGATGAGAATGCCAGGTTCGAATTTATAGAGAAAATAAAAGATATACCACGAAAAGATTTAGTATATTTAGACGAATCTGGCATAGAGGATAATGCATGTCCTATAAAGGGGTGGAGTCAAAAAGGATCAAGATGTTACGGTAAGAAAATATTTCAACATAAAAGAAGGGTTTCTATGATAGCTGCCCTCTGTAATAAGGATATTATTGCCCCTTTAGTTTTTGAAGGAAGTTGTAATAGTGAGCTATTTGAAACTTATGTAAGAGAGTTTTTGATAAAAGAATTAAAGCAAGGGCAAGTGGTAATAATGGACAATATTAACTTTCATAAAAGTAAAAAGATAGAAGAGTTAATAAAATCCGTGGGAGCTAGTATTTTATTATTACCCACCTATAGTCCCGATCTAAATCCAATAGAGCATCATTGGTTTAGGATAAAAAATTATATTCGTAAAACTGCCGATAATTTTACAGATTTTTTTGAAGCAGTAAGTTATAGTTTGGCAATAGCTTAATGGATTATGCTGTACTTGAAGCTCAAAAACAAAATGGTGGAATTAGTGATGAACTTTTATTTGAAGTGAAATTTGTTGTTGCTTTACTAGGCGGGAAATAAAGCAGAAGCTAAAGAATGTATAGAGCAATTAAGCGAAGAAAAACAAGAAGAAATTATTAGTAATTTTTCTTCAAATGATGAGCAAATAGATAGTTGAGAGCAATTCATCGAACAGTTTGATGCGAAGAAAATTCATGAATATTATCAGACAAAAAAGACACATAATCTTCTGCTTATACGAGAACAAGTGACCAAAATCCCTATAGGTTGCTTGGAAGCTTGAAGGTGGCGAAATAATTACTACCGAAAAGGCTAAATTTATCGGTAAATTTAAAGGAAAAAATTGTTATGGAGTTATTTCAGATGAACTTGAAGGTAAGGTTGGCTCATCTAAATTTGATCTTTTTAAAAAGACTTTAGAATCAAAAGGATTAGTTTATCGTAAATTTGGACAAAATGGTGTTAAGTTTCTTAAAAAAGCTTTTGAAGTTAAAATAGATGATTATGAGCGTGTATATACTAATCACGTAAGTGCAAATGAGGAAGGAGAGTTATTGTTAAATTTTGACAATAACGGTAATCATAAAGAAGTAGAAAGCTTTGTTAGTGGAAATAATTTAGTGTGGCCTGATTTTGTTTAGAGATTAAGTGTATCGATGTTCTTATGTCATTCCTGCTTTAGCTAGGAATGGCGTAAGAGATCAATAGGATCAGTAATAACATAACGCCATAATTTATCCGTGCCTTTTGTAATACCGATGCGGGTAGTAGTAGAGGGGAGCTTTAAGCCTATATCGCCGACAAAAAATTCGTTGTTATTTATAAGATCGCATTTATTGTGAGATATATTAATTCCAAGATATTTACATAATTTACCCGGACCGTTGAGATATATGTTCTCAGGGGAGATAATATGTACACCTCTTATTAAGGTTGCAGCAGGGAAGTTTTCAGTTTCAGTTACGAAATTTAAACAATAATACATTCCGTAAATTAAATAGACATAGCTAAATCCTGCAGGACCAAACATTACATCTGTTCTTTTGGTACGGCCTCGTTGCATGACAAGCAGGATCGTCCTGCCCTATATGGCTTTCCGTTTCGGTAATGATAGCTGTTTTACCTTGGAAATATAGGACTTTACCGATTAACTCAGTGCTTACTAAGTTAGTATCTCTTGCAAAAAATTCACGAGGTAAAGGGATTAAATGCATTTCACTATAGTGTTTATATTTATGACTTTAGCAAAGCATATTGATGTCATTCCTGGGAAGCAGGAATCCAGAAAAAAGCGAGATGAATCGAGCTTTTAATTCTAAAGTTTAGTGTGTTTATACCTTTTAGTAACTGGATTCCCGCTTTTGCAATGACATCGAACTTCTGTATCATGCAATAAAACCCCATTATAAAACGGTTGGCATTTGATGATTCTTTTAAAGGTAAGCCACAAGCCTTTAATGGTGCCGTGCGTTGTTATAGCTTCTTTAGCATATTCAGAACAAGTAGGGTGAAATCGGCAATTATTGCCAAGTAGCGGGGAAATAAAATATTGATAGAACTTTATTATTAATAAGAGTATTTTACTCATTTTGCAGCTTATCTATAATAGTTTCCATTTTTTCTTGAGTTAGATCTTCATAATAATCGTCATTAATCTGTACTACAGGAGCGTTAACGCATGCTCCTAAACATTCTATCTCAATTAAGCTAAATTTCTGATCTTTCGTTACTTCTTTTTCTTTTATACCAAGTTTTTTCTTGCAAGTTTCCATTATATCATCACTACCACGCAACCAGCAAGGGGTAGTAGTACATACTTGAATATGATATTTACCAACAGGCTTTAAGTTAAACATAGTATAAAAAGTTGCGACTTCATAAGCTCGCATATAAGGCATATCAAGCATAGCGGCTACATATTCGATAACAGGAACAGAGAGCCAGCCGCCGTTTTGACGTTGTGCTAGATCAAGCAGCGGCAATATAGCACTTCTTTTCCCATGTGGCGGATATTTCTTTATAATATCTTCTGCTAGATTTAAATTTTTTTTATTAAATGTAAAATTTATAATTTTTGTATTCATATGTTTTTTATGTTATTTCTGTTTACGTCATTCCTGCGAAAGCAGGAATCCAGAAAAAGCGAGATAAATCGAACTTTTAATTTTAAAAACTTATTGTATTTAACTTTTTAAGTGCTGGATTCCTGCTTTTGCAGGAATGACATCGGAGTCATGCAATAACGCCCCTTTTAACTAAGGATGACATAAAAGCCATGCAAAATCTTGAAATCAGGAAGTAAGAAAATTCATTCAATTAAATCTTGCCATTCAGGGTTAGTTTTTTCTATCAGTTCTATTTTCCAGCTACGTTTCCATTTTTTAAAGTTCTTTTCTCTAGTAAGCGCTTCTTTAATATCAGTAAATTCTTCTGTATAAACAAGCTTTGTAATATTATACTTTGAGGTAAAGCCTTTAATTATTTTTTGTTTATGTTCATAAGCACGATGTATTATATTATGAGTAATACCAATATATAAAGTGCTATTACGATCAGAACATAATATACAGCATAATCCATTAAGCTATTGCCAAACTATAACTTACTGCTTCAAAAAAATCTGTAAAATTATCGGCAGTTTTACGAATATAATTTTTTATCCTAAACCAATGATGCTCTATTGGATTTAGATCGGGACTATAGGTGGGTAATAATAAAATACTAGCTCCCACGGATTTTATTAACTCTTCTATCTTTTTACTTTTATGAAAGTTAATATTGTCCATTATTACCACTTGCCCTTGCTTTAATTCTTTTATCAAAAACTCTCTTACATAAGTTTCAAATAGCTCACTATTACAACTTCCTTCAAAAACTAAAGGGGCAATAATATCCTTATTACAGAGGGCAGCTATCATAGAAACCCTTCTTTTATGTTGAAATATTTTCTTACCGTAACATCTTGATCCTTTTTGACTCCACCCCTTTATAGGACATGCATTATCCTCTATGCCAGATTCGTCTAAATATACTAAATCTTTTCGTGGTATATCTTTTATTTTCTCTATAAATTCGAACCTGGCATTCTCATCTCTCTTGGGATGAATAAAAGTTTTTTTTATATGTGTAACCCAATTTTTGAATATATCTCCAAATAGTAGTAGGTGCATATTTGCCCGATACTTTCGCAAGCTCTTTTAAGCTCTTATCTTTATTATTATCGATAAACTCTTTAAATTCCTTTATGTCGCTTATCTTAATATTGTGACCTTTTTGATAATTCTCCTTAGGTTTTATATCACCAGTCTCTTTTTTAATATCTATCCACTTATGCAAAGTCTGCCGTGAGATATTAAGTAATTTTTTAACCTTAGTTATACTTAATCCCTCCTCTATTAGCTTTAAGGCTCTTATTCTTAGTGCGTATGGATATGGCTTACTCATTGCTAGTAATAAATTTTATTTACTTATAGCTTATTACTTTTAGTTATAATGTCAATAGCTTAATGGATTATGCTGTATATACCCAATACATTTTAATTCTGTAGTTTTATTTACTGGATTCCTGCTTTCGCAGGAATGACATAAAAAGGTACAAGAATGATAAAAACAAGTCACGGCATGACAAAGTAAGAAATCACCTATCTATCTCGCCAAATACTATGTCAAGCGTTGCTATAATAGTAATAACATCTGCCATTAAATGACCTTTGGACATAAAATCAAGACCCTGTAAATGAGCAAAGCCCGGGGCTTTAATTCGGCATCTATAAGGTCTGTTACCTCCTTGCGAGTATAAATACACGCCGAACTCACCCTTAGGGGCTTCTACGGCTTTGTAGGTCTCGCCGGCTGGGACGTCATACCCTTCCGTATAAAGCTTAAAATGATGAATCATTGCTTCCATTGACTCTTTCATTTTAGCTCTCGTTGGCGGTGTAATTTTTGGATCGTCGGTTTTCACTTCACCTTTTGGCATTTTTTCTATACATTGTTTGATTATCTTAACGGATTCGTACATTTCAAGCATACGGACGAAATATCTGTCGTAACAATCACCGTTTTTACCAATCGGTACTTCAAAATCCATTTCATCATATACGTCGTAAGGGTTTGATTTACGCAAATCCCAAGCTATGCCTGAACCTCTAAGCATAGGTCCTGAAAAACCCCAGTCCATTGCTTCTTTTTGAGATACAACCCCGATATCTACTAAACGTTGTTTCCATAATCTATTTTCATTTAGTAGGCTTTCAATATCATGGAGTTTAGGAGGAAACTGTTCTATAAATTTATCTATATCCTCAAGTAAACCGTCAGGTAAATCTTCAGCAACTCCGCCCGGTCTGAAGTAGTTTGAATGCATACGAGAGCCGGAAACACGTTCATAAAACTCCATGATCTTTTCTCGTTCTTCAAATAACCATAATAAAGGAGTAGTAGCTCCGACGTCTAAGGCTTGGCTGCCTATATTTAAGGCGTGGTTTAGGATTCTTGTTAATTCCGAAAATAATACCCTGATAAACTGGCCTCTTCGTGATACTTCGCATTTTAATAATGATTCGACTGCTAAAGCAAAGGCATGCTCTTGACACATTGGCGAAACATAGTCAAGACGATCAAAATAAGGTATAGCCTGCAAATATGTTTTATGCTCAATAAGCTTCTCGGTACCGCGGTGTAATAACCCAATATGAGGATCGGCATTATTTACTACTTCCCCGTCCATCTCAAGGATTAATCGTAATACCCCATGTGTTGCCGGATGCTGCGGACCAAGGTTTAAGGTTAAAGTTTTGGTGTTGTTAGTCATAATGTTTTTCCTGCTGTCACCCCACGACTTGATCGCGGGATCCAGCTTTTTTTATTTTTTCTGGATACCGTGGTCAGGCCACGGTATGACATTCATTCTATTTCTGGATTCCCGCTTTCGCGGGAATGACATCGGCTGCCTTTTCATCACCAGGCAGTACATAACTCGGACTGTGCCAGTGAGAACTAAAATCAAACTCACGATATTCTATATCTAAATTAACCGGCTCATAAACTACTTTTTTTGTTTTTTCATCATATTTAACTTGTGTATAACCGGTTAACGGGAAGTCTTTACGCAAAGGATGCCCCTCGAATTTATAATCGGTGAGTATTCGTCTTTTATCGTCATTGCCGTCGAAATTTACCCCGTACATATCATAAACTTCACGCTCATACCAACAAGCAGCATTAAATATATTCATTGCTGAAAATATGCTTTCTTTTTCGGATATTTGTACTTTTATTATAAGACGCTTATTTAATTTTAAGCTTAGTACGTTATATACTACTTCAAATCTTTTATCTCTTTCAGGAAAATCAGCACCAAATAAATCCGTAAGTAAAGTAAAACGTAATTCTTCTGATTCTTTTAAAGCTTTTAAAAATGGTAGTAAAAAATTTGGCTCGATTTTATAAGCTAAGTAATCCTTAACCGTGATCGGAGTTATTAAAATGCTAGATTTAGCAGCAAGTTTTTCAATGATTTTTTCGAGCGTCATACTTAAAACCTGTAGTGCGTTTAATTTTCTTTTGTAGCTGCATAAGCCCGTAAATTAATGCTTCGGCAGTAGGAGGGCAGCCAGGGACATATACGTCAACCGGTACGATTCTATCACAGCCACGCACTACCGAATAAGAGAAATGATAATAACCGCCGCCGTTAGCACAGCTGCCCATTGAAAGTACCCATTTAGGCTCTGCCATCTGATCATATACTTTACGTAGGGCCGGTGCCATTTTATTAGTAAGCGTTCCTGCAACTATCATGAGATCGGACTGTCTAGGGCTTGGTCTAAATAACATACCGAAGCGATCCATATCATATCTACTTGCTGCTGCCTGCATCATCTCAACCGCACAACAAGCAAGCCCAAAAGTCATAGGCCATAAGGAATTAGCCCTTGCCCAGCCTATAACATCATCAACTTTAGTAAGTAAGAATCCACGATTTGAAAGTTCTTCGTCTAATAATTCATCTATTCCCATTCTAAAGCTCCTTTTTTCCATTCATATATGAACCCGATAATAAGTACGAATAAGAAAAACATCATTGAGAAAAAGCCTATTTTACCTATCATATTAAGGCTAATAGCCCAAGGCACTAAAAATGCAATTTCAAGGTCAAAGATAATAAATAAAATGGCAACTAAGTAAAAACGTATATCAAATTTTGATCTTGCATCGCCAAAAGGCTCAAAGCCGCACTCGTAAGGCTCTAACTTATCTTTATTATATTTCTTTGTTGATAATAAATTAGGTAGAATCATTATTAAACCGGAAACTAATACCGCAATACCGAAAAATATAGCAATTGGTAGATATTCCTGTAAAAGCTCTGAGTTTTGTAGCATATGTTTTTATTGTTTTATAGTGTCATACCACGACTGTTAAAGTGTCGCCCCGTGGTTTGACCGGTGTTGTTGTATGGCTCGATGTCATTCTTAGCAACGGCGGGAATCCAGTAATTAAAAGATGTAGATACAATAAGTTTTTAAATTAAAAACTCGATTTATCTCGCTTTTTTCTGGATTCCCGCCGTTGCTAAGAATGACATTGTTCGCTTTTTTTGAGCCATACAACAAGACCGGCTTGACCACAGGGTCCAGTTACTAATAATATCAAGTTATTTTTCTGGGTACCGTGGCAAGCCACGGTATGACAACATTCTATATTTACCTCAAATAGCATTAATTATCAACGACAATATCAGGTTTAACTAGTAATTTCATTAAAACTAGTACCCAAATGCCGCTTGATATCCACCATATTTGCCAAATATTATATGAAATCATGCCGATAATATAGTAATTTATAAAGCATGCGTAGGAAATTGCTTTGAAATTATTATTTTTGAGATTACTAATTTGTTTTAGATATTTATAGATTAAGCTTAAAAACAATATTAGCCCTATTATACCGAGTTCAAGAGTAATTTGTAATATATTATTATGAGGATGAAGCGGCAAAGGATACCATTTTTCTCCTTTATAATCGATCATTTCACTATAATTGACTTCGATATATTTAGAAGAAGCGAAGCCATAGCCTAAAATCGGCTTTAGAGTGATTTTGTTTGCAACGAAATGCCAAATAAATAAACGATGAGCAGCCGACGGCTGAGTAGTTAAATATTTTTCAGATAAATATTGCGGTTCTATTTGTTTAGCTACAATAGGGAATAGCAACGAGCCGGTAATTAAACTTATTGCAATTAATTTGAAAAATATCGGCTTTATAAATCTTGCTAAAATAAATGTTATTCCGCCTATACTGAATCCTAAAAAACTTGCTAAACTATCGGAAATACTTAGTAAATAAAGCACTAATATATATAGCATTAAGGCATGTCGTTTTTTACCGCTAGAGAGTAGAATTACAATTGCAACCCAAGCGGTAATTGAAAGTAAAGCACAGCCTCGATCTAGCATATATAAGCCAAAATTAGCTTTGAATATCTTGGTTAAAAAACCATGAGAAGAATATTCGATAAAGAATAATAATATTGCTACGAGAATTCCTAGTATTAGTGAGTTTTTAAGATATAGCCGATTTTGAAAAGGAGCAGAATTACTAACGATAAATCCAAGAAATAAGAGTATGAAAACTTGAGAAAAAGTAGCTAAACTATTAATGGGATGAATTGCAAATAAACAAGATATTAAGCACCAAGCAGTGAATAATAGTTCGGTTTTTATGTCATTTCCAGTACCCTTTATGTCATTCCCGCGAAAGCGGGAATCCAGAAAAAAATTTTTTATAAGAATGGATTCCTGCTTTCGCAGGAATGACATAAATTGCTTTATGACAACACTTAGCAAAAAAATTGTAACAGTAGCTGCAACTGATAAACCCGCAAGCATACCAAGACTAGGAATTAGGAATATTAACCAACTAATCAGATAATGTAACATTTTATTTAAAAACAATCTTTGGCAAAAATTTCGTAGATTGGATGCTCAAACGTTGAAAGTGAAATGCTTGAAGAAATCATCCATCCTTGAAAAAGTAAATTAGGATCTTCGTCTATTTTATATTCCGTTATGGTCATCAACAAATAATTATCTTCATTATACGGATCCAGATTTTTTATACATTTGTGTAATTTGCTTTTTATATTACCGAAATATTTTTCTTCTCCAACTTTAAAATTAATTTCTTCAGAAGTAGCAGTAATTTTATTTAGAGCGATAATTTTACCGCTTGTGTAATTCTTAAACTCGGAACTATCGTTAATATTATCATTTGGGTTTAAAATGGGATGATTTGCATCAAGAGGGATAAATACGTCATGTTCAATATCTTCGGTTGTAGTAACCGACTCTAAATTTTCTGCGAATATAGGAAAATTAATGCATATAGTAACGATAAAAATAATTCGCAATAGCTTCATAAATAAAAAATATATGTTTTTCAAAATTATATACTATAGGGGATTAATGGCAACGATAATTTATGATATATGTCACCGTGGCTTGATCACGGTATCCATAAAAATAAAAAAACTGAATCCCGAGATCAAGTTGCGGGATGACACCGATTGTAATAACATGATCCATTCTAAAGAACTCTTAAATTCTATTTTACGGCAGGATTTTCACAGCTTTATCATTAAGGTATTTAATACTATTAACCCGGGAGCGGAGTATTACCCAAGTAAACATATAAGAATAATCACCGATTATTTAAATGCAGTGCAAAGCGGTGAGATTAATCGTTTAATAATCAATATACCGCCGAGGAGTTTAAAAGCTATTTGTGTAAGTGTTGCTTGGCCTGCTTATTTACTTGGGGCTAATCCTACTAAAAGAATTATGGCTGCCAGCTATTCTCAAATACTTAGCATTAAACACTCACTAGATTGTCGGTTTATTTTAAATTCCGATTGGTATAAAGAGCTGTTCCCCAATGCTATTCTTAGTAAAACCCATAACCAAAAAAGCAAGTTTTTAACGACTGCTAACGGTTTTAGATTTGCAACATCGGTTGGGGGAACGGCAACAGGTGAGGGCGGTGATATATTAATTATCGATGATCCTCATAATCCTACGCAAATTCATGCTTATAAAATACGTAAGAAAGTTATAGATTGGTTTGAGCAAACTTTTGTTAGTAGGTTAAATAACCGTAATTGCGGTGCTATAGTTTTAGTTATGCAGCGTCTTCGGATGATTTGTCCGGTTATTTACTTAATAATGGCAATTTATGGCATCATTTAAAAATTCCTGCTATTAGCATTCAAGATTATTCTTTTAAATTAACAACTAATAACAGAGAAAAAGAATATCAATATCTTAGCGGCGAAGTATTAGATAGCTATAAAGAATCTTCTGATTGTTTAATGAAATTGGAGCAGGAAATAGGTAGCTATAATTATAATGCACAATATTTACAAGAGCCTATAGCTATGGGGTCATCGCTACTTAATATGGAGGATATTAGCTTTTATGAACATTTGCCTTCAAGATTTGATTATTTTATTCAAAGTTGGGATACGGCAATTAAAATTTCCGAAGATTCCGATTATAGTGTTTGCACTATATGGGGGATTTTAGATCAGAAATATTATCTAGTATCATTAACACGGAAAAAGATTAATTATCCTGAGCTGAAAAATATAACGGAAAAATTAGCCAAAGAATATCAGCCAAGATTTATACTAATCGAAGATAAGGCAAGTGGTCAGCAATTAATTCAAGATATAGGATTTTTAGGCGATAATATTAGAGTGATAGGAATTAAGCCAAGGCTCGATAAAGTTACAAGATTTGCCTCGGTAGTTCCTTTATTTCAATCAAGTAGCGTTTTAATGCCCAAACAATCAAGCGTAATTTTAAAAGAATTACTAAATTTTCCTCATATTAAAAATGACGATATAGTAGATTCCATTAGCCAATTCTTGAATTTTATGAAGGATAAATCGTTGAAATATCCTGCAAGGATTAGGAGTTTAGTATAAAAATAGTTGCTTTTTTGGATGGATGTTGGTAGTATCTATGTCATTCCCGCGAAAGCGGGAATCTAGAAAAAATACAATTATCCGTTTATGGATTTCCGCTTTCGCGGGAATGACATAGGATCGTGGTATGACACTAATTCGGCTGGGTAGCAAAGTGGTAATGCCGTGGACTGCAAATCCTCTATTCGTCGGTTCGATTCCGACCCTGGCCTCCATCATAGAAATTAAAAAATCTTATGGAATTTATTTCACAATTCCTGGAAATGCTTTTAGCCGAGCGAGCATTGTCAAAAAATTCCATACTTAGCTATAAGCGTGACTTATTCGATTTTCAAAATTATCTTGCTAAACAAAAACTATCTGCATTAAATATCACCACGGAAAATATCAGAAATTGGATTGAGTATTTAGCGAGTAATGATTTACAAGCTCGTTCTATTAATCGAAAAATCTCAACTATAAAGAGTTATTACGAATTTTTAATTAGTGAAAATCATACTGCTTTTAATCCGGTGCTTGACGTAGATTTACCGAAATATCAAAATAAACTTCCTGAAATATTGTCTATAGATCAAATTAAATCGCTACTTGAATATTGCTCCCAAGATGCTACGCCGGAAGGGATCAGGCTTAATGCTATGATACATTTATTATATGCTAGCGGTCTTAGAGTCTCGGAGCTAGTTAGTCTTAAGCTTACTGATATTTTGACTAATAAAGTGTCAGGAGGAGGCGTTAAAAAAGTATTCTCTGTACTTGGTAAAGGTAATAAAGAAAGAATTATAGTAATAAATGAGCAAGCAATTGGCAGTGTTACTAAATATCTTGAGATTAGAGATGTTTTTGTGAATAAAGCAAAACCAAAAAATCTAATTTATTTATTTCCCTCATCAGCTATTGCCGGTTATATGACTAGGCAAAATTTTGCAATCCTGTTAAAATCTGCCGCTCTTTATGCAGGGCTTAACCCTGAATATATTTCTCCTCACATATTACGCCACAGCTTTGCAAGTCATTTGCTTGAGGGCGGAGCAGATTTACGTGTTATTCAAGAGTTACTTGGTCACGCCGATATATCCACTACCCAAATATATACTCATCTTCAAACTAATCATCTAAAAAAAGCATTGTTGCATCATCCCCTAAATAAAAATTAATTTATTTTAATTTTTTATAAAGTGCTTGTTAATATTCTTTAACTAAATATAATACGCTTTTTTAATTTAAGGAATAAATTATATGAAGCTAAAAGAAATTATGCTCTCTTGTATTAGTAAACCTAGAGAAGTTGAAGAAAAATATCCTAGATTAGCGCAAAAGAAAGAATCAGGATTCAATATTTATTCCGGGTTAGGTCAAAAAAACTTAGAAAGAGAAGATTTATGTGATGAAGCATCACATAATTTAGCAAATTTAGTTATCCAAGAAATAGATAACGAAAATTTTGATTTTGGGATTTTACAAAAGATGCAGCAGGCTTTTAGTATTGCAAGTAAGCAAAAACAAAGAAAAGCTTTTATAAGTTTTTTAGATAAAAAGCTTAATAAAGAGCAATTACATAAACTCAGTCAAGCAATAATGGAAAATGCAAATGAATTAATGCCGGATGATGATCCTAATTTCGTTTGTCGTACTCCTCATAATAAAGTTTTTCAAGAAATATTATTATTGGAAGCAAAAGGAAACAATTTTGCTGTAGAAGTTGATAAAAAAGGAACTTTAAAAATTAACTTTCCTAGCAAGTTACTTGAACTTTACAAGTTATTAGTAGATAATTTTTATTTGAAAAATTTTGAAAAAGAGGAATTGCAGAAAAAATTATATCAGGAATTGTTCCCTGATTGTCAAATTCCTTTTGAAGAACTAATTGAAAAAGAGGAATTGCAGAAAAAATTATATCAAGAATTGTTCCCTGATTGTCAAATTCCTTTTGAGGAATTAATTGAAGAAGTAAGTTTTTTTGAAAATTTTATTGAATGCTTAAAAGAATTTTATATTAAAAATAGCTTGGCACAAAGCATAATGTTTTTACTTGTGAGTGAATATATTAGAGAAAGTAGTGTAAGTGAAGAATTACTTGAATTAGATATATTTAAAAAATTATTTGAAGAAAAAATGTCATTATATGGAACTTCTGATGATTTTAAATTATCCGTGGTTCAGCGTGTATTAAATGATGTAAAAGGTGTTTATATTAGCAATTTAACATCTTCAAATATATTAGAGCTAGTAAATCATAGTCAACCAGATGGTGAGATAGTATCAATAGAAATTTTGGGTAATAGCGAAGGCCTAGTATGACTTTCTAGATACTGTCTTAAAGTTTTGATTATAAATATAGTAAAAACATCTAGAAATTAATTTAATCTATCATTAATATTTAAATAATTATAGGTTAGATTAATACTAAATATGGCTACAAAAAATAAAAAAGAAGCAGTGAATACTGAAGCAAAAAATTTAGCAAATTTAATTATCAAAGAAATAGGTAACAAAAATTTTAATTTTGGTGTTTTGCAAAAGATGCAGCAGGTTTTTAGTACTGCAAGTAAGCAAAAGCAAAGGGAAGCTTTTATAAGTTTTTTAGATAAAAAGCTTAATAAAGAGCAATTACATAAACTCAATCAAGCAATAATGGAAAATGCAAATGAATTAATGCCGGATAATGATCCTAATTTCGTTTGTCGTACTCCTAATAATAAAGTTTTTCAAGAAATATTATTATTGGAAGCACAACGCTCAGGTATGAAAGCAAAATTTAATGCTAAGGGAGAATTACAACCTCTTGATGTAAAAGATATAACTCAGGAAATATTAGATCACTATCGTATTTTACAAGAAAAATTTTACCCCAAAAGAAATTCTAAAGATTTGGTAGATAGTAGAATAGCTCAAAGTATTAATTTTTTATTATATGCTCCACTTTTCCGAGAATCAGAGATATATACAAAATTAGGTTTAAAATCGGCTGAGATAGAGCGAAAAATACAAGACGGTAATATGTTAAACAATTAGTAGATGCTAAAATAGGAACCAGTACACATTTTAATACCAAAGAAAATTTAGAAAATAAAGCAAATGAAGGAAAGGAAATTAAGATATCTTCAATAATTGAAAAAGCAATAACAACACTCGAGAAAGACAAAAAAGTAAATATTGAAGATAAGAGACGCGGAGAAATAAAAAGGCATTTATCTAAATCCTTAGCAGGAGCTTCTGATTATATATTAACATTCAAAAAAAATGATTTAGTAGATGTAATATATCAAGGATTACATAAAAGACAAACTTGGTGGTCAAAGATTGTTAATTATATAGGTATAAAATCATATTTTTTTTCTAAAGAAAATCTTAAAAAAATAGGAAAAATAATAAATAGTGAAATTAAAAATTCTCATACTCCTTTAAAGATAGCAGTACAAGAACAGTTAAAACAAATTTCAAAAGAGTTAAATAGATTAAATAACCCGGCATTGCCGTCAGAGGTTAAAAAGGCTCAGGCAAAATCTAAAAAACCGCCTGTTCCTCCAAAACCTGAACACCTCAAAAAAAGAAATCACGGATTGTGATGATTTTTTGCATGGCTTGCTTGAGTCATTCCTGCATTCAACGAAATAACATCAATTGCTACAATAATTTATTACTTCCCATAATATTATAACCGCAATCTACATAATGAATTTCACCGGTAACACCTTTAGATAAATTACTAAATAAATATACTGCTGCTGCTCCTACATCTTCTTGAGTAGTATTACGTTTTAACGGTGCGGTTGCAGCGTGAGATTTAAGCATAGTACTAAAATCACCTATTGCACTAGATGCTAAAGTTTTGATAGGTCCTGCCGAAATAGCATTTACTCTAATGTTGTTTTCTCCCATATCGTTTGCTAGATATTTTACACTAGCCTCAAGTGCAGCTTTAGAAACCCCCATTACATTATAATTAGGTATAACTTTTTCAGCACCGTAGTAAGTTAATGTCACAATGCTTCCGCCGTCATGCATTAAGGGTTCTGCGAACCTTGAGAGTTCTAAAAGCGAGTAACATGATATATGTAAAGAATTATGAAAATTTTCTAAGCTAGTATCAACATAACGTCCCTTTAATTCATTTTTATCGGCAAAAGCCATTCCGTGAAGTAAGAAATCGAAACTACCCCATTTCTCTTTTATATCATCAAATAAATTACTAATTGATTTTGGATTTGTAACATCAAGTTCGCTAACAAAATTACAACCTATTTCCTCAGCGAGTGGTTTAACTCGTTTTTCTAGCACTTCCGATTGATAAGTAAACCATAGCTCTGCCCCGTGTTTTTTAGCAAGCTGTGCAATCGCCCACGATATTGACATATTATTTGCAATACCCGTAATTAAGCCTTTTTTTCCTTGTAGTAATCCTGTAGTCATTTATTTACTCGTTATATTAAAAACTTGCTGAAATGATAGCATGATGTATTATTTTGTAAATAAATTTTACTTATTTAAAATAATAAAATGTATAGATCTAAAATTATTTGCTTTTTATTCGGGATGTTAAGCGGTTTAGTTTTTGCTCCGACTTTCTTTATACCGGCATTATTAACATTATCTTATCTATGTTACATAGTTCAAAAATCTGAAAACCCGCTAGAAGCTGCAAAATTTGGTTATTTATTCGGTTTTGGGCATTTTTTAAGTGGAATATATTGGATAAGTATCGGTGTTAGCGTTTATATTGCAGATTTTTGGTGGGCAATTCCTTTTGCGTTATTTGGACTACCTATAGTTTTAGCTTTCTTTATATCGGCAAGTTGCACGCTTAGTTTTTTCGCTAAAAATAATAAATATTACCAATTTATATTCTGTTTATGTTGGGTATTATTTGAGTGGATACGTTCATGGATTTTTACTGGTCTTCCTTGGAATTTGATCGGTTATGCTTTTTCGTTTTCAGATATTTTAATACAGCCTTTAAGTATAATAGGGATATATGGGCTTAGTTTTATAGTTATATATATTGCCACTTCCGCTTATCCTTTATTTAGAAAGCAATTTACTCAGTTAAAAATATTACTAGCTAGTTCAGTCCTAGTATTAACCGTAATTATCATTTACGGAGTAGTAAGGCTAAGTAATAACTCTACAGATTTCACTGATATAAAAGTGCGATTAGTGCAGCCTTCGATCCCTCAAACTGAAAAATGGAATGAAGAAGAATTTTGGCATAATTTAATGCTGCATATTAATTTATCGGAAAATTCAGAACCTACTGATTTAATTATTTGGTCTGAAGCAGCGTTAGTAGTACCATTTGATGTACCGCAAGTTAAATCAGAATTATTAAAAATGTTAAATAGGGCAAATGCTATTTTGATAACAGGAGGAATTTCAGATAATCAAAAACAAGGCGATGAATTTGAACTTTACTCAGCTATGTATGCTCTTGATAAAAACAGTCATAAATTATTTGAGTATCATAAGTCGCATTTAGTACCTTTCGGTGAATATATGCCTCTTAAAAAGATACTACCGTTTAAAAAATTAACTCACGGTTTAATTGATTATAAAGAAGGAGACGGAGGACTTGTTTATCTTGAAAAATATAATCTAAAAATTAAACCTCTAATTTGTTATGAATCAATTTTTTCTGATTTTGTCCGGACGAATAATGAAATTACGGATGTGATAATTAATGTTACAAATGATGCATGGTATGGTAAATCAAGCGGTCCATATCAGCATTTTCATATTAGTAGAAGTAGAGCCGTAGAAAACGGTTTACCTATGATTAGAGTAGCTAATAACGGTATTTCAGCTATAATAGATCCTTTTGGCAGAACAATAAAAAAACTAAATCTAAATGAAATAAATTATACCCAAGGTTTAATTCCTAAAAAACTAACCTCTCCTACTATATTCTCGCAATTCGGTAATTTTACTCTTCTATTACTCATTGTTTTTGTACTTTTAATTAATTATTTATTAGCCTTGATTCGTGATAACTAAAGGATTTTAGCATTATTATATTAAATTTTTAATAAAGTTGCTTGATTAAATATAAAGTAATATATATACTACATTTAAAGTTGAATAGACTTTATTAATAATTAATTTTTAATAATTAAAGCTTATTGTTAAAATGAATGATTCAATAAAACATCCAGACAAACTCGCAAGTGAACGTTTAAAAGAACGACGTCTTGCTGTAGGTATTAGCCAAAAAGAATTAGGGCAAGCCTTAGACATTAGTGCTCTCCAAGTTAAAAAATATGAAGAAGGTTTAAGTAATATACCTATAAGGAGGTTATATGTTTTTGCAAAAGTTTTAAATACACCTTTAAAATATTTCTTTAATAGTTCTGAAGAAGAAAAGTTAAAAGCGGACAATGAAAATATTTCTAATAATAAAATTGAATATCTATTCAAAGAAATAGAAAGTGATTTCTTAAATAATATTGCTGAAGAAGAAGTGCAATATGAAAATGAAATCTCTTTTGATTATAAAGAATTATCAAGGACTATGGAAAGAGAGCTTTTATCGTTAACTAGAGCATTTACTAGAGTACAGCATAATCTATTAAGCTATTGACATTATAACTAAAAGTAATAAGCTATAAGTAAATAAAATTTATTACTAGCAATGAGTAAGCCATATCCATACGCACTAAGAATAAGAGCCTTAAAGCTAATAGAGGAGGGATTAAGTATAACTAAGGTTAAAAAATTACTTAATATCTCACGGCAGACTTTGCATAAGTGGATAGATATTAAAAAAGAGACTGGTGATATAAAACCTAAGGAGAATTATCAAAAAGGTCACAATATTAAGATAAGCGACATAAAGGAATTTAAAGAGTTTATCGATAATAATAAAGATAAGAGCTTAAAAGAGCTTGCGAAAGTATCGGGCAAATATGCACCTACTACTATTTGGAGATATATTCAAAAATTGGGTTACACATATAAAAAAAACTTTTATTCATCCCAAGAGAGATGAGAATGCCAGGTTCGAATTTATAGAGAAAATAAAAGATATACCACGAAAAGATTTAGTATATTTAGACGAATCTGGCATAGAGGATAATGCATGTCCTATAAAGGGGTGGAGTCACAAAGGATCAAGATGTTACGGTAAGAAAATATTTCAACATAAAAGAAGGGTTTCTATGATAGCTGCCCTCTGTAATAAGGATATTATTGCCCCTTTAGTTTTTGAAGGAAGTTGTAATAGTGAGCTATTTGAAACTTATGTAAGAGAGTTTTTGATAAAAGAATTAAAGCAAGGGCAAGTGGTAATAATGGACAATATTAACTTTCATAAAAGTAAAAAGATAGAAGAGTTAATAAAATCCGTGGGAGCTAGTATTTTATTATTACCCACCTATAGTCCCGATCTAAATCCAATAGAGCATCATTGGTTTAGGATAAAAAATTATATTCGTAAAACTGCCGATAATTTTACAGATTTTTTTGAAGCAGTAAGTTATAGTTTGGCAATAGCTTAATGGATTATGCTGTACAAAACCCAAATATTAGAAAAATAATAATTGAACTTGTCAGATCAGTATCGATACCTTGTGAATAATATTTAAATTTTCATTGACTTAACATCGCCAAAGTATTAATTTTTTATTAAGATTTAGTAAATTCTGAACCATTAACAATTATTACTACGCAAGATCAAAAGAGTAAAGTATTATTAAGTCCTGATAGTACTGGAGAAAAAGTTAATACTTTACAAGAAAATTTAAAAGAATATGGCTATGGAGTAGAATCCACAAGTACATTTGATCAATTTACTCAGTAAGCAGTTAGAGTATTTAATGATCGTTATGGTACCGGTTTAACAGGTGAAGAGCTGCCTGTAAGCTGGACTGAAGCAAGTCAAGATGTTCTATCGCAATTATTAGCGGTATTAGAACAAACAGAAAATTCATAGTTTGAGAAATGAATTCCTTTTTTATTTTGTAAGCCTTGTTGCATGGTTCTTGAAAAGCGATTAATGTCATTCCTGCGTAACATTGTTGCGTGGGTAAAATCCACTGTGTGTCACCCCGTGGCTTGACCCATAGTACCGGACAATTGTTATTCTATGTCATTCCCGCGGAGGCGGGAATCCAGTACTTTAAAGCTTTTTTGAAAGCTTTATCTTGAAAAAAACTATATAATAAAAAATCTTTAAAATTAAGATTTTTTAGCCTAGATCCCCGCTTTTAGCTAGGATTACATTAAGGTCTTTTTAAAAACTGTCCGGTACTATAGGCTTGACCACGTGGTCCATAAAAACAATAAAAAATACTAATAATTTTAGTATTTTTAACTGGAACCCGCGATCAAGTCGCGGGATGATAACCGGAAAATTGGTCCACGTAACAATGCCAGGCAGGAATGACATCGAATTTATGTAACAAAGTCTCTTCATGCGAATAAAGTATTTCAAGAGTTATGTAAAACAAAGCCACCTTTTTTAGGCAGTGCCATTATATTGGTTATTGACATGATCTTAAAATAGTGCTAAACTTATAAAGTTAAGAGGCTATCTGGAAATAAGTTTTAATTGGTAATTAAAGAGCTTTTTTAGCAAAAATTGATAAGATTCTTGAAGGAATATTATTGATATTTCAAAAAAATCTTATATATTTGCAGCAAATAAAGAATTAGATTAGCCTTAAAATTTATTTACAGATAGCCTCTAGGATAGAGCTTTCTTGACTATTTAGCTGCTAGTCACAGAAAGATAGGTTTTTTATCTTTACTTTATATTCCTACAATTAATATTTATGATATCTTTAAAGGTTAATAATTTAATACAAAATTGGCGTTGGCGTAGATAACTCTTTACGCTTATGGATTTGTTATATGCAAATTTAAATTTTGATTATTAAATTATAACTTACAATAGGATATTGAAATGTTTATCTCTAATATTTTTCACAAAATTTTCTCTTTTTTATTACCTTTACTCATAACTATTACGATTTATGCAGACCAAAAAAAGTAGCAGTTATTGTTCCGCTTGAACATGCAGCAATGACTCAGATTATATTAGGAATTAAAGAGTCGCTAAAAGGTATAGATGCAGAAATTATAGTTAAAAATGCTCATGCTGATTCTAATATTTTACTTGCCATGATAAAGCAAATAAAAGATCAGGATATTGATGTAATAATTCCAATCGGCACGACAGCCAGCCAAACTGTTATTTCTCATATAACAAATAAACCGATTGTTTGTGCTGCTGCTATGATTAATAGTAAAAATCTACCTTTAGTTACCGGTGTTAATGATGAAATAAAAATCACCGACACCATTAGTAAATTACCTTTTTTACAGAATATTACTTTAATTTATAGCAATAGCGAGAAAGTTATACCTGAAGTAGAAATGTTAAAATTATATGCTGGAAAAAACAATATTTCTCTGCACGCGGCAATGATACAAAATTTAAATGATATGCCGGTGGCTGTAAAAAATGCTCCTAAAAATACGCAGAGTTTTATAATTTTGAAAGATCATTTAATAGTCAGCGGAATTAATATTTTAAAGCAAGAAGCATTTAAACGCCGTATTCCGATAATTGCCTCCGATGAAGGTTCGGTAATTAGCGGGGCGACTATTGCGGTAGGAGTACAGCATAATCTATTAAGCTATTGACATTATAACTAAAAGTAATAAGCTATAAGTAAATAAAATTTATTACTAGCAATGAGTAAGCCATATCCATACGCACTAAGAATAAGAGCCTTAAAGCTAATAGAGGAGGGATTAAGTATAACTAAGGTTAAAAAATTACTTAATATCTCACGGCAGACTTTGCATAAGTGGATAGATATTAAAAAAGAGACTGGTGATATAAAACCTAAGGAGAATTATCAAAAAGGTCACAATATTAAGATAAGCGACATAAAGGAATTTAAAGAGTTTATCGATAATAATAAAGATAAGAGCTTAAAAGAGCTTGCGAAAGTATCGGGCAAATATGCACCTACTACTATTTGGAGATATATTCAAAAATTGGGTTACACATATAAAAAAAACTTTTATTCATCCCAAGAGAGATGAGAATGCCAGGTTCGAATTTATAGAGAAAATAAAAGATATACCACGAAAAGATTTAGTATATTTAGACGAATCTGGCATAGAGGATAATGCATGTCCTATAAAGGGGTGGAGTCAAAAAGGATCAAGATGTTACGGTAAGAAAATATTTCAACATAAAAGAAGGGTTTCTATGATAGCTGCCCTCTGTAATAAGGATATTATTGCCCCTTTAGTTTTTGAAGGAAGTTGTAATAGTGAGCTATTTGAAACTTATGTAAGAGAGTTTTTGATAAAAGAATTAAAGCAAGGGCAAGTGGTAATAATGGACAATATTAACTTGCATAAAAGTAAAAAGATAGAAGAGTTAATAAAATCCGTGGGAGCTAGTATTTTATTATTACCCACCTATAGTCCCGATCTAAATCCAATAGAGCATCATTGGTTTAGGATAAAAAATTATATTCGTAAAACTGCCGATAATTTTACAGATTTTTTTAAAGCAGTAAGTTATAGTTTGGCAATAGCTTAATGGATTATGCTGTACAAGAGAAGCAAATAGGCGTAGAAGCAGGTTTAATGGCAAAAAAAATCTTGCAAGGAATAGCACCGAAAGATATTCCATTTGGGGATATGAAAGACTTAACTTTATTTATTAACCTTAAATCATTTGTTAAGCAAGATATTCTAACTAAAGAAAATTTATCCGTACTTCCTTTCAGTCATAAAGAACTTGAAGAGTAGTAACATGAATATTTTAGTTACTGCTCTTGAGCAATCCTTAATAATGCTGCCGCTTATTTTAGGGATGTATATAAGTTATCGTATTCTAAAAATTACCGATCTTACCGTAGACGGCACTTATGTCCTAGGAGCTGCTGTATTTGCCCGCACTATTTCATTTGGGTTATTTCCTGCATTAATATTTGCCGTAATAGCAGGCGGAATTATTGGCAGCATAGTTAGTTTTATGCAGAAGAATAACCGCATAACGGGCTTATAGCCGGAATACTTGCAAGTTTTATGCTTTATTCCGAACTTACAAATTATGCAGCGTCCTAATATATCGGTTCTCGATATGCCGACTCTGTTATCTATATTAAACGTCGAAAATTGGTTACTGCCTTTAATAATAATCAATTGTCTTATTATATACTCAGTTATAATTTTATTGAAAGGTAAGTTCGGTTTATTTCTTCGAGCTTTTGGTTTTAATAAAGATTTATTGATTAATTTAGGAAAACCTGCCGAGCTTTATCGCACGCTTGGCCTTAGCATAAGTAATTGCCTCGCTGCTTTAACCGGTACTTTATCAGCACAAGTAAACGGTTTTGCAGATATTAATTTGGGGTAGCACTAGTCGGTATCGGTGCGATTGTGATAGGGCGTCATATTTTATCCATGCTAATAATTTTAATGCGTTTAAAGAGATATTTTCTTGTTTTATAGGTATATTATTTTACTTTATTGCTCTTAGCGTTTTACTCCGGATTGGCATCGATCCCATAAACCTTAAGCTTATATTAGGGATAGTATTGTTTATTTCTTTGAGTACGGTAAATACTTCCTGTCATCCCGCGACTTGATCGTGGGATCCAGTATTTTTTAATTTTTTTGGATACCGTGGAGGGGCCACGGTATGACACCTAGCACGTTTTTCGATTAAAAAGACAAAATTATGAAGCCTTATTTATATGCAGAAAAAATACAATTCAAAGTTAAAGAAAGAACCGAGCCTATAATTGCGGAAACTACTTTAAATATTGCCAAGGAGGAGTTTGTGGTAATACTCGGGGCTAACGGTAGCGGTAAATCTACTTTAGCTAAAATACTTGCCGGTTATTTGAAACCGACTAGCGGGAAAGTATTTCTAGATCAAGTCAGAATCGATAAAATACCTAAAGGGCAAAAAGCTTCTATGCTGGTTACGATAACACAAAAAGCTGAAGATAGGCTATTTACCGAGTTAACGCTTGAGGAAAATATTACTCTATGGGAAAGTAGATTCCCCTCAAATGAAAGGTTAACAAGTAGCGAGGTGTTAGAGCTTACAGGCTCACCTAAACGATTTTTACCGTTACTTTCGCAGCCACTCAGTAAATTTTCCGGCGGAGAAAAGCAGATTATACTCCTGGCACTTAGCATAGCTCATCCACCTAAAATATTACTTTTAGACGAACATACCGCAAATTTAGATCCGAAAGCTTCTCTAGAAGTTATGAAAAAAACAGCAGAGATTATAGAGAAGCATAAGATAACTTCCGTTATGATTACGCATAATTTGGAAGATGCCGTAAATTACGGCAAAAGGCTTATAGTACTTGATAGTGGTAAGGTAGTACTAGACTACCTAAAACCACCGGGTTTTTCCTTGAAGGAATAAAGAGATATTAAATTAGAACTGAATATCTGTAGCTATCTGTCCAGCTAATGCAGGACCAAAAGAATAATCACAAATTTCATTTACTAAATTATCTCTTGCCTCATCACTAATACCTTGATAAAGAAATACAAAGTTAATAAGATCTTCCTTACTTTCTCCAATAAAGACGTACCTTTATATCAGCTGATAACGCTCCTTCTGAAGAAAAAGTTGATGGTGCCGGTGCTACTGTAGGGGTTGCTACAGGATTATTATCATTAACATTATAATTTAAAACTTTTTCTATTAACTCTGCTCTTGTATTTTCATTAATACTAATCTCAATTAATGTATTAATAATGCCATCTTTATCTTCACCGTTTTGAAGACGCTGAGTAATATCTTTTAATAATTTTTCGTTTGTGTTTTTTGCTAACTCTTCTTGAGTCGGTGCGTCATAATTATAATCGTTAACATCCATGTTTTTATAATCTTTGGCTGATTTCTCACCTAAGTATTTTTGTATGGTGTTAATTTTTAGTTGCTCATCAATATGAGAATTATATTTTTTTAATGCGTAAACTATCGTTTCTTTATCAACACCTATCTTTACAAGCTGTCTATACTGTGATCGAATGGGTTACGCAATAGAACGCCTTCTCCTATATTCACACCTTTAGATATCAACTTCTCAAGTAACCATTTATCTTTTGATTGTAACGCATGATTAAAAATTGACTCTCCTCCAATAGTTGGAATGGTAATGTCTATCTTAATATTAAGATTAACCTTATTATTTAAAAAGAACTCAATTAACTCCTTATTTTCTTCCGGCTGATGATTTCTAGTAAGATAAAAGAAAGGAGTTGCTCCAACTCTATCTACTAGATTAATTTCACTACCGGACTGTAATAAAACTTTAATTATTGCAAATTCTTTAGAAAAAGCTGCACAATGCAAAGGTGTAAGTCCGTGTTCATTCGTAATATTAACATCTATATTTTTTTCAATTAAAAAAGTAAGGAGTTCCTTATTTCCTGTTCCTGCCGCATAATGTAAAGGTGTATGCCCACAGTTATTTATAACATTATTAAAGTCTGCACCTTTGTCTAATAAAATTTTAGCTATTTCTTTAGTGCTTGCATAAAATAATGCCGTATTTCCGTGTTCATCCTGCTCATTATAGTAGCACCTTGCTCAATTAACTCTTTAACAATATCTGCATTTCCGGTTGAGGCTGCTATACCAAGCGGTGTACGATTGTCTTCGGGGTGTACAATTAAGGTGTCGACTCTTTCTGGAATCGGTGCACGTACATCATCCTCTGCTGCTATAGTAGTAGTTGTTGTTATTGGTGCTGCTATTACAGGAGTTGTTACGGGATTATTATCATTAATATTGTAATTAAAAAGCTTTTCTATTAATTTCTCTCTTGTAACATCATCTATATCAGAATAAAATTCAGGATTCATAATTAATCCGTTGATAATTTTATTTTTATCAGCCTCATTTTTAATATTGTTCTTTATCTCAGAAAGTTTCTGTTCTGCTTTAAATTCAGGAAGTGCTATGCGTGCATTAGCGGAATCAGTTAGTATTTCTTTAATTTCTGGTTTAGATGCGTAATCTTAGGTTTTTTTCCTTGAGCATCTAAAGCATTAACATCTGCGCCTTGTGAAAGTAAAAGCCTAACATTATTTACATTTCCTATACGTGCCGCATTATGCAAAACCGTACTTCCGGAAGTCTGTAATTAGCATTATTTGTTGATTGATTCATAATATAAATATCCCTTTATGTTTAAATATTATTTTATTGCGTGGGTATTATACTAGATATTTTTAATTTCCGCAAGCTAATAGTTAATTTTTTAATTATTAATTAATGAAATTTAATATTTGTAGGAATGTCATTTTTGCTTTCGTGGGGCTTTGTTGTGTGGATCGAAAAACCCGTTCGATGTCATACCGTGGCTTGACCACGGTATCCAGAAAAATAACTAAAAATACTAATAATGTTAGTATTTTTAACTGGATCCCGCGATCAAGTCGCGGGATGACAGGAGTGAGATTGATCCACGCAACAATGCCTTGCGAGCGGTCGAAGACCTTTGCATGGCTCGAAAACCACGTTCGATGTCATCCCTGCGAAAGCAGGGATCCAGAAAAATAACTTTAATATTGATATAAATAGCTATATGTTTTACTGGATTCCCGCTTTCGCGGGAATGAATCGAGGTCTTTTGAAAAGCTGTCCGGTACTATGGTTTTTGAACTCTGCTACATTCTCATGTATAATAGGAATGTAGAATAGGAAGAGGTGCTTTAACTTGGAGTTTCAATTAAACTAACTTCGTCATTTTGAATAATAGATTCTAAAAATAATATTTGTTCTATCGTACTTAAAACACCGATTTCTCCTTTATGTGAAGCTTCATATGCAGGGCTATCTGCAACTTTTGGGTTTAACTTTGTTAATTCATCGGTCCAAAATTTCATAGTTTTGATATCGAATGGGATTAAAGAAGTTATTTTTCTCCATATTGCATGTTTCGTCTCATTTTGACATAAATCAGCTATTTTTGATAGTTCTTTAGCTTCTGACGTTAGCAGTGCACCTGGTTCCATTAATGACTTCGCTGCTTTTTCGCGTTGATCCCGAAAGGCTTGAAAAATCTTTCTCTTGTGCTTGTAAGTATTTTTGCTGTTCTAGAAGAAAGTTTTTGTATAAATCTGATGCGGTTTGAGAATTCTCGTTTTTTATCTCTTGCAAATTTGGTAATGTTTTTTTTGTGGCATTTTTTTCTTCTAATGTATAGCAAAGTGTTATATCACCTTTTTGTGCTCCCTCAAGATAAAGCTTTTTAAATAGATCCGCTTTTAGCTGTAATAGCTTGTCAGGTGTTATTCCCGGGTTATCTAAACCAAGGCAATATTCCATCATTTCAACGCTATTTGATTCTTGTGCATATTGCATATGGGATTTATTATTAGTAATTGTTGCCCCGTATTCTTTTAAAAGCTTTGCTGTTTCTAAATGCCCGTTCTTTATTGCCTCACAAAAGGAGTGTCTTGATTAGGATGACGCTTATCTATTAGCATCTTATACTGTTTAAATATAGGTAATAGCTCTTGTACTATCTCTATATATCCCAGCGGCAGCATAACCTAATGGAGTAATTTGATCTTTCCCCCACATATTCGCTTGAAAGCCATTATTCAGTAATATTTTTAATGTTTCAAGATCTTGGTTTCTTACTGCTACCCCTACCGGAGTTTCTATATCCGGAGTGACCATGTCTGTAAGAAAATAAGGGTTAAGTAGAAGAAGTTTTTTAACGTCGTTTAATTCTTTATTCTTTACTGCTTCACATAGCTGTATTTCCGGTATTGTGTTGGCCACATAAAATACTTGGTCATTAATTTCAGTTTTTTTAGGCATAAATTTACTTTAATTTTTTAATGAAATATATTAAATTAACTTTAAAATCAACTGTATTTTAAAAATTTTTAGGGTAGCTCTTTTGCTACAACCTGACTTTCTCCTAGATTTTCAACCTGAGTTGGTTGATCAAGTGGTGGGTTTATTGGTGCATCACTAGCTTTACCTTTTTGACTTATACCCCACTCCTCAAACGTTAAAAAAGAGGTAATATAGCGTATTACCTCTATGGGTGCTATATTCGTTGATTTTAGTGCTTCATCTATTACCTTTATTTCCTTACATACGCCGGCTTCTAGAAAAGGATTAATTTTAAAAATATTATTCGTCTGCTTTATTATAGAAGCTGATAGTGCGCTTGCGTTTTGCTGCGGACAATATTTCTGTAATAATTCGTCTAATATAACTTTATTTGTTTTTTTATAATAGCTTATAGATTTTGTATTTATAAACTTGAATAAATTTAGATTACTCATATCAACTTTAGCGATAAGATTTTGCTTCTCATCCTGCACTAAAAAGAGAGATGCTAAAAGCTTTGCAAATTTCTCTAATTTTAAGTTATGATGGTTGAGTCGTTTGTTGATTTCGCCGTTTAGCCACTTGTTTGCCTTAGGGAAATGCGAAATAGTAAAATTGTTGGTAAAATATAGTAAATTATCATTCGTACTTAAAAAATCGACTAGGTTATCTACGTGTGTGGACTCGTTTTCTGTCATTATATAAAGGCTTGGTGGCATATAGAAAGCACTAAGGTTAGTATTTTCTTTCAAGGCGTTTACTATTTCTTGTAGCTCATGTGCCTTTAGTTGAGCTACTCCTTTAAAGTCTATTGAGGTAAGAGTCTTATTTCTTTTTATGACTCCTGCTATTTGTTTAACTTCTCCATCTCCAAGAGCTATAGAGTCTAGAGTAGTATTGTTTTCTAAAGATTCAAAAAAAATATCTGGTATTTCGTTAACAACACGAGATAAGAACTTAAGAGAATTAAGAGGTTTTTCGCTTACAACTGTCGCAAGGCCTTTCATTAGAACTAAATCAGCACCTTCCTCTCTTCCCCTTCCCGTAATGACAAGATGTTTAAGCCCTGTATTTACTCTCAAGCTTTCAGTAAATTTTTCTGCTCCAAACTTTGTTATATAGCTAGAAGATGCAAACTCAAGCGAGGTAAGAGTAGTCTTTTTTGCTAAAGCTTGGCTGAATTGCGTTATAGATTCGTCATTTTTCATAACGCTAGACATAACATGAAGATGTGTAAGAGATTTACTTGCTTTAACGAAATCTGCTAGTTCTGCTGCTGCCACCCCATTTCCGCAAACAGAAAAAGAAGTAATAGATATGCTTGTTTTTAAAGCTTCAAATAATTTCAACACTGCCGATGCATATACCTGGTCAGCATAAAAATAAAGTGATGTTATAGTAGTATTTGTTTTGAAAATGTCAGCGAATTTTTCTCCTTCAAACTCGCATTGTATCGAGTTTTTAAAAGAAGTAATAGATTTGTTATTTTTTAAGGTTTCGAATAACTCGGCTATTGCTGCAAGTTCAGGCTTTTTTGTGGAATCAACCGAAAAGTCAAATGATTTAATAGTAGTGTTGTGAGATAGAAGCTGCGCTAAATCTCGTATCATATTAGTTATTATGGTATCATCTTTCTCCTTAATTACTGGTAGTTGACCTGTGTTAACAAAAGAAGGATAATACGTTTGGTATTCGTCGTACCTGACAAATAGAATAGAAAGGTGTGAAGGGTCTTCTTCTAAACTTTTAATATGTTCTTTAAGGTCGTATTTTTTGAAAAATTCTATTAGCGAATCATTATTTTGCGTGTACATATATTAAAAATCCTTAAATAATTTACTTTTACTTAAAGGTTAATATATATAGGCAACGATAATAAGTCAAAATAAAATAAATTATTATCGTTTTAACTATTTATTAGGTTTTGGATAAAACCAAACGAGGAGTAAACAGATTAGAAGAGCGATATTTAAGAGTAGATTATATTCGGTCATGGAAATACCGAAGATTTTGATAGCGGGTTTAGTGCAGGAAGTGATTGGCTGGGAGTAGAACATTTGTTTGATATGCTGGATGGATAGACCTTTCGGGATACGGATCATTGATGAACAAAGGCTACTGGGCTGTACTATGCCTCTTTCTACGAAGCTATGATAGGTTGATAATATGCACGCACTAAGAATAGTTAAGAAAATAAATATTAAGGTATATTTGCTTAATTGTCTGATAATTAAAGCAGTTAAGCAAATTTTGATTAGCGTTAAATAGGGGAATCTTTCGTAAACGCATAAAGGGCAGGGGGTATAATGGAATATATATTCGGCAATATAAGCAGTAGCAAGTGCTATTACGGAAATGGCAATCAGCCCTAAATGTAGAACTTTATAGCTGTCTTTTCTGATGTAGTTTATGGTAGTATTAAGTAGCATGGGTTTTTAAGGTTATGGTTAAGTATATGAATCCAATGTCATCCCGCAACTTGATCGCGGGATCCAAAAAAATAAAATTAAAGATGGATACCGTGGTCAAGCCACGGTATGACATTAAAAAATTCAAGTGATATTTTACAAATAAATAAATTTAGTATATTGTCACTGATTATTAATTAAAGTGCAAGAAAAATAAAATGTTGGAAATTTGGGAAGATGCTATTAAGTCAAATGCTTGGCCTTTTCTAGAAGCTAAGAAGATATTAGACAGCTTAAACGGTAAAACTCCTGAAAAAGGTTATGTATTATTTGAAACAGGGTACGGTCCGTCAGGTTTGCCTCATATTGGTACTTTCGGTGAGAATGCCCGTATGGTAATGGTGCAGAAAGCATTTCAGCAATTATCAGATATTCCGACTAAGCTAATCTGTTTTTCCGACGATATGGATGGTTTGCGTAAAGTACCGAGTAATATCCCAAACCCTGAAATGGTGGCACAATATATGGATATGCCGCTTACCTCCATTCCTGATCCGTTTGGCGAATGTGAAAGTTACGGGCATTATATGAATGCAAAGCTTCGCTCATTCCTTGACAAATTCGGCTTTGAGTATGAATTTTATAGCAGTACTGAAGTGTATAAAGCCGGCAAGTTTGATGAGATGCTGATAAAAGTGCTTGAGAAATATGATGAGATAATGGAGTTGATGCTACCGACTTTTAGAGAAGAACGAAAAGCTACCTATTCGCCTTTCATGCCTATTTGCCAGAAAACAGGTAAAGTGCTGCAAGTACCTATCGAGAAGTGGGATGCTAAAGCTGGAACTGTAACGTATAAAGACGAGGACGGCAATTATATAGAAGTACCGGTAACGGGAGGACATTGTAAATTACAGTGGAAACCGGATTTTGGTATGCGCTGGGCTGCTCTTAAAGTCGATTATGAGATGTACGGTAAAGACCATTTGGCAAATAGCAGGCTTTATTCAGAAATTTGCCGAATCCTAGGAGGCAAGCCGCCGGTACAGCGATGTTATGAGTTATTCTTAGATGAAAACGGTGAGAAAATCTCGAAATCAAAAGGTAATAGTATTAGTGTTGATGATTGGCTTAAATATGCTCCTGTTGAAAGCATGGCATTATTTATGTACCAAAATCCGACTAGAGCTAAGCGTTTGTTTTTTGATGTAATTCCTAAAAACGTCGATGAATATATTACTTTTAATCAGAAATATCATTTAGAAGAGGATAGGGCGAAGCGTTTTGCAAACCCCGTTTATCACATCCATCACGGAAATGTGCCGAAAATTGAGACTTTTGGAATTACATATTCGTTGCTTTTAAATCTTATTTCTGTGTGTAATCCTTCAGATAAATCGGTGCTTTGGGGCTTTATTAGTAAATATGAACCAAAAGCAACTTCAAATACTCGCCCTTATCTTGACCATTTAGCAGAATTTGCTATAAGATATTATAATGACTTTATTAAAGCACATAAATCATATTTAACTCCTTCTGAAAAGCATAAGGTTATTTTACGAGATGTATTAGATATGTTATCAGGTATATCTGAGCAAACTAAAGCTGAAAGCATTCAGAAAGCAATATATGATATCGGAATGAAAGTAGGGTATGAAAATCTGCGTGATTACTTCAAAGATTTATATCAAATATTGCTAGGGCAGAATGAAGGTCCAAGACTGGGGACTTTTATAAAGCTTTACGGTATAAAAGAAACAATGAAATTGGTTGAAGGGAAGCTAAATGAACTTGATATACTCCTGTGAAATGAAGAGTTGGTATACGAAGTTCAACTTGGAAAAGAGCAAGGAGACTGTAAGCTGAGGATCGGAGCGTATACTTAATACGTGAGCACCGGAGGACTTACAAGGCGACGACGCCAATTTTTCAAGTTCAACGAGTATACAATAACAAATGAATGAAATTTTTTGTAGTACATTACCTATTTTTTTAATTACGCTTCTTGGTAGTATTATCAAAAATAAATGGTTAACTTCGGAAGAATTTTGGCGTGGTATTGAAAAATTATCGTATTTTGTACTATTCCCTGCCATGCTATTTAATTACGTATCTACTGCCGACTTAAGCGTTGCATCCATAATTAAGTTAGTAGTGGCTCTTATTATATCTACTATTCTTGTATCCCTTGGCCTTATAATTTACCAAAAAAAATATAAAATAGATAAAGTCCAATTTACTTCCATTTTTCAAGGATCAATTCGTTATAATAACTACATTTTTTTTGGGGTGAGTAGCCCGCTGCTTGGTCCTAGTGGGCTTTCCATCGTTGCCGTTATTTCTTCTTATATGATTATTTTTACCAATATTTTATCGGTAATGATTTTCGCTTATTATATCCCTAATAAATCCGTTACTAATACTATTAAAACTAGTTTTGTTTTAATGATGAAATTAATTGTGCGTAATCCGTTCATTATCGCAAGTTTAGTAGGATTCGTTTTTAATTACTCAAATCTTGAATTACATTTAGGGCTTAAAAAAACCTTAGATAGTCTTTCAAATGCCGCTTTAGCTATCGGTATGCTAAATGTCGGGGCAGGGCTTAATTTTACTATTAGACAAGAGCTTTTACATAATGTAATGTTTACAAGCTTTGTTAAATTAGTTGCATTCCCGTTAGTTAGCGTAGTAGTACTATGGTTAATGTCAATTGACGGACTAGATAGATCGGTTGGGATATTATATAGCTGTCTTCCATGTGCGAGTACGGCTTATGTTTTATCTCGTCAGCTTGGCGGTGATCCTGATTCTATGGCGTCGATTATAACATTTACTACTTTTTTCTCGGTAGTTACTATATCAATTATTATGTATGTGATGGGGTGATACTCGATGAACTTGAAAAATTGGCTACGTCGTTCTACAAGTACTGCGGTACTGAACGTTTAAGTATACGCTTCGTTCCTCGTCTTGTGAACTCCTTGCTCTTTTCCAAGTTGAACTTCGTATACTAAATCTTCGTTTACCGGAAGTAAATAAACAAAAAATGATGTGGCTATAGTTTACCGGACAGTTAATAATAGACGATATTAACAGGAAGGGAAGAAATGCCAGGAATAAANTGATGTGGCTATAGTTTACCGGACAGTTAATAATAGACGATATTAACAGGAAGGGAAGAAATGCCAGGAATAAAGCCAAAGATATATCCAGCTGAATTTAAAGAATCAGCGATTAAATTAGCTATTGAGTCTAAGCAACCCTTTGCTCAAACAGCAAGAGAACTAGGAATTACAAAATCTAGTCTCTATAATTGGGTTAATAAATATTCAAAACCCAAGGAAGTAATGAGAGATGATAAACATCTGTATAATGAATTAAAGAGATTAAAAAAAGAGCTAGATAAAGTAATACAGGAACGTGATCTATTAAAAAAGGCTGCCGCGTACTTTGCAAAAGAATCCCAATAAGGTACGCGTGGATAAAAGAGCATCAGGGTAACTTTCCAATTGCTGCTATGTGTAAATTTATGAAAGTATCACGTAGTGGTTATTATGAATGGTTAAATAAGCCTAGATGTAATAGGGTTCGGGACGATAATGAATTAACAAACAGAATTGAAATTATCTTTAAAGAAGGTAGAAGTAATTATGGAACTAGGCCTATTAAAAAGGAACTATCTAGGCAAGATGTAATTGCTAGTAGGAGACGTATTGCAAGACTAATGAAAGAAGCTAGTTTGATATGTAAAACTAAGCGTAAGTTTAAAGCCACTACTGACTGTAATCATAACAAACAAGTTGCTCCTAATTTATTAAATAGAAAGTTTACAGTTCATGCTGCTAATTGTTATTGGGTTGGAGACATAACCTATGTGCCAACTAGCGAAGGTTGGCTATATTTAGCAACTGTTATTGATCTATTTTCTAGAAGAATTATAGGATGGTCTATGAGTAATAATATGAAGGCTGATTTAGTTAATAATGCTTTATTAATGGCAATATGGCAACGTAAACCACCGAAAGGTCTTATTTGGCATACTGATAGAGGTAGCCAATATTGTGCTGATAGTCATTTAAAAATCATAAAACAACATGGTATCAAGCAGAGTATGAGTCGTAAAGGGAATTGCTGGGATAATGCTGTTGCTGAAAGTTGCTTTCATACTATAAAAACAGAATTAATGTATCAACATAAATTTAAAACAAGGGAGGAAGCAAAACATGCCATATTTGAATATATAGAGGTATTTTATAATCGTATAAGAATGCATTCGGCTAACGATTATTTATCTCCAGTACAATATAATCCATTAAGCTATTGACATTATAACTAAAAGTAATAAGCTATAAGTAAATAAAATTTATTACTAGCAATGAGTAAGCCATATCCATACGCACTAAGAATAAGAGCCTTAAAGCTAATAGAGGAGGGATTAAGTATAACTAAGGTTAAAAAATTACTTAATATCTCACGGCAGACTTTGCATAAGTGGATAGATATTAAAAAAGAGACTGGTGATATAAAACCTAAGGAGAATTATCAAAAAGGTCACAATATTAAGATAAGCGACATAAAGGAATTTAAAGAGTTTATCGATAATAATAAAGATAAGAGCTTAAAAGAGCTTGCGAAAGTATCGGGCAAATATGCACCTACTACTATTTGGAGATATATTCAAAAATTGGGTTACACATATAAAAAAAACTTTTATTCATCCCAAGAGAGATGAGAATGCCAGGTTCGAATTTATAGAGAAAATAAAAGATATACCACGAAAAGATTTAGTATATTTAGACGAATCTGGCATAGAGGATAATGCATGTCCTATAAAGGGGTGGAGTCAAAAAGGATCAAGATGTTACGGTAAGAAAATATTTCAACATAAAAGAAGGGTTTCTATGATAGCTGCCCTCTGTAATAAGGATATTATTGCCCCTTTAGTTTTTGAAGGAAGTTGTAATAGTGAGCTATTTGAAACTTATGTAAGAGAGTTTTTGATAAAAGAATTAAAGCAAGGGCAAGTGGTAATAATGGACAATATTAACTTTCATAAAAGTAAAAAGATAGAAGAGTTAATAAAATCCGTGGGAGCTAGTATTTTATTATTACCCACCTATAGTCCCGATCTAAATCCAATAGAGCATCATTGGTTTAGGATAAAAAATTATATTCGTAAAACTGCCGATAATTTTACAGATTTTTTTGAAGCAGTAAGTTATAGTTTGGCAATAGCTTAATGGATTATGCTGTACAATATGAAAAAATACAAAATTGTGCTTAAACAACTGTCCGGAAAAGGGTTGACAGATCAAAAAAACAGGAATTTCTAAAATGGATGAAATGAATAAAATAAATTACGCTGAAGCACTTGAGTATCATGAAAAAGATAAACCTGGTAAAATTGCTATTACTGCAACAAAGTCTTTAGTTACTCAGCAAGATTTATCGCTTGCTTATTCACCTGGGGTTGCTGCTCCTTGCCTTGAAATTGCTAAAAATCTAGAGGAAGTATATAGATATACTGCTCGCGGTAATTTAGTCGCCGTAATCTCTAACGGTACTGCTGTACTTGGTCTTGGTAATTTGGGAGCGGCTGCGTCAAAACCGGTTATGGAAGGTAAAGCCGTACTATTCAAAAAATTTGCCGATATTGATGCAATGGATTTAGAAGTTAATACCGAAGATCCTGAAGAATTTATTAATGCCGTGAAATATCTTGGTTATAGTTTCGGCGGTATTAATCTTGAAGATATTAAAGCTCCGGAGTGTTTTATTATAGAAGCAAAGCTAAAGTCTTTAATGGATATACCGGTATTTCATGATGATCAGCACGGAACGGCAATTATTACCGCCGCAGGTCTTATAAATGCTGCGTATCTTACTAATCGCAAGCTCGAAGATCTAAAAATAGTAGTTAACGGTGCAGGTGCAGCAGCTATCGCTTGTATTGGTTTGTTGATTGCTCTTGGAGTTGATAAATCAAAGATTATTTTATGTGATACTAAAGGGGTTGTTTATCAAGGACGCTTAGAGGGTATGAATAAATGGAAAGAGCTATATGCAAGCAATACTAAATTTAGAACCTTAGCAGAAAGCTTAAATAATGCAGATGTATTTATAGGATTATCGGTAAAAGGGGCAGTAACTAAGGAGATGGTTAGCAAAATGGCAAGTAACCCGATTATTTTTGCTATGGCTAACCCTGATCCGGAAATTACCCCTGAAGATATAAAGCTTGTGCGGGATGATGCGATCATAGCAACAGGGCGATCTGATTATAATAATCAGATTAACAATGTTATGGGATTTCCGTATATTTTTAGAGGAGCGTTAGATGTAAGAGCGAGGACCATTAATACGGAAATGAAAATAGCTGCTGCAAAAGCTATAGCAGGACTTGCTCGTAAACCTGTACCTGAAGAGGTGTATAAAGCTTACTTAGGACGTAAGATGGTTTTTGGTAGGAAATACATCATTCCCGTACCGTTTGATCCACGTTTAATTACCGTAGTAGCAGCGGCGGTTGCCGTTGCTGCAATAGAAAGTGATGTCGCTAGGATTAAGGACTTTAATATTAGTAAATATAAAAAAGAATTAGGTAGTAGATTAAATCCTACTGCTAACTATATGAATTTCTTAGCTGAAAAAATTCATAATGCACCGCTTAAACGGATTGTTTTTGCTGAAGGGGAAGAAGAAGAAGTAATCTCTGCCGCTCTTATGATGCGAGATGAGAAATACGGTCATCCAATTATAATTGGCCGCGCTCAGCGAATTGAAGCTACACTAAAAAAGATAGGTCAAGAGATTAGCTTAGACGGAATTCAAATAATGAATGCGGCTCTAAGCGATAGCCTAGAGAAATATACTGATTATTTATATAAAAGACTACAACGCAAAGGTTATTTATATCGTGATTGTGCAAAGCTTGTTAAAACAGATAAGAATATTTTTGCTGCTTGTATGGTGGCATGCGGTGACGGTGATGCTCTTTTAACCGGTGTTACAAAAAGTTATATTGATAGTTTAGAAGATATCATGAAAGTCATTTCACCAAAACCTAATCGTAGAATATTAGGCTATTCAATTATGATTGCTAAGGATAATAATATTATTATTGCCGATAATTGTATTACCGAGTATCCAAATAGCTGGGAGCTTGCACAAATAGCAACCCAAACGGCAGAAATTGCTAAAAATATGGGTATTACTCCAAGAGTTGCACTTCTTTCTTTTTCGACATTCGGCAATTCTTCTAAAGAAAAAACGGCTCGGATACGTGAAGCGGTAAATATACTCGACAATTTTAGCGAAGACAAAGAAGAGCTGAACGGCATGAAAGTAGATTTTGAGTATGACGGTGAAATGTCGGTTAAGGTGGCTTTAGACGGTGATTTACGTAAATTATATAAATTTTGCAGATTGTCGGGACCTGCTAATGTATTAATTATGCCGGGTTTAAATTCTGCCGCTATTTCTACTGAATTATTACAAGAATTTTCATCAAATAGCTTTATAGGTCCTATAACAAACGGCTTTGAAAAACCAGTTCAAATTTTGCAAGCAACAGCAACAGCAAGCGAAATACTAAAAATAGCAACTTTTGCTTGCGTTGAGGCGATAAAAGAGGTTTAAGAGGCTATCTATAAATAAATTTTAACCGATAATTTAATTCTTTTTTACTGCAAATTATAAGATTTTTTTGAAATATGAATAACTATTCCTGCAAAAATCTTATCAATTAACCTCTAAGATTATATTTGTTTGTTAATGTCAATTTCTGAATAAAATCTTACAAGCCACAGTCACAGCTAGTAAAATATTAAAAATTGCGGCTTTTACTTGTGTTGAATCTATAAAAGGTTTTTAATTACTAGATATTTAATTAACTTGTGAGAGATAAAATGGACTCATTAGTAAAAGACGAAGTAATTAAACTTTTTAATGATAAGCCAAAAAGCGGAATTGCAGGAATTAAAAAATGGTGTGCTGATAATAATAAAGATTTTGCAGAAGAAACCGCTAAATTTTTTTATGAGAAAAAAAGTAATCTAAATTTAGAATTTGTAGGAGATTATCTTGGAACAGACGAAGGCGATAATAAAAAAGTACTAGAGAGTTTTACTAAGCAATTTGATTTTAAAGAAAAAGATTATTTAGAAAGCTTACGTGGGTTTTTACAATCATTTAAATTACCGGGAGAAGCTCAAAAAATAGATAGGTTAGTCGAAAGTTTTGGGACAAACTATTATGAACAAAATTCAAACGGTGAAATAAAAAGTAAAGATGTCGCATATGTTCTAGCTTACCAAACAATTATGCTTAATACCGACTTGCATAATCCTAGTATTGCCGAACCAAAAAAAATGACTTTTGAGCAATTAAAGAATAATTTAAAAGGTACTAACGAAAGTCAAAATTTTAATGATAATTTTTTGAAAAAGATATATGACGGAATAAAAGCCAAGCCTTTCGTACTAAATTTTGTAGATAGTAGTCCTGGTTATGAGATAGATAATATAAGTTCGCAAAATGATCAAACTTTTAAAAAATTAAGTAAACTTTTAGAAGAAAAAAGAAATATTCAAGACATCTTTCCTAAATTACAAAATAATAATTTAACGGCAGAATTTAAAAATCCTAAAACATTGCTTAATAAGTTTACCGGTTATGAAGGGAGCGTAATAGTTAAAGATGAGAAAGGCGGTAAGGCAGAAATTCAAGTCTATAAACCAAGTATATTTTCAAGATGGTTTTCGGGAGAAAAGTCTAAAATCATAATTCAGCCTTTAAGTGAAGAAGGAAAGCGGCCTTCAGAACAATCATTAAAATTAGCAGCACAAATTACCGCAAGCTTTGAAACTAAAGTAACATCTATTAAAGCAACTTATGATTCGGTATGAGAATATTAGAAATCCTAAAAAAGAATTAGAAAGAGCTAGTTCTATTGCAGAACTACATAAAAATATTAAAGAAATTACAGAAATTGTACAGCAAACAAATCAACAAATACCTGAAAAACCTTTGGCTTCTAAAGAGAGTTTTGAAGATCTTACACAAGCAGAGATAGGAATAAAGCCGGTAGAAATATTAATAAAAAATTCATCTCAACCAGTAGAAAAGCCAAAATTTAATTCTTTTGTAGAAGAGTTAGCATGGAAGAATGTGCAAAGAAAGCAAAGTGTTGATACTCCAATAAGTCAAAATAAAGAACCTAAAATACAAACAGATAATCATGCAAAACGTTTAGAAGAATTAAAGCAAAAACAGAAAGAATTAGAGGACAAGAAAAAGGGGCTTGAAGAAAAAAAAGCCAATTCTAATATTACTAGAGAAGAAAAGTGGAAAAGTGTTGCAGAATTGGAATCTATTAATAACCAATTTAAAGCTATAGCAAAAGAACGTAGTAATATTAATAGTGTTTCAATAGAGAAAAACAATTTAATAATAAAAATAACCCCTCATCGCCTACAAAAGGAGAACCGACAGCAGCAGATTTACAGCAACAAAGGGCATTAGCAGCAATAAAGCGTATGAAAGAAGAGAAAATAAAGCAGCAAGCAGAAGCTGTTAATCAACCTTCAAAAAATGCTCCAGCTGTGCCTAGGGTACTATACCGGTGCCACCTCCATGCCTGGGAGTGGTCTTCCTATTCCACCGCCTCCGCCACTTCCATCAATTCCAAAGGGTGTAAAAAAAGAAGCAGAAGATATTATGCCCCAAGGAGGTAATAAGCATAAAGCAGGACTGGCAAAAGCTATGGAGGCACAAAGAAGAAAGATAGAATCTACAGGAAGAGGAGTATAACGTGCTGCATAAATCGAAAAATAAGTTCGATGTCACCCCGTGGCTTGACCACGGTATCCAGAAAAACAATTTAAAATACTAATAATTATTAGTATTTTAAGCTGGACCCCGTGATCAAGTCACGGGGTGACAGGAGTGGAATTAATCCACGCAACAGCACCTTACAAGGATAACTTAAAATGGTTAGGATGTCCTACAAAGCAACCATGTTTAGGCAATATTCATTATTAAACTCCTTTCTTCTTGATTCAATTAAAGAGTCAACTAATGAGATGTTATCTTTATTTTTAGATTTTACTAATGCTTGAAATTCTTTAATTTTATTTTTTAGAGGAATCAATGTTAATTCTTTATCAAGTATTAGCATTAACTGATCTTCTGAAGAAAGATGTAATTGATTACGAATTTTTGCAGGAATATTTATTCTGCCATTTTCAGATATAGTAACTTTATATTCTAAGTGCGTATTTTAAAAATAGTTAAAATTAAATATACACCAAATATAAAATATTATAATTAAAACTACAATAGTAAAATAAATATAAAAGATTTCTATGTTGAAACTAAATAGCTTGCATTATATAGTGTTGTCACCAAAAGAAAATATTATATGTCTAATTCAGCTTTTTTAGTTGCATTTTTTACAACGATCATCCGTTATTACGATTATGCTTTATTCGGTTTATCAGCTAGTATTCTTGCACAAAATTTTTTGCCTAATATAGAGCAAGATAAGCAACTACTCGGTTTTTTTGCCATTCTTAGTGCAGCTGTTATAGTACGACCTTTAGGGTCTTTAATTTTTGGATTTATCGGAGATAAATACGGGCGTACTAAATCTATCAAAATATCAATGTTCATAAGTAGCATTTCTACTGGATTAATTGCTCTTACCCCTTCCTTTGAGATGACAGGTATTTTTGCTACAGTAATACTAACATTATGCCGAATGGTTTTTTTAGCAAGTCTTGCCGGGGAAGTTGATGGAATAAAGGTTTATGTAGCTGAACAAACAGGAGATAATCGGAAGAATTTAAATATGGGGATAGTTTCATGTTGTAGTCAAATAGGGGCATTATTTGCGGCTATAGCTTATTATTACGCTAGTAATTCCGGTATCCTGTATCTATGGCGGTTTAATTTTCTTATTGGTGCAATATTCGGTTTATTTGCTATTTTGATGAGAAGTTTTTTTAAAGAAAGTAGCGAGTTTTTAAGAACATCATCAAAAAGTACAATAAAACAGATTATAAAAGATAATAAACTATCTTTTATAATAGCATTATTAGTAAACGGTGCTATTGGAGGAGTGTACCACTTTTTAGTAATTTTCTTAGGAGTTTTTTTAGCAAAAATAGCTTTTATAAATCATCCTGAAATAAGATTTATAAATATAGCTCTTATTATTACTTATGGAATATCGGTCGTTTTTGCAGGATTACTTGCCGATAAAATAAACCCTTTAAAGCAGATTACATGGGCTTTATTTGCTAGTATTATTGTTGCTTTATCGATGCAAATAATGTTATATAAACAAATATTTAATATTCTCTGTCCCGTTATATTAATAGGGCTTGCGGCATTTTATGCAGTGCCGCTACAAATTATTATTCAATCCTTATTTAAGACTAATGTTAAAATGAGGCTTTATAGTTTATCTCATTCTTTTGGAGGTATTATTCTATCCTCAACTACTCCTTTTTTTAGTATGTTGTTATGGCAAAATTTTAAATCACTATCCCTAACTTTAAGCTTTTTCATACTTTTGCTTATAATATTAATTAGTACAGCGTTGGTTTTACGTAGGATGTTATCCTTATAAAAGGCTTGTTGTGTGGATACTAAATCGTCATTGCGAGCGACTAAAAGGAGCGTGGCAATCCAGTAAAAATAATAAATTAACTGGATTGCTTCGTCAAAACTTACAGTTTTTCCTCGCAATGACGGATAAATCCGATTCATGCGGGCAATGTCTCCTTACAACAGCAAGAATGTCCATAAAACCTAGATATTTCTTCCGTCTTTACTGCGACCTGTAAGTTTTATGCTAGGATTACTTGAAGATTTGGATTTTTGCTGTGCCTGTGTTCCAATTTGCTTCGCTTCTTTTGCTAAGTTTTCAAATTTGCTTTTTAAGTTTTTTGTATTATCTTTTAGATTTAAATCGTGAGTTATTTCATTAATATTCAACTTTTCAGGAGTTGGATGATATATAGGCTCTTTAGATTGAGTATGTTTAGAATGTTCTATTGCAAATTTTGTACGAGGTCTTATTAGTTCATTCTCTTGCCCTGTACCTTTCTGTTTTTCTTTCTCCCATTTATCCCATGCCTCCGGTGATGTCCAGTATCTGGTTATGTTACTATCAAGGCCTTTTTCAAATTTATTTATTAAATTTTTGGTGCTATTCTCTTTAATTTCTTTACCTTGATTTTCAAACTCAAAATTTTTCTTAGGAGTTATATAGTCAGATTGAGTATTTTCATGTTGTTTTTCTACAGTCTGTTTTTTTTCTTCTGTCCAGTATTTTTTGATTTTGCTGTCAGAGTCTGCTTCAAATCTTGCTATTCTATCTTTTATACCGGTAACTGCTCGTGTAGATATTTTAGGTTGATCTTGGGTTGATTGTTTAGTATGTTCCAGAGTTGTCTTTTTAGATAATTCATAAGTAAAAGATTCTAAACTAGATAAACTCTTTTGAATTTTTTCTATATTGGAATTTAAATATTCTATTTCAGGTCCTTTATATTCTATTATATTCTTTAATGTGTTGTTAATTTCTACAAAAGATTCTTTAATCTCTTTATTAAACTTATCATCACTATTATTTATCTTACTGCAATTAGTAGAAATTTTTTGAAGCTTATCTAATATATTGTTAATTCTCTCATCTTTTTGAGAAGTCGATACCATACTTGCTAAAAATTCACTTCTTCCTAAATTGCTATTAACATTACTTAAATATAGAGGTAGGGTAGAGGCTTTAGTATAATCTTGCGGAAATTTATCTATCTCTTCTTTAAATCTCTTTAAGAACTTTATTGTATTACCGAATATAGGATGAGTATTCCAAGAAAGAGTAGGTGGAGTTGATATTACTTCCTGCATTGAATGAGTTATNCTCTTTCCCGAGTAAAATATCACCTTGCCAAAATGATGCTTTCTCTATATATTTTTCATTGTATAAGTCCCTTAGCGTGCCAATGCTAATACTTTTCATTCTTATTTCCTTAACTTGACGNGGAGTAATAAAAAATAATTCTATCTTTAATCCTAATTTTATCCTTGACTCCTAAAACAGTATCAGAACCCTCTTTCCCGAGTAAAATATCACCTTGCCAAAATGATGCTTTCTCTATATATTTTTCATTGTATAAGTCCCTTAGCGTGCCAATGCTAATACTTTTCATTCTTATTTCCTTAACTTGACGCATATGATCATTGCAACAGACTCAATTTTTATAGTGCCTGTAAGATTAAATCTTGACTTCTACACCTAATATTCACCCAACAAATCTGTCTTAGCTATATCAGTCACAACTTCATCATTTTCTGAATTAAGCATTAATACTGCACTATCACCGGTAACAACATCTGCCCGCTCCTTCACTATGTGCATACACTCCTTAATCACTTCAAATTTTCTATTCATGACTTCCTCTATATCCTGCCTTAAATAAGGCTCACCTGAATAGCTTGACATATATCCCGATATCACTAGTTCTTTCATACGATCACTTAAGCCTTTGTTGATGCTGTTGTTAATACTGCTGTTATCTCTGATGCCGCTCTCTTCAATATTTTCAGATTCAGCCAAGTTATGATTTATAATTGCACTTCTCAGCTCCTTAAAATTATATCCATGCTCCCTTAATGCCTTAAACTCATCAGTAATATTGTTAATAGCAACAGCATCTATATACTCCTTTGTATTCTGACTATTGGTATCTGCAACATTCTTTGGTTTAGCCACTATCTCATCTGCAAATCTTGCATATATTAATTTTCTAATTGCTTGCCGGTCCGTAGATTGTGGTTTTGATACTTCATTGGCCTCTTGATAAAAAGAGCTTAACTTGTCCTGAATCAATGACTGATTAGGCAGTGCTTTTAAAAATATAAACTCATCCCTTGCATCCTCTATATATCCTTTACTTTGTACTTGGTACTTGTTAATACTTGCTGATGCCGCTTGATACAGTGCTTTTGCAGTATTAAGTATTTGTCTTGCTGCTTTTACTATTGTAAACATTGTTTTTACTCCTTTTTGTTTTGCGTTGTTTATTAATTAAATTACTCTGTATGTGTGCGTTCTCATATTCCTCAGACCTAACTTGTGGCTTCTTAGCACTGAAAGTATATGAGAGGGGTTATGCTAACCCCCTCAAACTCCCCCGCTATATCTGTAAAAGAAATGGGATCGGGATAATTATGTATGGTATGAATGAATCACATGCTTTTTCATCTCATAAACCCAAAACTATAATTATCCCCTATTTTTAATCCTGCATATTGCTTATGATGACTACATGGATCTATTGCTTTGTGAGCTGCAATATTCAATTGAACCCCTTGATTCTGACTATCTACCCTCTTAAATCCTGCAAGCATATTATGTTTGCGATATATGCTTTTGTTCGTTCCTTGAGCAGATATAATGGACTGAAAAATCAAGACAAAAATAAAGGGTTAATCAGTTGGTAATTTTGCAAAAAATTAAGCTGCTATTTGTGTATGATTTTGTATACAATCGAGATAAACATTCATAGGTTTTTTATACCCAATACTTGAATGGAATCTCTGATAATTATATTTACTGATATAATCATTGATACCCTCTTTAAGTTCTCCTATATTTTGATAATCATTAATAAATATACAATTATATTTCAGCGTCCTAAAGAAACGCTCAATAATAATATTATCAATACTTCTACCCTTACCGTTCATTGATATCTTAATATCATGATCTTTAAGGATTTGTATATGATCATTGCTGGTATATTGACTACCTTGATCACTATTAAATATTTGGGGAGCTGGATATTTATCTAATACTGCTTGCAACACATCTGTTACTAATGCTGAATCCATACTATTTGATAGTCTATAGCTTAATATGGCTTTACTATGCCAATCTATAATGGCTGCTAGATACATAAAGCCACCTTTAGTGCGAATATATGNGCTTAATATGGCTTTACTATGCCAATCTATAATGGCTGCTAGATACATAAAGCCACCTTTAGTGCGAATATATGTAATATCTCCACTCCAAACCTCATTAGTACCAGGAACAAAAACTTTTTTAGTTTTACCAGTTTTAGTCCAGTATTTATCAAGTAGATAACTATATATTTTATGCTCACCATCTTTTATAGTAGTTGTCCTCTTTCGATGAGGGTATATCGCTTCAATACCTATTAATCTCATATACTTTAGTACCCGGTCTCTACCAATACTAAAACCATCTTCTAATAATTGCTGATATATATAACGATAACCGAATTCTGGATTATCTGTATATATCTCATCTATTCTATTTAATATATTTAAATTATAGCTACTAAGTAATTGTGCTTTAATACGTTGAAGGACGGTTAATCCCTAACAATTCACATTGTCTTGTCTTTGGTAACTGTGCTAGCTTGGATCCGACAAGACTCTTCCTATTTGATAAATCCACGCTTCTTAGCTTTCCCACGGCCCAATCCCTCTCAATTGTAGTGTTTCCTAAAGCCTTTGCCAGCGCGTCATTTTGCTCCTTGAGTTTATTAATTTGCTCTTGATATTCACTCACTACCTTAGCCGGCTCAAATGCTATTGCTGCATTTGATAAAAATTGCCTCTTCCAATGGGATATGCTATTGCTACTCACCTCATATTTAGACGATAACTGTGATAATGCTACATCCTCTTTTAATAATTCTAACACTATCTTGCTCTTCTCTTCAGCACTGAAATTCCGTATCTGTTTTTTTGTCATTTTATCTCCTATAAGTTATTTCTTTATTCTAACTTATTACCAAGGTATCCTAACTCTTTTTTTGTCCAATTCTTTCAGTCCATTATATT
>NIPM01000342.1:128717-151222 GCA_002738285.1 Holacanthella duospinosa | reverse complement strand
TAATACATTGTCTATATTAACCTGCTTCGGAGATGTATCTTTAGATAATTCATCGTTAAACAAGTTGCGTATTTTAGGTAATACATTGTCTATATTAACTTGCTTCGGAGATGTATCTTTAGATAATTCATCGTTAAACAAGTTACGTATTTTAGGTAATACATTGTCTATATTAACCTGCTTCGGAGATGTATCTTTAGATAGCTTTTCTTTTTGTAGCTCAGATATATAATCATTTACTGCTTCTTTTAATTTATCTAAAACGGCACTATTCTGGGAAGGAGGCAGCATCCGGTGTCATCCCACTCTAAATCAGTATAGTAGTTAACATTCCGGTATCATCCCACTCTAAAGCGATATTATCGCTTCTATGCTCCTCACGAGGATCAGTTAGCTTATAGTAGTTTTTATTTAACAAACGAGGATCACGTGAATTTTCGCTCTTTTCATATTCCTTAATTTCTTTAAATATACCTAGTGTCTTATAAATATTATCTATTTCTTCTTGAGTAAGTCTTTCATTGCTTACTTCTTTTTGTTGGATAGATTTTTGTAGTTCTTTTGTTGCCGTTAACTTATCTTTTGCTGTATTTGAATTTGATAAAATTTTTGCTTGTGCTAAATCAAGAGCTTCAATTAAATTAGTAGAGCTGCTTTTTCCAAATGTGGTAGACAATTCTTCTTGGCTTGAACCGATTCCCGAATCAATAGAAGAAGATCTAGAAACGGTATTAGATTTAGGATTAATATTTGCCTGTTGTGCATAAGATTTGCCGGCATCTATTAATATTTTATCAGTGAATTGTTCTAGTTCATTGAATGAATTTTCTAGTTTTGTAAAAAGTTCTGTTGAGGAATGTACTATTGCCGGTGACAACTTAGGTACAGAATCTTCAGGTATAGTTTCTAAAGAAGGAGAATATTTACTTGTTTCTCTTTGTAGTACCGATTCATTTTGCTTTATTAAATTTGATATATTTTTAAATTTATTTGCTAATTCTTCAGATAATATATCAATCTTGTTATTGTTATTACTTCCGGCATATAAGACTAGAGTCTCCTTTATATTTTGCGAGATATTATCTGCATGATCTATTAACAACATCTTATATTGCAAATCTAATTCGCTTGAATTATCAGTATTACGAAAGTAATTTTTATTTACTGATATACTTTTACTGAGTATATTCTTAGAAGCTTCGATAAGTTCTTTTTCTCCTGTCTCTTCTTTATTGTTTAATTTCTCAAATAAATTTTGTAAACCGTCTGAAAAATCCTGAGCATTATCAAGGTATAAAAATTTACTTCTTATAATCTCTTGTGCTTTTTGATTGGAAGCTTGCTGAACTTGTTGTTTCTCTTGTATTAATCCTAGAATGATATTTTTATCTAATGAATTAATCACATCATAAAAATTTTTCATTTCATCTAATTTTTCTCTAGGTTCTTTTATTTTTTGTAATCTTTCTCTTAATTCTTGAAATTTATCCCATTCATGTTGTTCAAGAAAAAACCCCTCTATTGTGGTATTTTTAGTATTAGGACTTCCTCCGCTACTCAGAATTTTATTTCTAGCTGCTGTAACCTAGCGGGTTGATGAGAATTGATATTATTAATCAAATCTAAAATTTCTTTTGATGCCTTATTAAATTCTTCATTATTAGTTGGATTTTTGATTGTTTCTTGAACTGCTTCCCTTAACTTTATTATTTCTTCTTTAAGGCTAAGCTCTACTTTTTGTTGACCGCGTGTTATAGCTTGTTTGTTTTCTTGCGAGGTAAGTACTTTTTTATCTTGTTGTATATTTAAGCTTTTTTCCCCTACTTTCTGAACAACTTCTTCCATCAATTGCAATAGATTAATATTGCCTTTTATTTCTAGTCCTTGCTCATTAGTGACCGGTAATGAATTACTTAGTCTTAATAATTCTGAAAAATCTGAGGGGGATACTAGAACATCGAGTTGAGCCTTTGTTTTTCTACCTTTTTCGTCTTCCTTAAAGCCTTCAATTTTACCGATACTAATAGGTAGGTTTTTTAAATAAATTTCTTTTTGAGTCCCTTGTATACTTTTATCATTTGCTACTTTGAAATTAGCCTTTTGCTGAGAAACATAAGGTCCTAGTGTTCTAGGGTCTATTTTATTTATTAGAGCTTCTATAAAATTAGTTATATGTGTTATAGCTAGTTTATCTGTTTCTAAAATATTATTTAAATTAGTATTGTTTATTAAATAAAGATTTCTTATTAGCCGGTCTAATTCATTTTTGTTTTTCATGATTTTCCTCTATTAATAAAAATAAACCAAACTGTAATACCATTTATATTAAATTAACAATATTAATAATTAGTATTAATTCAATATTTTAAATTTTGTTGCATTTGTGCTTCAATTATTAAAAAATATAATCTTATCATTTATTTCATCGTCTCAATGAGTTTTTTAACTCCCTCGACTGATTTATCGAATAATGCTTTTTCTTCTTTGGTTAACTGTAGTTCTATTATTTTTTCTACTCCTTCTTTACCTATAATAATAGGCACGCCGACATATAAATCATGTACACTGTACTCGCCTTGCAAATAAGCGGCACAAGTTAGAATTTGACGTTTATCTTTGAAATAAGATTCAAGCATTTCTATTGCTGAGGCTGCGGGGGCATAATAAGCAGAACCTGTTTTAAGTAATGCAACAATCTCACCGCCGCCGTTTCTAGTACGATCGATTATTTTTTCAATATTTTCATTACTTGATAAGCCCATTTTTATAAGGTCTGGTATCGGTACGCCCGATACTGTAGAATATCTTGCAAGAGGTACCATTGCATCACCGTGACCGCCGAGAACTATACTATTAACGCTGTTTACCGAAACTTTAAACTCTTCAGCAAGAAAAAGGTTAAATCTTGAGGAGTCAAGTACCCCTGCCATACCGATTACTTTATTATGAGGTAATCCGCTTTCTTTCAGCATGACATATACCATAACGTCTAACGGGTTAGTAATTACTATTACAAAAGCATCAGGGGCATATTTTTTTATATTCTGTGCAACCGTTTTCATAATACCGGTGTTAATGCTAATTAAATCGTCTCTACTCATTCCTGGTTTTCTTGGTAAGCCGGCAGTAATAATTATAGCGTCAGAGCCTTCAATATCTTTATAGTCATTACTTCCTGTTATTTTGATATCAGAGCCTAGCAAAGTACCGGCTTGCATGAGATCAAGTGCTTTTCCTTGCGGCACCCCTTCAGCCACATCAAATAGCACGATATCACCGAGTTCTCTAAGGCTAATTAAGTGAGCAAGTGTACCGCCGATGTTACCGCCCCCTATTAATGATATTTTCGGATTTTTTTTCATTCGTCCCTCTACAATAATTAAATATACCTATTTACTATATTACAAATACATTCAAGAAAAAAGAATTTTTAAATTTTAAAATTATATGGTTAATTAATTAATTTATAAAAATTAATCAATCACATTGACTTTATTAAGATAGGTTAATATAATGCCGAGTCAACAAAATACCATGAAATGTGGAATTTTAATAAAATAACTAAAAAAGAAAATAAATTATGCCTAAAATTTCTAAATTAATAAATGTTTTTAAATCTTGTAGGGGTCACGCTGTAAAACGGAGAATAAACTACGCTAAGAAAAAATTTTAGCAGCTATAAACCTGTAAAGAACTTAATATTAGCTCTTTCTTATTTATCAGATAAGTTTTGAGAATATGAGATTTTGTTTTATGAGATCAATAAATTATACATAAATTTTGTATATTTTTAGATCAAATCTTTTTTCTTAACAAATAAGCGGGGCTGTTGAAAAAGCTCTAACTATATAATTGTAATGCTTTATGCAGATAAAAATGTATTCCTACCTAGAAAAATTAATAATCATAATTTTAGTTTAAGAGAGTAATAAATCATACCACCCTACGATTTTTTGAGAAGGAGGTTATTAAGAGGCTTGAATAAGGGTTATTGAAGTAGTATAAGGTTGATTTTTTTGACAAAATATGGACAAAATACTACTTCAGGCACTGATTTTACACATAGGCGGTAATAAATCAAGATTAAAATGTTTATCCTCGATGATAATCAGTCTAATGACTGGCGGCTCCATCTATCTTAAAGGCTTATCGCTTGGGATATCCGGCAATAGCAAGGCATCGTCAAAAATACATAGAGTATACCGTTTTTTTAGAGAATTTACCTTCAACTATTTACAGGTTGCAAAATGTATTTTAAACCTGTTTGGCGAAGGAAGTTATATAGTTGTAATGGATCGGACAAATTGGCAATTCGGACAATCAGATATCAATATACTGTTTTTAAGTATAGTTATTGGCAAAATGTCAGTGCCTATTTACTGGCAGAGTCTAACACATGGCGGTGGATGTTCTTCTGAGTTTATGGAAGAATTTTTGCATGAATTTATACAAAACTTTGGGGCTAAAAAAATTAAACATTTACTTGCTGATCGAGAATTTATGAATAAAGACTGGTTGGATTTTTTAGTTGAAAACAAAGTAGATTTTGTTATTCCCGCAAAGAGTGATTATAAAATTCGTCTAGAAAATGGTTTAAAAACTTTACGAGTTAGGGAAATGTTTAAAAACCTAAAAGCCTTGGAGTATAAGAGTTATAAAGGTGTTTTATGGCACCATAAAGTTACTTTTTCTACCTATAAAAATGATAAAGGCGAGCTAATGGTTTTAATCTCTACTTTTCCGGTTGAAATGGATATTTTTGCTTTATACAAATATCGTTGGTCAATTGAGAGATTGTTCAAACACCTGAAAAGTGGTGGGTTTGATATTGAAAAAAGCCACTTGGTAAATCCCGAAAGATTCCAAAAATTATTGGTGGTAACTTCTATTGCAGCAGCTTTAATTGTAAAAAACGGTTTAATAAAAAACTCTCTCAACCCAATACCAATCAAACAGTATAAATCAGTTGCAAAACAACTATTTTCACTATTTACTTATGGTTTTGATCATATTAAATCCACTTTTTTTAACTCGGTTACCGTCGCTAAAAAACTAATGCGAACTATTTTGTTAACTAATTTTCAACCCTTGTATCCATACTGCCAACAACCTCTCTAAAAAATCGTAGGGTACTATGGTAATAAATACGGTGCAAAGCTTTCTATTTTCTTTATACACGCCATTTATCTATCGAAAATTAGTAGACATGCTTGTCTACTAATCGATTTAATATACAGTATTTTTATAGATATTTTGGAGTTCTAAGATTTCTAATTTTAAAATAGAGAAAAATAAAATTAGATAAAACTGCTTTCAGATTCTCCTAAACCTATTAATATTCCAAAATTGTGCAAAGCATGAGGATTTTGACACATATCTTCTACTACTTCATAAAAATCACGACTTAAATTATGCGTTAATTCAACTAAACCTTGTGTTTTTTCACTACCATATTGAGCATAAAACTTAAGTAGTAAATCAGGATGATTAAGGAAAGGATTATTATATTTTATATCAATAACATATAGTGCTTTAAGTGCTACAACAACAAGGCTTCCAATAATAATACTACCAGTAGTATATGGAGCATTTTTTATTGTTTCAATTACTTTTGCTAAAAATCCCTTACCAATTACTTTTGTAAAATTCGTTGATTGATCAACGAATTTTCCCATTTTAAGAGAAAAAGAATTAGATTTATTTAGAAGCTGCTCATTAAGAGAATCTATTTTCTTACATGAATCTTCAATAAATCTTCTATAAACTGTATTTATTTTATCAAATTCTTGTTTAAATTCGTTTTCATCAATTTCTCCTTTTTTTTGTAATAGTTCTATTCTTGCACTATTTATATCTCTACTGATATTAGCAATCATAATGCCGATTGCATTTTTAAAAACACTATTCTGATTCACTGCTAATATACCATCTATGAATTTTAAAAAATTTTCTTTAATACCAATATTACTCTTATCTATTTTTTCTAATAATAAACTATCAATTTTCCCTAATTTCCTGATAATACTTATTATCTTAAGTTCTTCTAAGTTAGAAAGTATAGCATAATCCATTAAGCTATTGACATTATAACTAAAAGTAATAAGCTATAAGTAAATAAAATTTATTACTAGCAATGAGTAAGCCATATCCATACGCACTAAGAATAAGAGCCTTAAAGCTAATAGAGGAGGGATTAAGTATAACTAAGGTTAAAAAATTACTTAATATCTCACGGCAGACTTTGCATAAGTGGATAGATATTAAAAAAGAGACTGGTGATATAAAACCTAAGGAGAATTATCAAAAAGGTCACAATATTAAGATAAGCGACATAAAGGAATTTAAAGAGTTTATCGATAATAATAAAGATAAGAGCTTAAAAGAGCTTGCGAAAGTATCGGGCAAATATGCACCTACTACTATTTGGAGATATATTCAAAAATTGGGTTACACATATAAAAAAAACTTTTATTCATCCCAAGAGAGATGAGAATGCCAGGTTCGAATTTATAGAGAAAATAAAAGATATACCACGAAAAGATTTAGTATATTTAGACGAATCTGGCATAGAGGATAATGCATGTCCTATAAAGGGGTGGAGTCAAAAAGGATCAAGATGTTACGGTAAGAAAATATTTCAACATAAAAGAAGGGTTTCTATGATAGCTGCCCTCTGTAATAAGGATATTATTGCCCCTTTAGTTTTTGAAGGAAGTTGTAATAGTGAGCTATTTGAAACTTATGTAAGAGAGTTTTTGATAAAAGAATTAAAGCAAGGGCAAGTGGTAATAATGGACAATATTAACTTTCATAAAAGTAAAAAGATAGAAGAGTTAATAAAATCCGTGGGAGCTAGTATTTTATTATTACCCACCTATAGTCCCGATCTAAATCCAATAGAGCATCATTGGTTTAGGATAAAAAATTATATTCGTAAAACTGCCGATAATTTTACAGATTTTTTTGAAGCAGTAAGTTATAGTTTGGCAATAGCTTAATGGATTATGCTGTATATTATCTATTATGTTTGCAATATTAGCTAATTCTTCTTCTTTTGCTACTAAATCTACATTGCGTAATGTATCATAATCCTTATTATCTTTTATATTCTTTATGAATTTAATTTTTTCATTACAAGTTTGGAAAATTTGTTTAAGCAGATCATCTAATCCTTCTATTGTAGTAAGTTGAGTACGGGTCTCCCAAAGAAATGCCAAGGACTTAGGGCTTACGCCAGGAGTTATTTTAGAGAAAGAGTTTCGAGGAATTGAAGTTATATCATTAATAATGGTAATTATTTCATTGTTATCTTGTAACTCATTTAACTCTCCTTCATTATTAGGTTTTTTAAAAAGAGCTATTTTTTTGTTTAAAGTACAATATTCTATAATAGATTTATCTTTTATAACTAATTCATTATTTTTAATAATCTTACCATTTAATATATTAATTATTTGTGCTTGAGTTATATTATGTTCAACTCTAGAAAAAATTATAGATGTTCCATTTCCATTACTTAAATTTTGTATATTTGGTATGATTCTATAAATGGTATCAACAAGATTAATAAATGGCGTGATACTAGGATTAGTAATGCTTTCTATATCTGAAATTAAAACGAATTTTACTGATGCAGCATTATTTATTAATTCTTTAATATAAAAACTATTTGCTATATCTTGGGGGATACCACGATTATCATCAAAACCAGGTGCATCAATTACTAGCTCTTTTATATTTTGGGCATTCCACTGAGTCGGTATACAAGTGTTAGAAGTTGATTCTTGTCCTATTGCAGGTCCTGAATCTTCTTCATTTTTCTTTTTAATAACCAAACCAAAACCATATCCCTCAGGTACAGCTTCTAATTTAGTTCCTATAACATAGTTAACAATAGTACTTTTTCCTGTTTTTGTATTACCTAAAAATATAACTATATCTTGATCTGTGACCTCATCTATAATTTTTTGTATAGGATTATTTATAATTGTTCCATCTTCAAATCTAATTGGTCTGCAATTAAGCTTTTAGTTAATTCTAATTGTTCTTGGTTTATGGTTTGCACATCTTTCATTTTTTATTCCTTAAATTAATTCTTGTTAAGAAATTATTATAACTACATAGTTGAAAAAATTAAATAAATTTAAATTAAAAAATTAAAAATTATTGATAGATGTGACCCATTTAAAACCTCTAAATCCTAGTAATTACTAATACATTATTGCCATTAATATAGAGTAATTCACATTTTATGAACTTAATTGGCTTTCGTCAACCAGAGATATTAGAGATTTTTTATTTTAGCTATAGTTTGCTTACTTTTAAAACCTTTTAGCGATCTAGTTATAATTTTATTCTTCTTCGCTAATTCTATCAGTAGCTTTACTTAAATCAGAAAAAGAAGGAAGACAATATAGTCTTGTTGTATCTAATGTTGTATGACCTGCTAACGTTGCAACCTCTTCTATATCACTTTGCTATTTCTTAAATTCTTACAAAAGCTATGACGTAAATGATGCGGACTGATTATGCCAGATCTGTATTTTTTAATACGCTTTTAAGAATTAATTGAATCCCACGAGGTGTTAAAGCTCCACGCTCCCCAATAAAGACTTTATTATTACTATCAATATTATCTTTATAACTAAGAGATTCAAAAGCTGTTCTTGCAGATTTATTTAGAGGAACGTTACGAGATTTATTACCCTTCCCATAATTTACAACAAGATTGCGATCAGTTATAGTAATATGTTTCCATTTTAAATTACAAAGTTCTTGTATTCGCAAGCCCGTATGTAGCAAAATTTTTACGATTGCTGCATCTCTAACTCTGCTGTACTTTTCAAAATGTCTTAGTAATGCGTTTTGCTCTAAGCGGTCTAACCATTTAACAGTGCTAGAATTTTCTTTTACTGGTTTTGGAAAAGGAATTTTATATTTTATTCTTCCAGTATCTAAGCCCCATCCCATAAAATATTTTATACTTAACATTTTACGATTTATAGTATTAGGCTTAAATTCATTATTTATTAAATATTGTTTATACAAACGAATATCTGTAGGAGTAATTTTACTAAGAGAGAAAGAATAGCTATTTTCGTTATCAAACCATCTTGCAAAAACAGTAATATCATATCTATAACTTATTATAGTAGAGTCAGATTTACCGAGCTGTTTTTGATAATTTACAAACTCTTCAATTTCATTAATTTGAGTCATAACTAATTATGCGATGAATATTTATAGAGATAATTTAGCATAAAGATATAGTTTTTGGTAGTAATTTGTAAGGAATTGATCGCATAATTGTACTTATACGATCAATTTTAACTATTCTTTTTTATATGTAATCTGGCGGCTTTTGTAGTAATGAATAATTTGTTTAGAAGGTAGTAAGGGGGCACGTTGTAAAACGGAGAATAAATATTCAATATTTTTTCATCATTAGCACAATTTGAACGTTGTCTTATTCTAGAACGTACTAAAGGCTGCACGTTCTAGAGGTCGAAGCAGTGGACGTAAAAAAATAGAACATACCAATCCAAAGGTATTAATGGCTAAGAAAATGCAGAAAGCTCATAGAATGAATGTTAATAATATTTGTAAAACACTTAAAATATCTCGTGCTAGTTTCTATCTATACCTCTCATTATAATTCATAATATATTCTCTGCGTTCTTTGTAGCAATACATAATCTAAATGAAAATATTTTAAGTTAACAAACATTAAAGATTTGCATTGATTATTAAAATTCCTTTACTATTAAAAGTATAGAGAAAAATAAGGTAGTGCGAATGGGAGAGACATATAATAGCAGTATAGAAATGAATGCTGTGCGTTATGGTTATAAGGCTGCAAATTTGATATATTTGGACGATGCTATAAGAGAATTTGAGGCGAGTCTTGAAGCAGCGAGGCTGCACAAATTATACGGTGATATTAGGGCAAACGTTCCGGGATTTAAGCCGGTAGATGCTGATATAATAGCATTGCATTTGAATGAGCTGCCCCTTATTGGAAAGCATTATTTGAGAATTTCCAAGATCATTATAATGAACAAGAAGACAAAAGTGTATTAGGGCTTGCCAAGCAATCATTAAAGGAGCTGCAAGGGGTAATAACGGAATGTTTTACCAAGCATCAAATATCACAGGATTTATTTAATGAATTTCTAACCAAGAATGATCTTACGCCGAATGATTTAGTGATGGTGCGAAGTACCGATACTCATGAAGATAAAGCTGATATGGCGAATCCCGGGGAAAATGAGAGTTTACCGTGTCGTGCAAATATAGCGGAGATTTCAGCGGCTTTAGGGATAGTTGCAGCATCATATGTGGGAGAGAAGTCGTTGTCGCAGAGGCTTGGAGCGGGTGATAAGGCTATTACGGAATTTCCGGTAATGCCTGGGCTTGCGCAGCGTACAGCATAATCCATTAAGCTATTGCCAAACTATAACTTACTGCTTCAAAAAAATCTGTAAAATTATCGGCAGTTTTACGAATATAATTTTTTATCCTAAACCAATGATGCTCTATTGGATTTAGATCGGGACTATAGGTGGGTAATAATAAAATACTAGCTCCCACGGATTTTATTAACTCTTCTATCTTTTTACTTTTATGAAAGTTAATATTGTCCATTATTACCACTTGCCCTTGCTTTAATTCTTTTATCAAAAACTCTCTTACATAAGTTTCAAATAGCTCACTATTACAACTTCCTTCAAAAACTAAAGGGGCAATAATATCCTTATTACAGAGGGCAGCTATCATAGAAACCCTTCTTTTATGTTGAAATATTTTCTTACCGTAACATCTTGATCCTTTTTGACTCCACCCCTTTATAGGACATGCATTATCCTCTATGCCAGATTCGTCTAAATATACTAAATCTTTTCGTGGTATATCTTTTATTTTCTCTATAAATTCGAACCTGGCATTCTCATCTCTCTTGGGATGAATNACCCTACGATTTTTTAGAGAGGTTGTTGGCAGTATGGATACAAGGGTTGAAAATTAGTTAACAAAATAGTTCGCATTAGTTTTTTAGCGACGGTAACCGAGTGAAAAAAAGTGGATTTAATATGATCAAAACCATAAGTAAATAGTGAAAATAGTTGTTTTTCAACTGATTTATACTGTTTGATTGGTATTGGGTTGAGAGAGTTTTTTATTAAACCGTTTTTTACAATTAAAGCTGCTGCAATAGAAGTTACCACCAATAATTTTTGGAATCTTTCGGGATTTACCAAGTGGCTTTTTTCAATATCAAACCCACCACTTTTCAGGTGTTTGAACAATCTCTCAATTGACCAACGATATTTGTATAAAGCAAAAATATCCATTTCAACCGGAAAAGTAGAGATTAAAACCATTAGCTCGCCTTTATCATTTTTATAGGTAGAAAAAGTAACTTTATGGTGCCATAAAACACCTTTATAACTCTTATACTCCAAGGCTTTTAGGTTTTTAAACATTTCCCTAACTCGTAAAGTTTTTAAACCATTTTCTAGACGAATTTTATAATCACTCTTTGCGGGAATAACAAAATCTACTTTGTTTTCAACTAAAAAATCCAACCAGTCTTTATTCATAAATTCTCGATCAGCAAGTAAATGTTTAATTTTTTTAGCCCCAAAGTTTTGTATAAATTCATGCAAAAATTCTTCCATAAACTCAGAAGAACATCCACCGCCATGTGTTAGACTCTGCCAGTAAATAGGCACTGACATTTTGCCAATAACTATACTTAAAAACAGTATATTGATATCTGATTGTCCGAATTGCCAATTTGTCCGATCCATTACAACTATATAACTTCCTTCGCCAAACAGGTTTAAAATACATTTTGCAACCTGTAAATAGTTGAAGGTAAATTCTCTAAAAAAACGGTATACTCTATGTATTTTTGACGATGCCTTGCTATTGCCGGATATCCCAAGCGATAAGCCTTTAAGATAGATGGAGCCGCCAGTCATTAGACTGATTATCATCGAGGATAAACATTTTAATCTTGATTTATTACCGCCTATGTGTAAAATCAGTGCCTGAAGTAGTATTTTGTCCATATTTTGTCAAAAAAATCAACCTTATACTACTTCAATAACCCTTATTCAAGCCTCTTAATAACCTCCTTCTCAAAAAATCGTAGGGTGGTATGGGATATGGCTTACTCATTGCTAGTAATAAATTTTATTTACTTATAGCTTATTACTATTAGTTATAATGTCAATAGCTTAATGGATTATGCTGTACGTACTACTTAGATAAGAATCTGCAAACTACTATAGAAAAGCAGGTTCGGCTATATATTACTGACCTGAAAAAATACGGCATTAATCTGTAGAAGGCAAGATTTAATCTTACAGGCACTATAAAAATTATATCTGAATGTCTGACAAGTTATGCTNCCTTATACTACTTCAATAACCCTTATTCAAGCCTCTTAATAACCTCCTTCTCAAAAAATCGTAGGGTGGTATGAGATTAACGGCACTAAAAGCTAGGTCTCCAGGTTCAGCTTTAAAACCGTTTGTCTATGCACTTAGTTTTGATCAATCATTAATACACCCGTTAACTTTACTAAAGGATACACCTACTTACTATGATCATTATAAACCGGAAAATTTCGATAGCAGATTTACAGGCGGTTTAAGTGCTAGAGAATCATTAATAAAAAGCCGTAATATACCTGTTATATTTCTAGCATCTAAGTTAAAAAATCCGAATTTTTATGAGTTCTTACAACAAGCAAAAATTAGCGACTTACGAAAACCTGAAAATTACGGCTTGTCTATAGTACAGCATAATCCATTAAGCTATTGCCAAACTATAACTTACTGCTTCAAAAAAATCTGTAAAATTATCGGCAGTTTTACGAATATAATTTTTTATCCTAAACCAATGATGCTCTATTGGATTTAGATCGGGACTATAGGTGGGTAATAATAAAATACTAGCTCCCACGGATTTTATTAACTCTTCTATCTTTTTACTTTTATGAAAGTTAATATTGTCCATTATTACCACTTGCCCTTGCTTTAATTCTTTTATCAAAAACTCTCTTACATAAGTTTCAAATAGCTCACTATTACAACTTCCTTCAAAAACTAAAGGGGCAATAATATCCTTATTACAGAGGGCAGCTATCATAGAAACCCTTCTTTTATGTTGAAATATTTTCTTACCGTAACATCTTGATCCTTTTTGACTCCACCCCTTTATAGGACATGCATTATCCTCTATGCCAGATTCGTCTAAATATACTAAATCTTTTCGTGGTATATCTTTTATTTTCTCTATAAATTCGAACCTGGCATTCTCATCTCTCTTGGGATGAATAAAAGTTTTTTTTATATGTGTAACCCAATTTTTGAATATATCTCCAAATAGTAGTAGGTGCATATTTGCCCGATACTTTCGCAAGCTCTTTTAAGCTCTTATCTTTATTATTATCGATAAACTCTTTAAATTCCTTTATGTCGCTTATCTTAATATTGTGACCTTTTTGATAATTCTCCTTAGGTTTTATATCACCAGTCTCTTTTTTAATATCTATCCACTTATGCAAAGTCTGCCGTGAGATATTAAGTAATTTTTTAACCTTAGTTATACTTAATCCCTCCTCTATTAGCTTTAAGGCTCTTATTCTTAGTGCGTATGGATATGGCTTACTCATTGCTAGTAATAAATTTTATTTACTTATAGCTTATTACTTTTAATTATAATGTCAATAGCTTAATAGATTATGCTGTACAATCAATTTTTAGAGGTTTTAATATATCTGCACCTCTTAACTGTTCAGAATTTTCAGATAATAATAATTACAAGAAACATGTTGAACCGTATTTACCCAATTCTCCGATACAATATCAGGCTCTAGAAAAAACTCCTTCTTGTTTTCAAGGATTAGCAGAATTATCGGAATTTCAAGCTATCATATCAAACAAACAAGCTAATAACCTTATAGGGGCAATATTTCAAATTTTAGATGTTATTGAGAAATTCACAGATAATAAGCCGGTTATTCAAGCTTACCGGTATGTATTAAACTTACAAATTAAAGAATTATCATTATTTGAAGAAATGTTCTCTACAACATGGTCTCAATCCAATGATTGCTATAGTTCTTTAATTGAAACATATGATTTATTCACACAAAATAACTATCTATCTTCTATAAAAGATATAGAACCTAAAAACGATCAACCGGTACAATATTATAAAGAAGCCATAAAGTGGTTAAATAAGTACTCTAACAAAGCAGAAGTAACTAAAACTATAGCGACCTGCTACTCTAAAATCGGAGATATATTGAGTGAAGAAGGAGATCATAAGGGAGCTTTAGCTAATTATAATGCAGCTCTAACATGTAATAAAGAACTTAAAGAAATGTACAATAAAATCGTGCTATTTGAACTAGAACATGAAAAATTAGCTCTCACATTTTATAAAGTTAATGATCGATTGAATTTGATATTAAAATGTTTTAACAGCCTTATAGATAAGGCTAATGAAAATCCATAAAATATGATTTACATATTCAGAAAGGAGATTATCTTCGCTCTCAGGAACAACAGAAAGCAAATGCTGCAAAATCATATCTTACAGCAGTTGACTTTGAACGCGATCCTCAAAAACAACAAAATGCAATGTTTATGGCATACAATACTTTCTTAAGAAACTCGGATAATAAGATAATTCAAGAAACGGATATTTCTTCAGGACAACAAAGAGAGAAATATCTTGAGGATATAATCGGCGATAGTATTGATTTACATTCTTAATAAATCATTTACAGCTACTTTAGCTCTAGTAGTTTTATCGACTTGTTTTACGATAACTACGCAATAAAGTCCAGGCTTACCGATTTCCTTAGCCGGTAATACCCCAGGTACTACAACCGAATAAGCGGGGATTCTGCCGTAAATAATTTCGCCTGTATCTCTATATACTATTTTTGTAGAACTACCGATAAACACCCCCATACTAATTACTGCCCCTTCCTCTATTATTACCCCTTCTGCTATTTCTGATCTTGCACCGATGAAACAATTATCTTCAATGATAACGGGCTTTGCTTGCAGCGGTTCAAGCACACCGCCTATTCCTGTGCCGCCTGAAATATGACAATTCTTGCCGATTTGAGCACATGAACCAATGGTAGCCCATGTATCAATCATCGTTCCCTCATCTATATAAGCACCTATATTAATGAAAGAAGGCATAATTACCACATTTTTAGCTATATAAGTACCGGTTCTAACAAAAGCTCCGGGAACTTTACGTATAGCCGCTTCTTTGAATGTATTTTTATCAATATCTGCAGAAAATTTAGGAGCAACTTTGTCATACCAACTATTATAATTGTTATTATAAAGCTGCGACTCCGTAGTGATAAAATATAGCAATATAGCTTTCTTTACCCATTCATTAACCTGCCAGTCTTGTTCTTTTTTTTCACAAACACGAACAATGCCTTGATTTAAGCTTTCTATAATATCATTAAGAGTTTTCTTTAATGTTATAAGCTTTGAAGAATCTTGAAGAAGTTTGTCCTTAATTTGCCAAGCTTCTTCAATTTCTTTAATAAGAGATGACATATCTTTTAACTGTTTTATTGCCAAAAATAATAAATGAGATTATCATGAAGTCAAACATAATAATTATAATTAACTATGTATATTACTTGCCCAAATTGCCAAACAAGATTTATTGTTACAAGCAATCAAATAGGTATTAACGGACGACGAGTAAAATGTTCCAAATGTAGCCATTTGTGGTATCAAAAATTAGACTATAATACTAGTAAATTAAATGACTTTAAAGATAAAGTAAACACAGAAACTATTAAAACTCCTATTAAAAATCATTATAATGCTAATGTACCGGTTATTTTACCGTATATTCCGCCTAAGAAAAAATATAATATATTTCCAATATTATGGGCTAGCTTTATAATTTTTTGTTTAGTGATATTACTAGTAGATAGCTTTAAATTCTTAGGTAAATATGATCAATTAAAAATAGAGGAAATTAATTTAGGAAAATCTCGTCATATAGGCGGTATGAAGATATTTTATAAATTATCTAATGAGTCGCATTATCTAATTTCCAATCCTATAATTAAAGTTAGAGTAATGGATACTAATAATCAAGCTTTAGATGAATATATATCCATTACCAAACTGCAAGCAAAAATTCCTGCAAAACAAGCAATATATCTAGAAATGAACATTGAAGGAATACCTGTTACGGCAAAATATATTGATATTGCTATAGGTAATAGATTAGGGCTTTTATTTAAGTGAGGATGTTACCCGCCTAGATCAGCTTTTCCGTCATTGCGAGAAGAAACTACAAGTTTCGACGCAATAATCTGTAGAAGGCAAGATTTAATCTTACAGGCACTATAAAAATTATATCTGAATGTCTGACAAGTTATGCTTNCTAGTAAACCTATTTTTGGCTTTATTATTTTTTGATTTAGATTCATTGTGACCTTCCATTTTTTTATCTGTATTTTTTAATACATTATTTTTATTAAATGTAAGATCAAATGTCAACTACTACAAATAATCCAGTTTAAAATTCTGATTTACAGAATTTTTTTATTACTTTTTCTGGATTACCACGCTCCTTTTAGTCCCTCGCAATGACGACTCAGTATTCAAGTAACATCTCGCCTTTTCTTATGAATGATATACAAAAAAATACCCATAAGTCGAAACTTATGGGTATTACTAAAGATATAATAATTTTTATTATAGTGTATTAGGAAACACCACAATTTGAGCTATTAGTATCACTTGATACCATGTTAACAATATCAGGAGCTTTAAATAATATAATAATTGCAGTAACTACCACTAAAGCTACTTCCCACTGCAATTTTCCTCTTAGAGTTTGAATTCCTAGAACAATTATACCGACAACGGCTATACCTTTTGCAGTATTGCCTCTGAATACTTTAATTAACTTACATAATGCATCACCTACAGGATCGTCGACACTACTACCTAAGCTATCAAAAGCTACCATAATAATAGCCACGCTTAGAATAGTAAATAATATGCGTAATGATAGATTATAATCGATTAATTCTTCGTTTAATTTACGAATAGGAAAGTTCATATGTTTTACCTCAATAAAATAATTAGCATTTGAGAAATAATGTATAATTTATTTACATATAAATCAACTCCTAAATATATGCAATTTTAATTAATATGCAAAAATATTTTAAAAACACTTGTTTTAAGTAACATTATAATCACATATAGTATAACTTAACTTCCAAATATATAAACAAACGTAAATAGAAATAACCAAACCACATCAACAAAATGCCAATACCATGCTGCAAATTCAAACCCTAAATGTCCATTACCTTCTGTAGTAAAATCCCCTCTTTTTGCTCTAAAGTAGCAAACTATTAGAAATATAGTACCTATAATTACATGAACCCCATGAAAACCCGTAGCTAAATAAAAATTAGAAGCATATATACCATCTGTAAATTTAAACGCCGCATGATAATATTCATATGCTTGCATAGTTGTAAAAAATATTCCAAGCAATATGGTCAGAGCAAGGGCAGTTACACAATCTTTTTGATTTTTTTCCTCTAAGGCGTAGTGAGCCCAAGTAACGGTAGTGCCTGATAAGAGTAGTATTAAAGTATTGATAAAAGGAATATCAAACGGATCAAAAGTTTTGATGGTAGGCGGAGGCCAAATTCCTTGTTTTACAACCCATACACCGTCTAAAAGACCTACAGGTGATAAGCTTGATTTAAAAAAAGAAGCAAAAAATACACCAAAAAATACTATTTCCGTTAAGATAAATAACGCCATACCTATTTGTAAACCTTTTCTAACAGGACTGGTATGTTGATGTTCGACTATTCCTTCTTTCACTACATCCCGCCACCAAGAATATAAACAGTAAACTACTGAAATAACTCCTGCAGATAAAATATATACATTAAATTTGTAGCCATGCATGAACGAGACGTCGCCTATAACCAAAAGAAGTAAAGCAAAAGATGTTAGGACAGGCCAAGGGCTTGGGTCCACTATATGGAATAAGTGTGATTTAGTAATAGGATGCGAATTATTTAAAATTATTTTTTGACTCATATTTTTATTTTATATTTCCTAATTATCACCAATAACAAACTACAAAAGTAATCAGCTGTTCGCATGAATTAAAAATAAATATAAATTATTATTGATATAAAAGCAAATTCTAGAAGCAGATTATATAGAAAATATACCTCATAACTCAGAATTACATTATTTATTATTAATGACAACTAAAATCTCTTGACTCTTTATATTATTCCACTAATATATAGACCGTTAATAATGTTTAAGCTCCATTGTTGCAAGACCAATCTGTCAAAACTTAATATTAAGTTATGCTAGGGGTCTATTATTATAAGTGAGTAAAATCATGAAATATAATGGAGGTTGTTGTCTTGCAGCAACGGAGCTTAACCCCTGGCACCTTTATTTATTAATTTCTAGATTAGGTTTAGGCATAAATTAAATAAAGGAATTGCGAGTAGTAGTATTAGCTATGTTTGATAAAAATAAAGATTTATTAATTCTAAAAAATACAAAAGCAGAAAATAAAGAAAAAATTAAAAAAAAATTTTTCCTTTCATCACCGTTTTCTAATAATATTATTTGTAGTAGTTGACATTTGATCTTACATTTAATAAAAATAATGTATTAAAAAATACAGATAAAAAAATGGAAGGTCACAATGAATCTAAATCAAAAAATAATAAAGCCAAAAATAGGTTTACTAGCACTAGCTAAGAGTCTTGGTAGTATATCGTCCGCCTGTAAAGCAATGGGATATAGTAGGGACAGTTACTATAGGTTCAAAGAGCTATATGAAACTGGGGGAGAAGAGGCGTTATATGAGATTAGCAGGAAGAAGCCAATTATAGCGAATAGAGTTGATCCAGCAGTAGAGAGAGCAGTATTAGAGTCAGCAAATACCAATTCTTCGTATTCTAACTGATAGAGGTGGTGAATATAAGGGTAATATAGAACATCATGCTTTTGAATTGTTCTTAAGCATTGAGGGCATTGAACATACCACTACTAAAGCATATTCTCCTCAAACAAATGGTATGTGTGAACGTTTTAATAAAACTATGACACAAGAATTCTTTGATACAGCTATGCGTAAAAAGATTTATACTGATCTTGATGATCTACAACTAGACCTTGATATTTGGTTAGAATATTATAATAATGAAAGACCTCATTCCGGTAAATATTGCTATGGTAAAACACCTATGCAGACTTTTATGGATAGTAAAAAGTTAGCTGTTGAAAAAAATAATGAAATCTTATATCTTGAATACTTATCTGACAAGCATAACTTGTCAGACATTCAGATATAATTTTTATAGTGCCTGTAAGATTAAATCTTGACTTCTACAAAATATTTCTAGATTTTTCAACTAACTAAGTAATCGCAAAAAACATGTCTTTACTTATTAAACTACGAACTCTAAATTTTCTTGCTTAAAATTATAGAGATACGACAAATTATCTTCACTATTTTACTACTTATTTCTGCAAATATTACCTCAGTGCTATCATTCATTATAGCAATATTTTTATGCTCAATCTCATCAAGTCGAAATTTGGTTATATTATCCAATAATTCTTGTTCACAACCTAGGCTATGCAAATAATTTATTTGCTGCCCATAATGTTTTTCTATTACTTCTTCTACACTCTCGGTCACAAGCATCGCCGTTTTTATTCCCGTCAAGCAAGATAAAGCACCAAGTAAAAATCCGTAATAATGCCAAAAAAATAATAAAACCGTGGGTCTTACTTTTTTCTCTAATAATTTTTTCTCAAAATAATCCAAATGTACTTCTTCCTGCTCAAGCATTTCTTTAATCAAAATATGATCATTTTGAGATTTAATATATTTTAGCTGCCCTTGATAAATTCTTTTTGCACCATACTCTCCGGCATGATTAACTCTAATGATTTTATGAATTTGTTTGTTAGGATCAGAAAAATCAGGTCTTGGCATAATGTATACTCGTTTAATTTGAAAAATTGGCTACGTCAGAGCTACGGTGCTCACGTATTAAGTGCTCCGCTCCGAGGACTTTAGTCTCCCTGCTCTTTTCCAAATTAAACTTCGTCTACCTGCTCTACTATTCATTTACTTCGGAGTATGCTTTGGAGCAAGTCAAAGCCGGCAGGGTTTAGCTTATATTCTACCTCTGCTTGCTGTAGCAGTTTTAAAGTCTCTAAACATTCAGTTAGGCTAAGACCGTTTGCTATCTTTGTAAAATCATTAATATACTGATAAAAAATCGGTGGTGATAATGATTTTATTGCGAGTTCCAAACGCTCACCGTTTTTTACTTTCGATAAAACTATATATAAATTTAAATAATGTCTTATTAGTGCTCTGATAATTAATACTTCATTGATATTTTGTTTTTTTAATATATCAAGCTCTTGCAGAAAATTACTATAATCTTTTTTTGAAAAATACATTGCTAAATCACTGCCGTTTGCCGTAATTTCGCCACTTATAACTTCTAGAACGTCGTTTAAAGTAATTTCACGTGCATCATGAACAAAATATATCAATTTATTTATTTCACTACAAACTAAATCGTGATCACCTTTTAAATGAACTTTTAAATAAGTAATAGCTTCTTTACTTATAGTTTTATTAGCTTTTGTTACTTTATCTAAAATAATTCTTTCAATTTTTGCTTCATCGTCATGATAACAAGCGACTGCCGCTAAATATTCTTCCGTTTCAAAAAACTTTCTAAAGCCCCCGGCTGTAATATCCTCACCGATAAACACAGGAAAATTTATATAATCACTGCTTAGAATTGTTTTTAAATTCTTATCAATCGAATTTCCTACCCCTCTAATTTTAATCAATTCTTTTTGACCAAAAAAATTAGGCGAATTAAGCAATATTTCTAAAGATGAAATATTAAGGTCCGTGTATTCCATAGAAGTTTGTAGCATATTTAAGTTTTTTACTAAGTGCTTACAAATTTTATCTATATAACCTTTATCAGGACCATATAATAACAGAGCTTTGACTTTACCGGTTGTTATTAGTTCAAATAATCGCTTAATTTGTGAAAAGTAAAATTTCATAAACCTATTTCCGGTTAAAATATAAAATTAATCTGCTACGAATTTCTTCCGCTGCTTGATACGCCAAATCTATTCCGGTATCTTCCCTTTCAACATTTATTGCATATGGTGTAAAAATAGCATTATATGATGTGTTTTGGTAAAATTGCGCCTCAATTAGAACCTTTTGGCTTTCTATATCAATTAATTTATATCTAACTAATTGATTAATATATTCCCTTAAGACATTCGAGTTTTTTTCAATAGTAGCAGGCATGGTTGCCCCGATAAGCTCTGCTTTAAGCAAATATTTCACTTTTGCTTTCTGAGGTAAAATACTAGTTAAACGATGATAAAATTCAGCTCCTTCAATTGTTTTAATCGGCTCAACTTCAATAGCTTCTAAATCGTTATTTTTATTGTATTCTTCTCTATATACGGGCTTTAAATTACAGCTACTTATTAGAAAGAATATTATTATAAATAAAGAACGCATAATTTTTTATTTTTTATTATATTGGTTTATTTCAGTTTTGTGAAAGAAAATTATAATAATTAGTATCTATTAATATTTATGATAATAATAGTTAACTTATGTTGACATCTAAAAATAAGACTTGTATATTGTCGCTTCAAAATAATTTTAAGGTATTTAGATGTTATTAGATAAATTTATTATGATCGTTCCAAAAGAAATAAAAACAGCATTAGTAAAAATAAAAAATTATTTTTCTTTCTCAAAAAAAGTAACAACAGATTTTGAAGTATTTAACATAAGCATAGATGAAGTAGATAAAGCGGAAACTGTAAAGATTACAAGAGAGGCTTTAGAAAAATCTTTTGAGTTATATGAAGAAAAATTGGCAATATTAGCACAAAAACTATCATCACAAACATCAATTAGTAATAATGATAATCATCAAACAGAATATTACCCATTGATAGGAGATGATGGAATTATCTGTAGAAGGCAAGATTTAATCTTACAGGCACTATAAAAATTATATCTGAATGTCTGACAAGTTATGCTTGTCAGATAAGTATTCAAGATATAAGATTTCATTATTTTTTTCAACAGCTAACTTTTTACTATCCATAAAAGTCTGCATAGGTGTTTTACCATAGCAATATTTACCGGAATGAGGTCTTTCATTATTATAATATTCTAACCAAATATCAAGGTCTAGTTGTAGATCATCAAGATCAGTATAAATCTTTTTACGCATAGCTGTATCAAAGAATTCTTGTGTCATAGTTTTATTAAAACGTTCACACATACCATTTGTTTGAGGAGAATATGCTTTAGTAGTGGTATGTTCAATGCCCTCAATGCTTAAGAACAATTCA
>NIPM01000342.1:41136-128221 GCA_002738285.1 Holacanthella duospinosa | reverse complement strand
CTAGTAAACCTATTTTTGGCTTTATTATTTTTTGATTTAGATTCATTGTGACCTTCCATTTTTTTATCTGTATTTTTTAATACATTATTTTTATTAAATGTAAGATCAAATGTCAACTACTACAAATTATCCAGTATATTCCTACCCATACCACCCTACGATTTTTTGAGAAGGAGGTTATTAAGAGGCTTGAATAAGGGTTATTGAAGTAGTATAAGGTTGATTTTTTTGACAAAATATGGACAAAATACTACTTCAGGCACTGATTTTACACATAGGCGGTAATAAATCAAGATTAAAATGTTTATCCTCGATGATAATCAGTCTAATGACTGGCGGCTCCATCTATCTTAAAGGCTTATCGCTTGGGATATCCGGCAATAGCAAGGCATCGTCAAAAATACATAGAGTATACCGTTTTTTTAGAGAATTTACCTTCAACTATTTACAGGTTGCAAAATGTATTTTAAACCTGTTTGGCGAAGGAAGTTATATAGTTGTAATGGATCGGACAAATTGGCAATTCGGACAATCAGATATCAATATACTGTTTTTAAGTATAGTTATTGGCAAAATGTCAGTGCCTATTTACTGGCAGAGTCTAACACATGGCGGTGGATGTTCTTCTGAGTTTATGGAAGAATTTTTGCATGAATTTATACAAAACTTTGGGGCTAAAAAAATTAAACATTTACTTGCTGATCGAGAATTTATGAATAAAGACTGGTTGGATTTTTTAGTTGAAAACAAAGTAGATTTTGTTATTCCCGCAAAGAGTGATTATAAAATTCGTCTAGAAAATGGTTTAAAAACTTTACGAGTTAGGGAAATGTTTAAAAACCTAAAAGCCTTGGAGTATAAGAGTTATAAAGGTGTTTTATGGCACCATAAAGTTACTTTTTCTACCTATAAAAATGATAAAGGCGAGCTAATGGTTTTAATCTCTACTTTTCCGGTTGAAATGGATATTTTTGCTTTATACAAATATCGTTGGTCAATTGAGAGATTGTTCAAACACCTGAAAAGTGGTGGGTTTGATATTGAAAAAAGCCACTTGGTAAATCCCGAAAGATTCCAAAAATTATTGGTGGTAACTTCTATTGCAGCAGCTTTAATTGTAAAAAACGGTTTAATAAAAAACTCTCTCAACCCAATACCAATCAAACAGTATAAATCAGTTGCAAAACAACTATTGTCACTATTTACTTATGGTTTTGATCATATTAAATCCACTTTTTTTAACTCGGTTACCGTCGCTAAAAAACTAANTTATGGTTTTGATCATATTAAATCCACTTTTTTTAACTCGGTTACCGTCGCTAAAAAACTAATGCGAACTATTTGGTTAACTAATTTTCAACCCTTGTATCCATACTGCCAACAACCTCTCTAAAAAATCGTAGGGTACTATGATTCCTACCACTGAGCTATAATTTTCAAAACTTAAAACATTTGATCGGTAAGTTTTACATACTTACCGTTTTTTATTAAAGAACTCCCCACGTCTTCCTTATAAATCTAATATTCTATATTAAATTTATAAGGAAGGTAGCCGTTTTAAGTTAATCTTTTTAAAACTCATCATTATTTATTTTAGGATTAGCTTGTCCAACTAATATTTTACATCCCGTATATTCTTCAAAATCTTTTTCCCAATTAAGTCGTGCTTCTATAAGAGAACATTTTGGAGGGGTTATAGGAACATATTTTGGCGTTTTTATAAGAATTTGATCTATAACATTTCGTTCATCTTGTAATATTTCTAGTATTTCTTTACTAGTATTATAACGTGACGGAGTAAGACCTGAAGCATCTTTTTTTGTTACTAAAGTAGGTTCTGCCTTTAATAGAATTTCAATAACGTCTTTATTACTAACCCCTGCAATTGCTGAATGTAATACCGATCAACCCTGAGGAGTGGTAGAATATATAGAGTCCTGATTTAGTTTTAATATCTCTACTACTAAATCTTTTTTACCATGTTCAGCTGCTTCGTGTAATAAAGCATTGGGATTATTTTGAAGACATACATCTAATGCACTTTTAAAAGTTGCTATACCGTGTTCTGTCTTATTTTCAAACAATTCTTCCAACTCATCTATATCGCTCTTTACTGATGCAGATTTCATTTCTCTCTCTGAATCGGGCGAATTTAGGCTTGGAGTTTTATATTGACTTAAATCTGATGTAGATAAAGTAGGTATTTTTTGTTTTCTCATTAATTCTCCTAAATTTATCAGTTACTACTAAAACCTTTATAATGAATGCGAATAGCAAATCATTACATAATCCGCTATTCGCGGTTAAATATCTATATTTTTGATTAGGAATAACATATCTACTCCTCCGGGGAATCTCCCAAAAGATATAAATCGTTCATGTCCTTCGCAAGAGTCTGGGTCTCTTATTATCCAATATCTAATACACATATCCCATTTTAAATGAGTAACTAATTGCGTCATGTTGCTAATTAAATCATGTTCTTGATCATCAATTGCTAACTTCAGAATATTATGTAAATTTGATTGGTCAAAATATTTGGTGCGTCTTGTTAGATCTGATAAATACTGTTTACAAATTTCTAATTTATTGTTTTGGTGTAGGTACAGCATAATCCATTAAGCTATTGACATTATAATTATTAGTAATAAGCTATAAGTAAATAAAATTTATTACTAGCAATGAGTAAGCCATATCCATACGCACTAAGAATAAGAGCCTTAAAGCTAATAGAGGAGGGATTAAGTATAACTAAGGTTAAAAAATTACTTAATATCTCACGGCAGACTTTGCATAAGTGGATAGATATTAAAAAAGAGACTGGTGATATAAAACCTAAGGAGAATTATCAAAAAGGTCACAATATTAAGATAAGCGACATAAAGGAATTTAAAGAGTTTATCGATAATAATAAAGATAAGAGCTTAAAAGAGCTTGCGAAAGTATCGGGCAAATATGCACCTACTACTATTTGGAGATATATTCAAAAATTGGGTTACACATATAAAAAAAACTTTTATTCATCCCAAGAGAGATGAGAATGCCAGGTTCGAATTTATAGAGAAAATAAAAGATATACCACGAAAAGATTTAGTATATTTAGACGAATCTGGCATAGAGGATAATGCATGTCCTATAAAGGGGTGGAGTCAAAAAGGATCAAGATGTTACGGTAAGAAAATATTTCAACATAAAAGAAGGGTTTCTATGATAGCTGCCCTCTGTAATAAGGATATTATTGCCCCTTTAGTTTTTGAAGGAAGTTGTAATAGTGAGCTATTTGAAACTTATGTAAGAGAGTTTTTGATAAAAGAATTAAAGCAAGGGCAAGTGGTAATAATGGACAATATTAACTTTCATAAAAGTAAAAAGATAGAAGAGTTAATAAAATCCGTGGGAGCTAGTATTTTATTATTACCCACCTATAGTCCCGATCTAAATCCAATAGAGCATCATTGGTTTAGGATAAAAAATTATATTCGTAAAACTGCCGATAATTTTACAGATTTTTTTGAAGCAGTAAGTTATAGTTTGGCAATAGCTTAATGGATTATGCTGTACTTAAAATAATTTAATACATTTTCAGCATTGCATAATTCTTCATTATATATGGTATCTTGCTTAGTCATTAATTCTCCTAAATTTGTAAGTTGTTAATTATTTTAGGAGGAATTGCTAATTAGTGGAGGATTGATGCCATTGTTGCGTGACGTTGTTGTATAGACCAGTTTTTCGGTTGTCATCCTAGCTAACTTGATCGCGGGATCCAGTTAAAAATATTAACATTATTAGTATTTTAGTTGTTTTTATGGATACCGTGGTCAAGCCACGATCAGCGCGTTTCTGGTCCACACAACAAAACCACGCAGGAATATATAGTATAGTGAACAACACCGAGCTAATTTGCAATTCTCCTAAATTTTAGCTTACAAATTTAGAAGTAATGATGCAATAAGCCTAGTTGAATTGAATATTACTTAATTGATTAAGAATTGTTAATTTATCACAGTAAATTAGTTACTGAAGTTTTATATTTTCCATATCCCAATCGTGAGAAATAGTGTTATATTTTAATATATAAGGCTTAGTATCTATAGAATCTAGAGTTACATCTGCAATCATATCATTGTGTGATGAGATAAGCTCATTATAACCAAAATTAGCATAATAAGGTTGATAATTTCTAAATCTAACAGTTATAAATTTCTCTTTAGTAATAGCAGGTAAGGACTTCACCAAATCATCAAGATTACTTAAAGCCAAATCTTTTATCTCAAAAATTTGTAATCTATACACATTTTTATAATCTTTAGTAAAGAATGTCGGTATAGAGCTAAAGCTACTACCGGATTGAACGGAAGTTATACTCAAAGCTTTAAGCGGAATACCTGATTTATTGCTGAAATAATCATCGGTTTCAAAAAATACGGCACCGCCGAAATTTACCATTTTAGTGATTTTATTACTATTTACATCATATAAATCTACAGCTTGTTCTAGCTTTTTTCCGTCACGAAATATAGTAAGCTTAATAGCTATCCCTTTAAAATTATCCATTTCTCTATCAAACAATGCTAGATTACCGCCGAGTTCCTTATCATTTACGGCCCAAATAATATCGCCGGCTTTTAAAAGTTTTTCGGCAGGTGAGCCTGCTAAAATTGCCTTAACACTTATCACTCTATTTCTACTATCAGGAAATTTATTTATATATTTATCCATCTCTTCTTTAGGGAAATTATGATGTCTAACTGCTTTATTTAAAGAGTATAACTCGCTTACTATTCCAATATGATTCCGCTTCGGTTCTTTATTATTCTTTAAACTTTCCAAAGTGCGAGCTACATAATCGCCGTGCAATGCTAAAGAGTAGGTCTTACCGCCACCGTATAATACTCCTATAGCTTCAATCGTATCGTTTAGTACGGGTGAACCGCTAGCACCGCCGGTAATATTTAAATTAATATTATAAGTAGCTTGCGGCATCGATCCATCAATGTTATAGAGATCTGATAAATGACCGTTATGAAAAGAAAACCCCTGTCCTTCGGTATTTCCTACTACAAAGACTTTTTGATTTAGTTTTGGTATTTCAGTAGAAAAAGATATTTGCGTTGCAGATTCGGGTATATCTGTGCTTGCTACTTTTAAAATTGCATAATCTTGCCAAATATCGTAATAGATAAGCTTTGCTTCTGCCTGCTCACCGTTATAAAAAGTAACAAAATAAGTTCCGATAGATGCACCGCCGACGACATGAGTATTAGTTATTATATAACCATTGTTCTTATCGTTAATAAATCCCGTTCCTGTCCAACTACTTGTATCATCATACGCCGATACGGCAATTCTAGTATCAATCGTTACAATTGCTTTCTTAGCTTTTTCAAATATAACGGTATTTGTTTCAGAAGAAGCTAAAGCTATATTATTCAAGAAAACTAAATTAATAATAAATAAAAGTTTTATTAAAATCAGTAGTTTTTTCATTCTCACCTCTTGTAAAATAATTAAAGTCGCACTATATCAAATAAAAAGTCATAATAAAATAAAAAAAAGAAAACGAGGATTTTTATGGGAAAAGTTATAGGTATCGACCTTGGAACCACCAACTCTTGTGTTGCGGTAATGGAAGGGAAAGAGCCAAAAGTAATAGAAAATTCAGAAGGTGAGAGAATTACGCCGTCAATAATAGCTTTTGCCAACGGCGAAAAATTAGTTGGACAATCTGCTAAGAGGCAAGCAGTAACCAACCCTCGCAATACTATATATGCAGTAAAGCGATTAATCGGTAGAAATTTTACCGATCCTATGGTTGCAAAAGATCAGGGTATCGTACCGTATAATATAGTTAAAGCCGATAACGGGGATGCATGGGTTGAAGCTGATAATAATAAATATTCACCAAGCCAAATTAGTGCATTTATTTTACAAAAAATGAAAGAAACTGCCGAGAGTTATTTAGGCGAAAAAGTAACACAAGCAGTAATTACCGTACCTGCTTATTTCAATGATGCACAACGTCAAGCAACAAAAGATGCCGGTAAAATAGCAGGTCTTGAAGTACTTAGAATTATTAACGAACCGACTGCCGCAGCTCTTGCTTACGGTTTTGACAAATCAGCAAGTAAAACCATTGCAGTATACGATCTTGGCGGCGGAACATTCGATGTTTCAATTCTTGAGATCGGCGACGGTGTTTTTGAAGTAAAATCCACAAACGGTGATACATTCCTTGGCGGTGAAGATTTCGATACAAGAATATTAAACCATTTAATAGATGTATTTAAAAAAGAAAGCGGTATAGATTTACGCAATGATCCTTTAGCACTTCAGCGTTTGAAAGAAGCGGCAGAAAAAGCTAAGAAAGAGCTATCTTCTGCAGTAACTACCGATATTAATTTGCCTTATATTACGGCTGATAGTAGCGGTCCAAAACATTTAAATATTAAATTTACTAGAGCGGAACTCGAAAAATTAGTAGACAATTTAATTGAAAAAACTATAGAACCTTGTCGCAAAGCATTAAAGGATGCAAGTTTAAAAGCTTCCGATATTCAGGAAGTAGTATTAGTCGGCGGTATGACTAGAATGCCGAAAGTACAAGAAGCCGTAAAGAAATTCTTTGGGCGTGAACCGCATAAAGGCGTAAACCCTGATGAGGTGGTAGCACTTGGGGCAGCTATCCAAGGCGGAGTACTTAATAAAGAAGTAACGGATATATTATTATTAGACGTCACCCCTCTATCGCTCGGTATTGAAACGCTTGGCGGCGTATTCACTAGATTAATCGACCATAATACCACTATTCCATCGAAGAAAAGCCAAGTATTCTCCACAGCCGATGATAATCAGCATGCCGTAACTATTAGAGTGTTCCAAGGGGAACGTGAAATGGCAAAGGATAATAAATTACTCGGTCAGTTTAATCTTGATGGCATCCCCCCTGCACCACGAGGTTTACCACAAATAGAAGTTACATTCGATATCGATGTTAATGGAATAGTGCATGTTTCGGCTAAAGATAAAGCAAGCGGTAAGGAACAGAAAGTAACTATTCAAGCCTCAGGAGGACTTAGTGATGCCGAAATCGAACAAATGGTTAAAGACGCAGAGCAGAATGCCGATGAAGACAAAAAGCGTAAAGAGCTTATTGAAGCAAAAAATGCTGCCGATAGTTTAGTTTATTCTACTGAAAAAACTTTAACGGATTACGGTGATAAGTTATCATCCGAAGAGAAAGGAGTGGTCGAAGAATCTTTAGCTGCTTTAAAGGCTGTTCTTGAGTCTGAAGATACGGCTTTAATTAAAGAAAAGACCGAAAGCTTAACTACAGCTAGCATGAAAATCGGCGAAGCAATGTATAAAGCACAAAGCGAGAGCCAGCCTTCTGAAGGAAATACCACTAACGATGAAAAAGTAGTAGATGCTGATTTTCAGGATGTAGAGAAGAAGTAACATACTGAATTGGTCATCCCGCGACTTGATCGCGGGATCCAGTAAAATATATAAATGGATTCCTAAGATCCCGCGATCAAGTCGCGGGATGACAACCATGCTTATAAATTAAATTATGTCACAAGATTATTACCAAATTCTAGGTGTTAGTAAAACGGCGAGTAGTGCTGACCTTAAAAAAGCTTACCTCAAATTAGCTAAGCAATATCACCCTGATACTACCGACGCTAAAGATGCCGAAAAGAAGTTTAAAGAAATCAATGCCGCTTATGATATCTTAAAAGACGAACAAAAAAGAGCAGCTTATGACCGTTTTGGACATGATGCTTTTCAAAATCAACAATCACGAGGAGGAGCAGGAAATCATGGCGGTTTTCATCCCGATATCAATGATATATTCGGCGATTTCTTTAGTGATTTTATGGGAGGAGGTAGAAGATCACGCCCTACTTCAAGTAAAATTAGAGGCTCGGATTTAAAATATGATCTGACCATTAATTTAGAAGAAGCATTTCACGGTATAGAAAAAAATATCAGCTTTTCTAGCGAAGTAAAGTGTGATACTTGTCACGGTAGCGGTTCTGAAAAAGGCGAAACCGTAACAACTTGCGATGCTTGCGGCGGTGTTGGAGCAACTAGAATTCAGCAAGGGTTCTTTACAATCGAGCAAGCATGCCATAAATGTCAAGGTAACGGACAAATTATAAAAAATCCTTGTAAAAAATGTCATGGCATGGGACGTTACCATAAGCAACGAAATTTATCGGTAAATATACCTGCCGGAGTTGAAAATGCCACTCGAATAAGGCATCCAGGCAAAGGTGAAGCAGGTATTAGAGGCGGTAATAGCGGAGATTTATATGTTGATATAGCAATAAAACCTCATGATATTTATAAAGTAGATGGAGCAAATTTACATTGTAAACTACCTATTAGCTTTGTAAATGCCGCTCTTGGAGGAGAGGTAGAAGTGCCGATAATTGAGGGCGGAAAAGTAAATTTAACAATTCCTGCAGGTACACAAAACGGCGATCAATTAAGGCTACGCAGCAAAGGTATGTCTAAAATACGATCTACTATTAGAGGCGATATGATTACACATATTCATATTGAAGTACCTAAAAATTTATCCAAAAGACAACGTGAGTTACTAGAAGAATTCAAAAAAGAATCCATAAATGAAAAAGAAAATGACAGCAGCTTTTTTAACAAAATGAAAAGCTTATGGTCGTAAATTTTGTTTAACTTTCCTACTGGCAAGTCATGGTCTAGGCTCTGTGAAGGAAAATTAAATTAATTTTCTTTCACAGAATCTAGAATTATTTTATACTTTCCAAGTATAATGAACGCTGCTCTATTCTTTTTAGCTCATCTACCGTTACCTGTTCTTCTAGCGTTTGTTTAAACTTAGATCTCAATTTTTCTAAATCTTTATTTTTCTTAGAAATCGGTAATATTTTAGATAATAATTTATTATTTTTGTTGAACATGTAGTTACTCCCGATTGATTAAACTTAAATTGCTCAAGTTTCAACCACCGAAGATTTTCACTTTGGTGGTCGGGGCGTTCAAAAAAACCGTTAGCAGCAGTTCACAATAGGTTTTAAGCTTAAAGTAATACAGCATAATCCATTAAGCTATTGACATTATAACTAATAGTAATAAGCTATAAGTAAATAAAATTTATTACTAGCAATGAGTAAGCCATATCCATACGCACTAAGAATAAGAGCCTTAAAGCTAATAGAGGAGGGATTAAGTATAACTAAGGTTAAAAAATTACTTAATATCTCACGGCAGACTTTGCATAAGTGGATAGATATTAAAAAAGAGACTGGTGATATAAAACCTAAGGAGAATTATCAAAAAGGTCACAATATTAAGATAAGCGACATAAAGGAATTTAAAGAGTTTATCGATAATAATAAAGATAAGAGCTTAAAAGAGCTTGCGAAAGTATCGGGCAAATATGCACCTACTACTATTTGGAGATATATTCAAAAATTGGGTTACACATATAAAAAAAACTTTTATTCATCCCAAGAGAGATGAGAATGCCAGGTTCGAATTTATAGAGAAAATAAAAGATATACCACGAAAAGATTTAGTATATTTAGACGAATCTGGCATAGAGGATAATGCATGTCCTATAAAGGGGTGGAGTCAAAAAGGATCAAGATGTTACGGTAAGAAAATATTTCAACATAAAAGAAGGGTTTCTATGATAGCTGCCCTCTGTAATAAGGATATTATTGCCCCTTTAGTTTTTGAAGGAAGTTGTAATAGTGAGCTATTTGAAACTTATGTAAGAGAGTTTTTGATAAAAGAATTAAAGCAAGGGCAAGTGGTAATAATGGACAATATTAACTTTCATAAAAGTAAAAAGATAGAAGAGTTAATAAAATCCGTGGGAGCTAGTATTTTATTATTACCCACCTATAGTCCCGATCTAAATCCAATAGAGCATCATTGGTTTAGGATAAAAAATTATATTCGTAAAACTGCCGATAATTTTACAGATTTTTTTGAAGCAGTAAGTTATAGTTTGGCAATAGCTTAATGGATTATGCTGTACCTTAAGCTTGGACAGCCCACCGTCACCCCAACCATAATATAGTTGAGGATTTGCATCATTTTATGGCTGATGCGTAACCATGCTAACAAGAGGTTTTGAAGCCCCGAAATAGCATTTTGCTATTTCGGGTATAATTCTATATATAACTTCCCAAAAAAGTCAATTAATACTTAAGTTTTATTATTTTTTTCCTTTTCTAATCTAGTTTGTACTTCTATAAGCTTTTGACAAAATGCGATAAAATTCCTCGTTGCTTGTCGTGCTTGTTCTTCTGTGATTTCACCATTATAAGCATCGTAAATAGCTTTAACTACATTATTAAATTTTTCTTTTATTGTTTCTTTATTCATAATGTTATTCCTTTCTGTTAATGATGATCTTTTCAATTCTAAATAATTATATTATAAGGTGAACTAAATTTATAAAACTATAATTATTACAATCAAAAATTATAGTCATTGACTTATTTTAATTACTTCTATAGATTACTTCTCTTAAATGATAATTAAACTCTGTCATTCATAATATAATCTAATTTTTAAGAGTTAAAACATGGAAAATACAGAAGAAGAAATTTTAACCTCTGAGTTAATAGTAGATGAAGAGGAGGAAAAGCGTTTCAAAGCTCTAAATGCAAGGAAAGAGCTTAAGTTAATATTAATAACATTTGCTATTATTCTTACTAGTTTTTTAACTTTTTGTTATTTCTTTTTTAACTATATGGAAGAAAAAGCAGCAGAGTATAAATTACAACAAGAACAAGAAGCAAAAGTAAATAATAAAACAGAATGAAATTGTTTAAATACAATGCAATCAAAAGTTATTAATATATTTAAAATGAAAAAATTATTTATTATTGCAATTTTTTAACTTTTGCTTTAATTGTAATCAACTATTATTAATATAAATAAAATAACTTTTATGGAAGATATAAGCTCTTGGAAAGAAAAGTTTGAATTTTGCGTTTACGCTAAAAAGCTGATTGATAAACTCGAATATTTAAACACTAAAGTAAAAAACCCTATTGATATAGAAGAAGTTAAAAAAGGTATTTATTACGCTCGTAAATACCATGGCTTACAAATGCGTCAATCGGGCGATCTTATTATTCTCACCCAATTGAGGTTGCGATTATGCTAGCCGTGTGACAAGGAAGCACCTAAACTTTATACTTCTAACATGATAAATGCTGCTCTACTTCATGATACTTTGAAGATACAGAGCTTACCGAAGAAGTAATAACTACAATTTTTGGACTAGAAGTAGCAAAACATGTAGAAGGTTTAACTAGAATCAAATCTTACGGAAAAATTAGTGCAAAAGAAAGCCTTAATTTATTAATTCAGCAAAAAAGATATGATACCGCTCTTATAAAATTATTTGATAGAATCCATAATATCCAAACTTTAGGCGCTAAATCACCTGAGAAAGCTAGAAAAGTAATAAAAGAAACTCTATCCATTTTATTAGCTTTGCTACATATTTAGAAATGCCCGTCTTAACTCATCGTTTAATTGAATTATGTAACGAGAATTTAGGTATATCTAGCTTTAAACCAATACAACAAAATGTATTTTTAGAAAACATATTTTTGCTTTAAGGATAATTTGTAGCTTTTTTCTCTAGTTTGTAAAAATGCGATACTCCCCACATTGAACTTAATATTATAGGAACAGTTATAATTGATATTCCCCAATTACCAAAATATTTAGTAAAATAAACTAAACCAAATGAAGTAAGAATACTCATAAAAGTTCTAGACAAAGCGTATAAAAGGCTGGCATTGTAAAACGTTTAAAAACTGGAATATGCTTAAAAAGTATAGGTATGGCAGGTGAATAATTAAGAGAAAATGAAATTAGTATAACTTGTAATATTAATAAACTAGAAGGAGTAGTTATTATATTTAATGAATAAGGAAAAATAAGCACAAGAATGCCAAATATTACTATTTTAACTCTTAAAAGAATTAAGGGATAGACATAATAACTTAAATAAGTCCATATTATAAAACTTAATATTTGAAATATTGAAACAATAAAATTTTGGTAGATAATTTGTTCACTGGTAAAATTAAAATTATTTTTCATAATATTTCCACAGTGAAAATAGATAATATAAAAGCATACTGGCCATGCACACTGCAATAAAAATACAGCTAATGAAGTGCTATTACTAACTTTTTCTTTCCATGCTACACTATTTTCTAATTGTTTTTCATTAACTTCAACTTTTTCTAAAGCTTGTTCTAATTTTTTTTCAATTGACGTTTTGCATCAATAAATTCCGGGGTTTCTCTCAAATGTGTTCTAGCAACCGCTCCTACAATAGCAATAACTGCTCCTATCCAAAACGCTATACGCCAATTAAGACCATATTTTGTAGCAAAATAAGCAATAGCCAAAGCTGCAAAACTTCCAAAAGCCGTAAAAATTGAAATTATAGCCACTGCTGGATATTGTATAGGAGGTGAAGTTATTTCAGTTATATAAAGTTCAGCCCCTATTATTCCCCCATACAAGACATACCTTGTACGATTCGACAAATGGTAATTACCCAAGCAGCAGCAGCTCCTATTTGAGCATATGTAGGAAAAGTAGCCATTACTACACAAGATAAAGACATCAGGGCTGTAGTTATAACTACAGTAGTTTTCCGTCCGATATTATCTTCTATCCAACCAAATATTATAGCTCCTACAGGTCTTAATAGATATGTTGAACAAAAAGCAGCAGCTGTATAAAGTGCTGCAACATGTGCAAGCTTTGGGATAAAATAGTTCATTTAAAAGCACTGCCATATGTACATAGAGCATAAGGTCAAAATATTCAAGAAATGTACCTATAGATAGTAGTCCTATCGCTTCTTTTTGCACTCTATTTAAACTTGTTTGTGCCTTCTTGTAGCCCAACATAAATTCTTTATAAAAAATTAAATTGTAAGGAAATTTATACTGTTTTATGTAAAAGTCAATAGGAAATTTCGCTTTACACGATAAATAAGAAAATGAAGTGCAACTTAATACACTTCATAGATTGATAGAAAAAAGTTATAATATATTGCAATGTTTTTTATAGTTGTAATATATAGGTTTAACTGTATTACCCAACAAATGGTAAAGTTAAAAGCAAGAAACAAACTAATATAGTACTTTTAAATTTACTTTACTTTATTTATTAACATGATAAATATGTGATAAATAAAGTAATTGAAAGAAAAAAATAAGTAATATACAGCAATGGTTCATTTTTAGATTGAAAAGCAAAAAATACTATACTATCGTTGGTAGCTATAATTAAATATATTAAAAATATGCTTTTTCAATCAATAAATTTATACTCTATCTTAGTTGCAGGTCTTACACTACGGTTATAGTTTTTATGCGTCAATTATCTTATTATAAACAACAAATTATTAATAAGGACTTCAAAATGATACCTGCTCATTTAGATAAAATATTTTTATATAAACTTCTTAATAATAACTGCGATAGATATTCTGCTCTTGAAATGATTAAATCATATTTTAAGTTAAAAACCGCAAGATCGTTATCATATGAAGAACTTGAAAATGATGAACAATTAAGCGAATTATTGAGAGAGTCTTTAAACTATTTTATTGATAATTTTATGTTAGAATCCGATAAATCAGTTGCAGTAAATAAAGCTTTTAGTATCCAAGGTGAACATAACAATACTCATAAATTATATGCGTTTTTAGAGAAAAATAAAATATCGGATAAAACACATCAGATGCTTATAGATGTTAAAGTACCTTATCTAATGACCAAAGACGACGAAGAAAGCTTAAACACTTTCATACACTTAGCTAAGATAATGTAGATTTCCCGAAAACAAAATCAAAAACTAAGATAGAGTTATTTAAAGCTCGGTTTAGAGTTACCTAAACCGAAAAATAAATTATCACTTACCCAAAAGTGGATATGTAACATTTTTTAAGAACTTTCTTTTAATATAAGTACATACTAAAAATGTCAGTATTGTACTTGGAACATAGCGAATTATCATAGGTAAATATCTTATTAAGGTCTTAGTTGAAACTAAATCAGTAAACGGTGTACTTACACTCTTTACTAACTTTCTATTTTTTAACCTTAAAGAATCTAAAGTACGATATCTATTTTTGTATTTTAAATAACATCTAACAGCTTCAATAACTATAGAAGATATAATCGAGGCTATTCCGCTTTGTAAAAGTCAAGATTTAATCTTACAGGCACTATAAAAATTATATCTGAATGTCTGACAAGTTATGCTTGTCAGATAAGTATTCAAGATATAAGATTTCATTATTTTTTTCAACAGCTAACTTTTTACTATCCATAAAAGTCTGCATAGGTGTTTTACCATAGCAATATTTACCGGAATGAGGTCTTTCATTATTATAATATTCTAACCAAATATCAAGGTCTAGTTGTAGATCATCAAGATCAGTATAAATCTTTTTACGCATAGCTGTATCAAAGAATTCTTGTGTCATAGTTTTATTAAAACGTCCACACATACCATTTGTTTGAGGAGAATATGCTTTAGTAGTGGTATGTTCAATGCCCTCAATGCTTAAGAACAATTCAAAAGCATGATGTTCTATATTACCCTTATATTCACCACCTCTATCAGTTAGAATACGAAGAATTGGTATTTGCTGACTCTCATACCATGGTAACACTCTATCATTAAGCATGTCAGCAGCGGTGAGAGCTGTTTTATCAGTATATAGTTTAGCATCTACAACCCTAGTATAGCTATCAATAAATACCTGAGAGTAAACCTTGCCTATACCTTTAAAATTACCAACATAATATGTATCCTGACACCCTAAATAACCTGGATGCTGCGTATCTATTTCTCCATGGGCTTCTTTTTCGCTACGCCGTTTCTCTAATACTTGTAACTGAGCCTCGGTAAGAACAATACCATCTTGAGCCATCTTTGCTTCTAATGCTTTAAGTCTTTTATTGATATTATTTAAATCATTACGTAGCCAAATAGATCTCACTCCTCCAGGTGATACAAGAATACCAGTCTTTTTAAGCTCATTTGATACTCTCATCTGACCATAAGCTGGGTATTCTATTGCCATATCTAATACTGCTCCCTCTACTGCTGGATCAACTCTATTCGCTATAATTGGCTTCTTCCTGCTAATCTCATATAACGCCTCTTCTCCCCCAGTTTCATATAGCTCTTTGAACCTATAGTAACTGTCCCTACTATATCCCATTGCTTTACAGGCGGACGATATACTACCAAGACTCTTAGCTAGTGCTAGTAAACCTATTTTTGGCTTTATTATTTTTTGATTTAGATTCATTGTGACCTTCCATTTTTTTATCTGTATTTTTTAATACATTATTTTTATTAAATGTAAGATCAAATGTCAACTACTACAAATTATTAAAACTAAACCTAGAATATTAAAAAAATAGACGAATGGTTTGCCATAAGATTTTTCTTCTTGCCTAATACTACTTTTTAATAATTCATATATTAGAGATTTGAACATTGAATTACCTATTTCATAAGAATAGCGAGCAATACGCCTGCACCAAAAGCGTAGGCGAGATTCCGCAAAGGGTGGTCACGTGTCGACTCACATAAATCTGCTACATTAGCTTTACCTTTATCTATTTCTTTGTCTTTATACTGATCTACAACGGATGATAAATTACCTAACTGCTCATCAAGAATCTCCAGATTTACCTTTTAAATTACGTAATCTTAAAACTAAGCTTTCAATATCTTTTTTGATACCTTCTACATCTTCTTTAGCAGAGTTTGAATTTGATTCTTTCATAATTTACTCCTTTATTAATTCACATTTTGTTAAGCAAATTATTTCGCTTATAATTATATGATACTCCTCTTACAAGTACTTTACAATAGTTTAAACAATAAAAAAACCGAATCTAGTTTAGATTCGGCTGAATGTAATGATTTTTTATTTCGTATTACTTTTACTGACTTCCAAACGAAGAAACGATTTTATTAATTAATGATTCAATATTAATTGCCGATTGAGTATATCTTATTTCTTCATTAGCCGCTAAATTTTCATCGTTATTACCTGGTACGATTGAAATATACTTACCTCCAAGTAATCCACTGGTGACTACTTGAGCTTTAGAATCTTTAGGTATTTTAACATCATCATTAATATTTAGATATACACTTGCATAAAAGCTATTTGGATCTAAAGTAATTTTCTTTACAATACCGATTTTTATACCTGAAATCATTACATCGCTTCCGACTGCTATCCCTTCCGCACTTTGGAAATTAGCAGTTACCTGATAACCTTTTGAGCTAGTTATAGAACTACCTGCTTTGTAGGCAAAAATCAAAAATAGCAAAGCAATAATTAATACTACAAAGCCGATAATTGTTTCAATAATATTCTGTTTCATTGTTTTTAATGTTATTTAGTTACGGTTGCCATCTATTATATTTAAGATTTGATATTTTAGATGATGTTTTAGCTGCTTTATTATTCTTTTGCCACGGAAAAAGTTGAATATTTTTTGGTATCTCATTTACTAAATGATGTAACCAAGCATGCCAACTTGGCGGAATTTTTGTAGGTTCATTTACATTTTTATAAATAACAAACCTCCTCGGACGCCCTAAATAATCAATATTACGGCTTTCATAATATTGATTCAAAAACTCATCTTCTCCTACTTTTTTATGAAAAAAAGTAATAAAAAACTTATCTATCCACGACATTTTAAAATTTCTATAGCAGTTTGTTTTCCTTGCACTGCAAGTTTATCGGCAGCAATATTACCGCTATTATTTGCATGACCTTTTACCCATTTCCAAATAATAGTATGTTTACTCAATTCTGCGTATAATTTTTGCCATAAATCAGCATTTTTAACGGGTTCATTGTTGCTTTTACACCAATTATTTTTTATCCAATTATGAATCCAAGCAGTAATTCCTTGTTGCAAATATTTACTATCGGTATAAATCTCAACATTACAAGATTTTTTTAAAATCCTCAATGCTTCAAGTGCTGCCATAATTTCCATACGATTATTAGTCGTATCTAACTCATACCCCCATATTTCTTTGCCGGTATCATTAAATTGAAGCAAAGCTCCCCATCCTCCGGGACCAGGATTACCTGCACACGCACCATCAGTATATATAACTACTTTTGAATCCATATATGGGCATTAATTAGGTTTAGGTTTAGAAGAGTTACGAAACTTATCTAACATTATAACATTTGGATTTGGAGATAATGAAGTTTTATAACTTTTATTATTACTTATTTCCTCTTCATGTTTATGATTTTCTTGTATATTTAACGACTGCTTAAAAGTTAGGCTGTAATTATTATTGGAATCAACAAAACTGATAAGTGCATCAAAAGGTACGTAAATTATTTCTTTAACACCGTCAAAACTTACCGTTAAAGAAAAGCCCGTATCATTTACTATTAAATTTTCAAACTGATATTGCAGTACTATTGTTATCTGTTTTGGATATGCTTGCCTAACTTTTAAGGGTAAAATTACCGCAGGGTTATCGGTTCTGTATGATATATATATTAACTGATCCCAATATAAATTTTCATGCTGAATTTTTGTTAGAATTTTTTTCACAAATTCTAGCATATATTTATTCACAAATTTTTTATATTCGGTATTCATATGAGAAAAATAAAATATGCACTCTAAAAATAAATAAACATAGGTAGACGAAGTTTAATTTGGAAAAGAGTAAGGCGTTTTATATTTTTTGACCGCAGCGTACATACCAGTACGTGAGGATCAAAAAATATGAAACAACGACGCCAATTTTTCAAATTAAGCGAGTATACGCGAGGGTTTTTCTGTTGCCCGGCAAACCCCCAAGCCGCGTAGGTTTAAGCTGCTAAAGCTGCACCTACGTTACGATTATTATCGTTTGCGTTTCTTTGTTTTGACCCATATGGCAAAAGCCATCGGCGGAATCATCCCGAGTAAAAGCAACCTTTTTATTAGGCACGTCGATCCTATTTCGCCCCCATAAAATACTCGATGAACTTCGTATTACTTACTTATTTAAGAAGTAATACATATTTAAACTTCTTTAAATAACGAAGCTAATAAAGAGGAATTTGAAGGAGACACGGAACGCAGAACCGCAGCGTACACTTGTGAGGCTTCGAGTACCGGATCGACGTACAAATTACCTTTAGGAGCAAGTTATTTAGAAAGTTTTGGTGGAGGCGTCGGGTACTGCCCCCGAGTCCGCAACCTCTATTCTAAATTACGTTTATTACTATAGCTATTACTGCACCTAGTATTATGTCTTAATTTGATTAAAATGTAAAGGTCAAATAAGAATTCTAGATTTATATTAAAAATGTACTTATAATAAATGTTTAGACTTCTAAATTAAAAACTTATTATGCTACCAAATCTTGGAATTATCGTCGGCAGAGGTTCATTACCTTACTTAATAGCCGATAATTATACAAAGCAAGGCGGTAATTGTTGTATAGCCGCAATTAAAGACGAAGCCGATATAGATCAAATTAAAAATTTTGAATATAAAATATTAAAGATCGGTATGGTTGGTGAAGCTATAAGATATTTTAAGGATAATGAGGTACAAAATATTATTTTTATAGGCGGAGTTAATAGACCGAATTTTAAAAATTTAGCCGTAGATAAGATAGGCGGTTTATTGCTTTTCAAAATAGTTGGGCAAAAAATTCGAGGAGATGATAGTTTGCTAAAAACAGTAGCGGATTTTTTTGAAAGTTACGGTTTCAAGGTAATTTCAAGTAATGAAATATATAAAAATCAACACGGTAACTCCAATATTATAACCGATACTAATCCTACAAATTCAGATAAAAATGATATTGAGCTTGGAATAAAATTATTAAATCATCTAAGTTCATTCGACATTGCACAATCGGTTATAGTTGAAAGTGGCTACATACTTGGTATAGAGGCTGCCGAAGGGACGGATAATTTAATAGCAAGATGTACAAATTTGCGTAAAAATCCTCATGGAGGAGTATTAGTAAAAATACCAAAACTTGAGCAAGATACTAGGTTAGATATACCGACTATTGGTCCGGATACTATACGTAACCTTGCTAAATATAATTATAGCGGTATAGCAATCAAAGCAAATGATGTCATTATAGTCGAAGAAGAATTAACTACAAAACTCGCTAATGAACATAAAATTTTTATAACAAAATGTTAGCAATAGGTATTACCGGTAGCTATGCATCGGGGAAAACTTTTATTTTGGATTATTTAGCAGAAAAAGGATATGAAACTTTTTGTGCCGATAGATGCATAAAAGAATTATATCAAGATTTGAATTTGCAAACTCAAATATTAAAATTATTACCTGAGCTTGAGTCTTTCAATATTGGAAAAATCAGTAATTTAATCTACAATAACGACCTAGCTAGAGAGAAATTACAAAATTTTATTTACCCCCTGCTAATAGATAAACTCATTTTATTTAAAAAAGAAAACACTAATTCCAAATTTGGCTTTGCTGAAATACCTCTGCTTTATGAAGCTAAATTTGATAAATATTTTGATTTTGTCGTAACAATATACTGCTCTGAAGAAATAAGAATGCAAAGAGCGATAACAAGATCTTCGTTTGATATAGAAGTTTATACTAAAATCAAAGAAATTCAACTATCACAAGAGAGCAAAATAGCAAAAGCAGATTTTTCTATAAATAGCGGCGTTGATATGCTAGACTTAGAAAAACAAATGGCTAAGCTAATAAAGGATTTGGAATGTCAAGTTTAAGAGAAATAATTTTAGATACCGAAACTACAGGACTTGACCCCAAAGGTGGGCATCGGATCGTTGAGATCGGTGCTATCGAGATGGTAAATAAAGTATTAACAGGCAGGAATTTTCATTTTTATATTAATCCTGAGCGAGACATGCCGTTTGAAGCTTATAGAATTCATGGTATTTCCGGTGAGTTTTTAAAGGATAAGCCGTTGTTTCATACTATTGCCGATGATTTTTTAGAGTTTATCTCGGATAGTAAACTTGTTATTCATAATGCTCCTTTCGATATTAAATTTCTAAATCATGAATTATCATTATTAAAGAGAGCCGAAATTAAACTCTTGGAATTAGCAAGTGCTATCGATACTCTAGTTATGGCTCGAAGTATGTTTCTCGGAGCAAGATATAGTCTTGATGCTTTATGTAAAAGGTTTAAAGTTGATAATTCCGGAAGACAACTTCACGGTGCTTTGAAAGATGCAGCATTGCTTGCAGAAGTCTATGTAGAATTAACGGGAGGTAGACAATCTGCTTTCAAGATGCTTGATAAATCTGCCGAAATAAATAATTTAGAAACTAATCAAGTAACTAACAAAACACGACAAGCTACTATCGTTATTAAACCTACCAAAGAAGAACTGCAAAAACATAAAGAATTCCTAAGCAAGATTTTAAAAACTGCTTAATTATTGTCATTCCCAGCTAAAAGCGGGAATCCAGAAAAAAGCGAGATAGATCGAGCTTTTAATTTTAAAAATTTACTGTGTATGCACCTTTTCATTACTGGATTCCCGCCTCCGCGGGAATGACATCGGGTAACCATGACTAACAAAACTAATTTAACAAATTTCTTTGTACTTATAACCTTTATAATACTTATCTCTTTAGGCTTTTGGCAGCTTAGCCGTTTAAAAGAAAAGAAATTATTCTTAGCCTCAATGCAAGCTAATCTAACCTCACCTGCAATTAATTTAGCAGAAATTCAAGACGGTTTACCTTATCACAAAGTAAAAATTACCGGTCAATTTTTGCCTAATAAAGACATATATTTATATGGCAGGCGATCAATGTCGAGTGAAAAAGACGGCTATTATTTAGTGACTCCTTTTAAAACTCTAGAAGACGAAATTATTTTAGTAGCACGAGGTTGGTTTAGTAATCGTAATAAACATATTATCACGCAGGCAGCCAATGATCAAAAGCATGAAATAATCGGCGTTACTATGCCATCTGAAAAAACTCGTAGCTACTTACCTGCTAATGACATTAAAAATAATGTGTGGCTAACGCTAGATTTAAAAGCTGCATCCGCAACTTTAGGGTTAAATCTAGAGAATTTTTATATTATCAGGGAAGGAAAAGACATTAGCAATCTAGATATTTTATTACCTCTTTCCATAAATCATTTAGCAGCTATTAGAAACGACCATTTAGAATACGCCCTAACTTGGTTTGGTCTTGCTATTTCCTTAATCGTAATTTATGTGCTTTATAGGCGTCGTTATATGGCTGCGGATGTCATCCCGCGAGCTTGTAGCGAGATCCAGAAAAATAATTAAAAAGACTGGACCCCGTGGTCAAGCCACGGGGTGACAGTAGAAAATCGATACATAAATGAGCGACTTACAAAAAGAAGCATCCGATCCTAATTACTCCGTTTGGGTATCGGCTTCAGCCGGTACCGGTAAAACCAAAATCCTAACCGATCGATTTTTACGTTTGTTAATAACAGGCGTAGAACCTGCGAATATTTTATGTCTTACTTTTACTAATGCTGCTGCGGTAGAGATGCAAGCAAGGATTAATAGCAAACTTCAGTCTCTTTCTCTTTGCGATGCAGAAAAATTAGAAGACGAACTCTTTTTAATGAGCGGGAATAAGCCGTTACCGCAAGAAACAGAAAATGCAAAAACTTTATACGATAAAATACTAAACAGTAATGAACCTTTAAATATCTATACAATTCATGCTTGTTGTCAAAAAATTCTTAAAACTTTTCCTTTAGAAGCCGGCATAACACCGGAATTTAAGATTCTTGAAGAAACCAAACTACAAGATATTTTTCTTAATATTAGAAACAAAATTTATTTAAGCGATGAGCATAATGACTTAATTAAAATTTTGCTTAACCGCTTTCATGAAATAACTCTTCAAGATATTTTTACCGAGATAATCGAGCAGAAAATTAAATTCAAAAAGTTATTTATAAATAAGCAAATTCCCAAAGAAATATCTAATAAAAGATTAGCATTAGGCAAATTAAATAATATTTATGATAAGGTGAAAAACTTATTTGCAGAATATGATTTGGAAATAGAACCGAAAGAAATTTTTTTTACCAAAGACGGAAAAAAACGTAAAAGCCTTTTATCGAAAGAATTAATAAGAAAATATCCTAAATTATTGCTAGAGCTAGAAAAAATCACTTCTGAAATTTATCGTTTAGATGAACTACGTCGCATAGAGGAGCTAGAATACCATACGAACTTACTTACTAAACTTGCTCATATTATTTTAAAAAAATACGATTCATATAAAGAAGAAAATAATTTACTCGATTACGATGATTTAATTTACTACACCGAAAAATTGTTAAATAATAAAACTACGCATGAGTGGTTAGTACACAAACTTGAAAACGAGATAAACCATATTCTTGTTGATGAAGCACAAGACACAAGCCCCACACAATGGAATATTATTACTACTTTAATAACAGAATTTAATGCGGCAGATAGACCTAATAATAGTGTTTTCATAGTAGGCGACGATAAACAGTCTATCTTTAGTTTTCAAGGTGCCGATCTTCACAATTTCAGCTTAGTAAATGAGCAACTAAAAGCAAACCTTACAAGTGCTAATAAGAAATTCAAAAATATCACCCTTGAATATTCATATAGATCATGTGCAGAAATTTTACAATTTACTCACCATGTTTTGAAAAATATAAAATCCAATTACCCTAATTTATTCCTTTCGGATAATCCTTTAATATCCTCATTTCGTACACATCAAGGCTCTGTAAAGGTATGGCCTTTAGTAACGAGTGAAAAACAAGAAGAGCTTTTTTGGGCATTGCCTGAAGATTATGAAAATTCTAAATCTGCCGCCGATTTGCTTATAGAAAAAATCGTAAATTTTATAAAAGAAAAAATAGAAAGCAAAGAAATTTTACCGTCTACCGGTAATATAATATCTGAAAGAGATTTTATGATATTAGTACGAAAAAGAGATGAATTTAGTAATAATCTGATTAAAGAACTTAGTAAAGCTAAACTTAAAGTTGAGATAAGCGATAGAATTAATCTTAAGGAAAATTTAACGATAATGGATTTAATTTCGGCAGCTAAATTTGTGTTATTACCTGACGATGATTTAAACCTTGCCGGTTTACTAAAATCGTCGATTATCGGCATGAACGAACAGCAATTATACGAACTTCTTGTAAATAAAAAAGATACTAGTTTATGGGGTAATCTATCCGCTTATGAAGAAACATATATTAAATTAGATTCTTTAATTGAGATTTATAAAATATCGACTGCCGAGAATTTTTTTGCTCTAGTAGTTAATAATTTAAATTTGCGAGAAATATTAACTACTCATAACGGCGATGATAGCGATGATATGATAAATGAGCTACTAGCATTAAGTAGCAGCTATGCAAATGACATAGATAATTCACTGCAAGGATTTGTAGCTTGGTTTGAAAATAACAACATTACGGTCAAACGTGATATGGAACATTCGGACAAAATAAGAGTAATGACCGTCCACGGCTCTAAAGGACTTGAAGCTCCTATCGTTATATTATGTGATTCTACTACTTTACCGGTAAGTAGCAGTAAATTTATTTGGGATGATAAAGGGGGAATGTTTTTTTCTGCTAATGCTGCTGACACTCCAGAATTCCTACAGAAAATTAAAGAAGTTGAAAAATTAAAAGACTTACAGGAATATATAAGACTACTCTACGTTGCAATGACGAGAGCTAAAGACCATTTAATTATATGCGGTTTTAGTAGTAAAGCTGCCACTCCTGAAAATTGCTGGTATGAAATAACTAAACAGATTTTTCAATTAATAGTTATTTAATTAAATATAATATGTTATTAAGGCGTGTATATAACTTAAAATAGCATATTATGTGGAATATTTTAGAATTTTTAATAGAGTTTAGAGAATTTTTAGAAAATAAAGCAAAAATTAAAATAGAAAAATTTAAGCAATTACCGCCCCTGCACGCAGCTGCCTCAGAAGGTAATATTTCAGATGTAAGAATATATTTACATAGAAAATGTGACGTAAACAAGCAAGATATTAACGGTAAAGCCCCCCTACATCATGCTTATGAAAAAGGTAATAAGGAAATAATAGAAATACTGCTTCAATCTCCGGGCATTGACAAGAATATTCAAGATAATAAAGGTCATATCCCTGAGTATTATAATACTGAATTTGAAAATAAAGTAGACAAGCTCGGAGAAGTTATAGAATAAGAATAGCTTGACAAATAACTAATTTATCTGAAATTGTTAAAAAAGGAGAAGAGAAATAAATTATAAAGAAGCGTCGTAAAAGCTAATAATAGGGTTTTTTCTTGATTTATTATTAAAAGTCTATATATTAGCGATTTTTAATAATTTTGAAATATCTGATGTTCCTTTACCCTTCTATAAATTTAACTCAAGTAATTGAAACCAATGATCTTGATTTATTAAAAAGAATAATCAAACAAGATAAAGCTAGCGTTATTAATAATATAAATGATCAAAAACTTCTGCATTTAGCAGTAAGAGAAGGGCATAAAAATATAGTAAAATACTTAATTAAGAAAGGAGCTAATCCCAATATATTAGATCAACACGGAAAATCTATAGCTCATACTGCAATTATTGCAGAACATAAAGAACTAGCACTTAATATATTGAAACTGCGTAATCCTATAAGTATCTATCAATTAACTCCGTTTAACTTTAATTTACGATGCTAAAAATAACAATAATAACGCATTAGTACATCTAGCAGCTAAAAAGGGGTATAAAGATATTGTAGGATTATTACACTATTATAATACAGAATTAAATATTTTAGATTTCCATGGTAATACAGCTATTAATATTGCAGTGCAAGAAGGGCTTCAAGATGTAGTAGCATATTTACTTAAGATAGGCGTCAATCCTAATATACCTGATAGTTACGGTAATACACCGTTATATTATGCAATTCAGAAAGAATAAAACTCTATGGAATTAATGCTCTTAAATAATGGAGCTAATAATATTCTGCGGCCTATAGATGAAGATCATTCAGTGCTATTTAAAGCAATTGTAGAAAATGATCATATAGAAGTAATAAATATTTTGGATAATGAAGAGAGTAATATTAATGCTCAAGAAATCTATAGCTATACTCCGCTACATTTTGCCGCTAATTATGGTAACTATTTTATAGTAGCATTATTACTTAGCTATGAAGCTAATCCTAATATACAAAATAATAATGGCGAAACTGCGTTACATTGTGCTGCCATGAATGGTTGTGTAAGAACTATAGAGTGTCTTATAAAAAGTGGAGCAATAATAGATAGTTTTGATAAGTTTGAGAGAACTCCTTTAGAACTTGTAATTAATAGCGGAAATACAGACGCAGTTAAGTTATTTTTACAATATGAAGCTACTATCAGTAATGCTCTAAGATCAATATCTAAATATACTAGTGAAGAATTAATAAATTTATTATACGCAGAATACAGCATAATCTATTAAGCTATTGACATTATAACTAAAAGTAATAAGCTATAAGTAAATAAAATTTATTACTAGCAATGAGTAAGCCATATCCATACGCACTAAGAATAAGAGCCTTAAAGCTAATAGAGGAGGGATTAAGTATAACTAAGGTTAAAAAATTACTTAATATCTCACGGCAGACTTTGCATAAGTGGATAGATATTAAAAAAGAGACTGGTGATATAAAACCTAAGGAGAATTATCAAAAAGGTCACAATATTAAGATAAGCGACATAAAGGAATTTAAAGAGTTTATCGATAATAATAAAGATAAGAGCTTAAAAGAGCTTGCGAAAGTATCGGGCAAATATGCACCTACTACTATTTGGAGATATATTCAAAAATTGGGTTACACATATAAAAAAAACTTTTATTCATCCCAAGAGAGATGAGAATGCCAGGTTCGAATTTATAGAGAAAATAAAAGATATACCACGAAAAGATTTAGTATATTTAGACGAATCTGGCATAGAGGATAATGCATGTCCTATAAAGGGGTGGAGTCAAAAAGGATCAAGATGTTACGGTAAGAAAATATTTCAACATAAAAGAAGGGTTTCTATGATAGCTGCCCTCTGTAATAAGGATATTATTGCCCCTTTAGTTTTTGAAGGAAGTTGTAATAGTGAGCTATTTGAAACTTATGTAAGAGAGTTTTTGATAAAAGAATTAAAGCAAGGGCAAGTGGTAATAATGGACAATATTAACTTTCATAAAAGTAAAAAGATAGAAGAGTTAATAAAATCCGTGGGAGCTAGTATTTTATTATTACCCACCTATAGTCCCGATCTAAATCCAATAGAGCATCATTGGTTTAGGATAAAAAATTATATTCGTAAAACTGCCGATAATTTTACAGATTTTTTTGAAGCAGTCAGTTATAGTTTGGCAATAGCTTAATGGATTATGCTGTANACTGCCGATAATTTTACAGATTTTTTTGAAGCAGTCAGTTATAGTTTGGCAATAGCTTAATGGATTATGCTGTATACCTTACAAAAAATAAAAGATGACACATATATATTACAGCAAGTAGGAATAAACTTTATTCCTTTCAAGAAAAAGAGATACAACACCTTTTAAAATTCAAAAAATGCGAATGGCAAAAAACTCTAACAACGAGTGATATATTAAATAGTAATTTTCATAAATATCTAGATGCTTTATTTCATGTAAAGAAATATCATGATTATAAAGATGAAAAATTTGAACATAAGTTTTATGATGTTTATATTAATGCCGAAGCAGTGAATCAGCCTATTTTATCTTTAAAAATATTGTCGTTAAGTACAGTTAATAAATTCTTCCATATAGACGGGTTGATTAACAATAGTATGATGCAAGATGTATTTACTCAATGCGATATTAATTTATTAGGAAATGATTCACCTATAGAAGGACCAGTCATATGATTTTATTATAAACAGCAATAATAATTGCATTATTAGACAAAAATACACAAAGTTATTAGATTTAAAAAATTGAATCCTTGAAATTCTTTAAGCCTATATGTATATTTAGGTATTAACTGAATTTAAGTTCTTATGAAATTAGCAAAATTATTAAGTGTGTTCATTATAGGACTATCTTTAAGTGGCTGTAAAAGTAAAAAAAACAGCGATGACATAGTAGTTCCTATCCCTACTCTTTATAATGAAGGTATTACTTTACTTGAGAAGAAAAAATATAAGAAAGCTGCAGAAGAATTCGGAAGAGTATTTTATCAACATCCTGGTAATGAAATGACTCCGCAAGCTGAATTGATGCAAGGCTATTCTTTATTCCTTGCCGCTCAATATGAAGAAGCGGTTGACGTGCTTGATATGTTCATTAATTTGCATCCCGCAAATGTTGATATTGCTTATGCATATTATCTTAAAGCTCTATCATATTACATGTTAATTTCAGACGTAAACCATGATCAGTCTAGAACTTTCCTTGCTAAAGACAGCTTTGAAGACGTAATAGCAAAATTCCCTAATACCAAATATGCTATTGATTCATCCTTAAAAATTGACCTAGTAAACGATCATTTAGCAGGTAAAGAGATGATGGTAGGTCGATTCTACTTAAAGAAAAAGAACCCTATGGCAGCTATTAATAGGTTTGAAGAGGTAATTGATAATTATCAAACTACTTCTCACTCGGTAGAAGCTCTTTACCGTTTAGCCGAAAGCTATATGATGCTTGGGCTATCGGATGAAGCAAAAAAATATGCCTCCGTGCTAGGTTATAACTACCATGATAGTCAGTGGTATAGTTATGCATATAAGTTGGTCAAGTAGTATACTTGTCATTCGCTTACGCGAGGAGGTATTGTTGCGTGGACCGGTAAAATCTCCACTGTGTCACCCCGTGGCTTGACCACGGGGTCCATAAAAACAATTTAAAATACTAATAATATTAGTATTTTAAGCTGGATCCCGTGATCAAGTCGCGGGGGATGGACAATAGAAAATTGAGCCACGCAGGAATGACACAAACGAACCATGCAACGCAGCTTTTTGAAGTTGATGCGAAGTCTACCTACTCTTAATTTATTCGGAGTATATATGTTTCATAGTCTCTCAGTTAAGAACTTCATTCTGATAGACGAGCTGGAAATTGAGTTTAATAAAGGCTTATGCGTTATTACCGGTGAAACGGGAGCCGGTAAATCTATTCTACTTGATGCTATTTTATTTTGCCTTGGTTATAAAACTTCAAATAACATAATAAAAAGCGAAAAAGATTACTCCGTTGTTAATATAATCTTTTCATTAAACGAAGAAATAAAGAATTTTCTGATCCAAAATTTTATTGAGCCTGAAGAGTTATTGCTTGTAAAATGTTTGCAAAAAGCCGAAGGACGAAAAAATTTCTTCATTAATAATCAAGTAGTTAATAAGGCTATCATGCAGCAATTAGCTACTTACTTATTTGAACTTCACGGGCAAAATAATAATATTTCTCTTCTAGAAGCAAATACGCAGCGTGATATTTTGGATAGTTACGGAAACCTTTTGGACTCCCGAGCGGAGCTTTCCAAACGTTATCAGACCTGGCAAAATATAAGGAAAGAAATTACCGAAATAACACTTCAACAAAATTCTATAGAACAAGAAATCGATTATTTGAGCTTCGCAGCAGAAGAATTAATTAAGCTGAACATTCAAATAGGTGAAGAAGAAAAATTAGCAAATATACGAAAAGATTTGCAAAATAAAGATAAAGATTTACAACTAATAAAAGATATCCTAGCACAGATTAATAACCCTGAAATAAATATTTCAATTAATAGAGCAGAAAAATTATTAGCAAGACAAAAGGGCAATGAACGTTTTGAAGCTATCGCTACAAATTTAGCAGAAGTCTATAATAATCTAGAAGAAGCACGTCAAAAATTATCGCATCTGTTAGATAATTTTAATCATGAAGAATATAACCTTGAAGAAACAGAAGAAAGATTATTTTTAATAAAAGCTATTAGCCGTAAATATAACGTTCCTGCTGATGAGTTAGGTATATTTTTAGATAAATCTTTAGAGCAGCTCGGTATATTAAAAAACAAAATAGCAAATAATAATGAGTTAAAAGCTCAAGAAATACTATTGCAGAAAAAATATTATGAACTAGCAAGCGATTTATCTTCAAAGCGTCTTATTGCTGCAAAATATCTAGAAGAATCGTTGCATCAGGAGCTAAAACAGCTTAAAATGGCGAAAGCAATTTTTGAGATTGAGATAGCTGCTAGAAGAGAACCGACAGCATGCGGTAATGATGATATTGTGTTTAAAGCTTCTACTAACCCCGGAACGGCAGCGGAAGCAATTAATAAAATCGCTTCCGGCGGTGAACTATCAAGGTTCATGCTTGCTTTAAAAACTTCTTTATTTGATAAAATGGTAAAACCGTCTATTATATTTGATGAAATAGATGTTGGAATCGGCGGAGAGGTTGCAGATAAAGTTGGCGCGCGATTAAAAAAGCTTAGTAGCGTTACGCAAGTAATCGTTATTACGCACCAGCCGCAAGTAGCAGGTAAAGCGGATTTGCATATAAAAATCGAGAAAACGCAGCTAGAGCAAGAAACAAAAGTAGCAGTAAAAGCTTTAAATTTAGTTGAAAGACAAGAGGAGCTTGCCCGCATGATTTCAGGCAGAACAATTACTGAGGCAAGTTTAAAAGCAGCAAAGGAATTGTTGCATTTGTAGTAAGCACTAGCGTTACGGTTTTTATGTCATTCCCGCGTAAGCGGGAATCCAGAAAAAACGAATTATTGTCATCCCGCGACTTGAGCGCGGGATCCAGTTATAATACTAAAATTATTAATATTATAGTTTGTTTTTCTAGATCCCGCTACAAGCTCGCGGGATGACAATATAAAGAATATAAAATTTTTAATACATTTATGAACAACTACACAAAATTAGAAAACGAATTTTCAACCATTTCTCATTTTAATAATATCTTGAGCATATTATACTGGGATGTCGCCGTAAATATGCCTATAGGTTCAGGAGAAAGTCGCATAACGAAATAGTAACTTTAACGTCGCTCGTTCATTCTATGCTCAAATCTCCTATGCTGAAAGAGCTACTTAGCAAGGCAAAAGAAGAATCAAAAAACCTTGACGATTGGCAAAATGCTAATATTAGAGAGATTGAGAGACAAATAATAGATGCGAATTGTATCGATGAGCAGCTACAAAAGAAATTGGTAGCTGCTACTCTAAAGCCGAACTTGTTTGGCGAGAAGCAAGAAAAAATAACGATTATAATTTATTCAAACCACACTTACAAAAAGTTTTAGAATATACGAGAGAAGTAGCAAAAGCACGAGCAGATGTTTTTAATTGCGGCTTATATGATTCATTAATAGATATTTATGATCCAAGTAGAAAAAGTAGCGAAATCAACAAGTTTTTTCAGTACTCAAAAAAGAACTCCCACAACTTATAAATAAAGTTTTAGAAAAGCAAAAAAGCGAGAACGAGCTAGTAAAGAGTAGTGAACTAGATCCTGGGGTGCAAAAGCGTATCGGAAAACGTATTATGGAAATTATGCAGTTTGATATAACAAAAGGACGCTTAGACGAATCAACACATCCTTTCTGCGGCGGCACGCCGAATGATATACGCTTAACTACTAGATATGATAAAGACAATTTCATAAGCGGTCTAATGGGAATTATTCACGAAACAGGACATGCTTTATATGAGCAGAATTTGCCAGAAATGTACAAAGGAACCGGTAGGACGTGCTAAAGGTATGGCTTTCCATGAGAGTCAGTCCTTATTTATGGAGATGCAAGTAGGCAGATCAAGAGAATTTACGGAATTTTTAGCTAAATTACTTCGAGACGAATTTGCTTTTAAAAGCGAAGAATATTCAGCGGAAAATTTATACAGAGCAATTACAAAAGTTACGCCTGATTTTATAAGAGTAGATGCAGATGAAGTAACTTATCCGATGCATGTAATATTACGTTTTGAGATAGAGGAGCTGCTAATAGGCGGTGATTTGAATCTTGATGAATTACCAAACTTTTGGGATAGTAAGATGCAGGAATATTTAGGAGTTAAACCGGCAAGTTTCAGTAACGGCTGTTTCAAGATATTCATTGGTCACACGGAAATTTCGGTTACTTTCCCGCCTATACAAACGGAGCAATTATCGCATCAATGGTGATGAAGAAAGTAAAACAGATACATCCGAGTATAACAGATGATATATTAAAGGGTGATTTTAGTAATCTAAATAATTATCTAAATAAGAATTTTAGAAATCTCGGTTCATTAAAAAACTCTGCTGATTTATTAAAAGTAGCAAGCGGTGAGGATAAGATTAACCCGGAAGTGTATATAAAATATTTAGAAGGGAAGTATACTTAGATGTCATTCCCGCTTTCGCGGGAATGACATCTAAGTTTGGCATAACACCTGCACAAAAAACCAAACAATATAAACAAATAATATGGAAGAATATTTAAAAAAAACAGGCTTTTTATTTGGCGGGAACGCTGTTTTTGTTGAAGAGCTATATAGGCTATATTTAAAGAACCCCGCTCTAGTTGATCAAACTTGGCAAGAATTTTTTGCTAAGCTCAAAGATAATAATGAATCTTTGCTTAATAAAAGTACGGCAAAAATAATTATTCCTGATGAAATAAAAAAAGAACCGTTAAATAACAATTTATCTTCTGAATACTTAAATAACAGAGATATTTCCAAACCAGCTTATAGAGAAGAATTTAAAGGAGACACGGAACACACCGCAGCGTACAAACTAGTACGTGAGGATGCGAGTACCGCGTCTAAATTACCTCTAGAAGCGAAGTTTGGAAATATCTCTAGTTTAAAAGCTAAAGAAATGATAAATGCTTATCGCAAGCATGCTCATTATTTAGCGAATCTTGACCCGCTTGGTCTAGAGCTACGTAAAACAAAAAACGATTTAAAGCTTAATATAGAAACTTTTGGTCTGGATAGTAGCCAGTTAGAAGAAAATATTAATATTACGGATGAATTTGTCGGTACTTGGAACTGTAAATTATCTGAATTAATTACTAAGCTCGATAAAGTTTATACAAATTCTATAGCTATAGAGTTTGAACAAATAGAAAATGTAGAAGAAAAAAACTGGTTATACAGTCAGCTAGAAAGCGAAACTATATTTTCTTCTGAAGACAAAAAAACTATCTTAAATGATCTAGTAGAAGTAGAAGGGGTTGAGCAGTATTTACATACTAAATTCCCCGGAGCTAAGCGTTTTTCCGTTGAGGGCGGAGATGCTTCTATAGTCGCCATGAGTAAAGCTATAGATTTATCCATGAATTACGGCGTCACAGAAATCGTAATCGGTATGGCACATCGAGGGAGGTTAAATACTCTGACTAAAGTAGTCGGTAAACCATATAAAGCAGTTATTGCGGGCTTCATAAGCGGTAGTGTATTCCCTGATGAGCTAAATGTTTCAGGCGATGTAAAATACCACTTAGGCTATTCATCGGATAGAGTCATTGGGGACAAGAAAATACATTTATCACTTGCCGATAATCCATCACATTTAGAGGCAGTAAATCCTATAGTTGCAGGGAAAGTAAGAGCAAAACAAGATATTCTTGGAGATTCCAAACGCAGCAAAGTTAAAGCTATTTTAGTGCATGGCGACGCTGCTTTTTGCGGTCAGGGTGTTGTTGCAGAGTGCTTATCGATGTCGCCACTCGCTGCTTACGATATTGGCGGAATATTACATTTTGTCATTAACAATCAGTTAGGTTTTACGGCTAATGCTGCAGATACTAGAGCTAGTAGATATTCCACGGAGTTTGCTAAAATCATAGCTGCCCCGATTTTACACGTTAACGGTGATGATATAGAAGCAGTTTTAAAGGCAACTAATATTGCGGTAGAATACAGGCAAAAATTCGGTAAAGATGTTGTAGTAGAAATTATTTGTTACCGAAAATATGGACATAATGAGGGCGATGAACCGATGTATACACAAGGCAAGATGTATAACATCATTAAACGCAAACTGACCCCTGGAAATATTTACGCAAATGAGTTAGTAAAAAGCGGTATAATAGACAATAATTATTTTGCTAAGTTAAAAGAAACATTTAAAGCAAAGCTAGATAAAGAATACGAGCAAGCTAAAGATTATAAGCCAGAAGCTCATTTCTTAGGCGGTTTATGGCAAGGTATTACTCGCATTCGAGAGGAAGCCGTAATAACCGGCATTAGTAAAAAAGTCTTACAAGATTTAGGTACTAAACTATGCGAGATACCAAAAAATTTCGCCGTTAATCCAAAACTTATAAAATTATTTGATGCTCGAAAAACTACTCTAACGACTGTTCAACCTATTGACTGGGCAACGGCAGAACAGCTAGCTTTTGCAAGCTTGCTTGCTTCAGGCACAAATATAAGACTAACCGGACAAGACTGTGGACGGGGTACTTTCTCGCATCGTCACTCGGTTTTGCATCACCAAATTGATGATACTACTTACATACCGCTTAATACTTTAGCAGAGAATCAGGCAAAATACGAAGTAGCCGATAGTAATTTATCGGAATATGCCGTGCTTGGTTTTGAGTATGGTTATTCGTTAGCAAATCCAAAAAATTTAGTTTTATGGGAAGCACAATTCGGTGATTTTGCTAATGGAGCTCAGATTATTTTTGACCAGTTTATTTCAAGCAGTGAAACTAAATGGCTTCGTATGAGTGGGCTTGTAGTTCTATTACCGCACGCGTTTGAGGGACAAGGTCCGGAACATAGTTCAGCAAGGCTTGAGAGATTTTTACAGTTATCGGCTGAGGATAATATGTATGTTACATATCCGACTACTCCTGCTTCAATTTTCCATCTGCTACGTCGCCAAATACTTGATGATACCCGCAAACCGTTAATTGTAATGTCGCCGAAATCGTTATTACGTCATAAATATGCCGTATCTAAACTTGATGAGCTAGGCGAAAATACCACTTTCCTACCGGTTTTAGATGAAATAAATAAAGTAGATGCAAACAATATTACTAAAGTAATTTTATGCAGCGGCAAGGTGTATTATGATCTATTTGAAATGCGCGCTAATAATAGTAATATAGTAGTTGTCAGGCTTGAGCAATTATACCCTTTTGAAAAAAAGGTTGTAGCATCGCTATTAAAAAAATATAATAAGGTCGTGGAGTTTATTTGGTGTCAGGAAGAACCAAAGAATATGGGAGCTTGGCGTTATATAGTTTCTCACTTAAATGATGCTTTAAAAGAAGCCAGAATTAATAATGAATTTAAATATGTAGGCAGAGAGGAATCAGCCTCTCCAGCGGTCGGTTCGCTGCAAGTACATAATAAACAGCAAGAGAAGCTATTAAGGGAAGCATTGGGGATCGATGTCATTCCTGCGAAAGCAGGAATTTAGCTCTTTTTGGTGTCCTAGTCACGGGACCCAGTTGTTTTTTATTTTTTTTCTAGATTCCTGCTTTCGCAGGAATAACATAGAGAACAGAAATGACATCGACCGATTTTTTTTAGGAGTAAAATAATTATGAGCGTTAAAATTATAGTACCGTCGCTTGGGGAATCCGTAACGGAAGCAACTATTGCCAAGTGGTATAAGAACGAAGGTGATTCAGTTAAAACTGATGAATTACTGTTAGAAATTGAAACTGAGAAAGTAACTTTAGAAGTTAATGCTCCTTGCAGTGGTACTATAAGTAAAATATCGAAAACTGACGGTACAAATGTGCTAGTTGGCGAAGAAATAGGCGAAATAAATGAAGGAGCGGTTGCAAGTACTGCAAGTAGCAATAATGAAGTTCCTAAACCTCAACCGGTAGCACAACCTACTTCAGAAAAGCCTGTAGAAAAACCTGCCGTGGCTAATAATACTCTTGCTCCTTCCGTGCAAAAATTAGTTACCGAAAATAAGCTTGACCCAAATAATATAAAAGGAACAGGCAGAGACGGTAGAATTACCAAAGGCGATGTGCTTGAAACACTAAACGCTCCGGCTACCACTACTTCTACTCCTACAATAAACAAAACTAACGAAGATAGAGTACAGCGTGTTCGCATGTCACGCTTGCGTAAAACTATTGCACAGCGTTTAAAGGATTCACAAAATACGGCAGCTATTTTGACTACTTTTAACGAAATCGATATGTCAAAAGTAATTGCCTTACGTAATCAATATAAAGAAGAGTTTGAGAAAAAACACGGCGTAAAACTTGGATTTATGTCTTTCTTTGTTAAAGCAACCGTTGAAGCTTTAAAGCTTATTCCTTCGGTAAATGCTGAAATAGACGGCGATGATTTAGTATATAAAAATTATTACGATATAGGGGTAGCGGTCGGGACAGAGCAAGGACTTGTTGTACCTGTCGTTAGAGACGCCGATAAAATGGGGTTTGCCGAAGTAGAGAAAGCTATAGGTGTTTTAGCTAAAAAAGCTCGTGAAGGTAAGCTTTCTATGGCTGATTTGTCAGGAGGGACGTTCTCGATTTCCAACGGAGGGGTATATGGATCATTATTATCCACGCCGATTATTAATCCGCCTCAATCAGGTATTTTAGGCTTACATAAAACCGAAGAGCGAGCTGTAGTCATAGACGGTAAAATTGAAGTACGCCCAATGATGTATATAGCTTTATCTTATGATCATCGTATAATTGACGGAAAAGAAGGAGTATCATTTTTAGTAAAAATTAAACAACTCATCGAAAATCCGGAGAAGTTATTATTAAACTTATAATAAAAATCGATTATAATGATAAAATGTACTCGTCGCATTGAATTCGATGCAGGACATAGAATTATTGGACATCAAAATAAATGTCAGTTTTTACATGGTCACCGCTATGTTCTTGAGATAACTATAGCCGCAAACGAAACCGATAAACTCGGTATGGTAATCGATTTTGGTTTAATTAAAGATTTGACTAAAAAATGGATTGACGAAAATTTTGATCATAGCTTAATCCTACATCAAGACGATAAGGAAATGGGGCAGCAAATAGAAAATTGTACCGGTCAAAAAATATATTACATGAGAAATAACCCGACTGCTGAAAATATCGCTTTGCATTTAAAAAATGAAATTTTTCCTAAGCTTTTTGTAAATCAAAATTTTTTTGTCGCTAGCCTTAAATTATTTGAAACGCCTAATTGTTTTGTTGAGGTTTAGGCATGCAAGATGTATGTTTAATTTTAACTACCACTAATGATTTGCAAATTGCCGAAAAAATAGCATCTGTTTTGTTAGAATCAAACCTTGCTGCCTGCATACAAATTGACGATGTCAAAAGTTATTTTAGATGGGATGGTAGAGTAACTCCAGAAACCGAATATAGATTTGTAATTAAAACAAAATCTTCTAATTATAACGAAATTGAAAATAAAATCTTTGAAATTCATAATTATGAATTACCGCAAATAATAAAAATAAATATTGACTATGGCTTTCAAAAGTACTTAGAATGGATTGACCAAAATAGTAAATAAACTTATAGTTGAGCAAATTTTAAATTAAGTAAGTAAATTATGAAATTATGGCAAAAAGTTACCTTAGGGTTAATCTTAGGTATTATATTTGGTATATACTTACCACAATATGTTAATTATATTAAACCTATCGGTGACATTTTCTTACGTTTGATAAAAATGATCATTGCCCCTTTAATTTTCTTCAGTTTAGTTTCCGGTATCACTAGTATGAATGATACTTCTGCACTCGGTAGAGTAGGAATAAAAGCGGTAGCTGCTTTTTTAGGTACTACTTTTTTTGCCACGGTTTTTGGACTCACTGTTGCCTTAGTATTAAAGCCTGGAGTAGGCATACATATAGATTTCACCTCTTCAGGAACGACAAGCAGAACTTCATCATTTAATATAATTGATTTTTTTGTAAATATCGTCCCTGATAATGCTGTTGGGGCTTTTGCAAACGGTGATGTCTTGCAAGTTGTATTTTTTGCTATTTTTGTTGGGATTACCTTAAACAAAATGAAGTCTATCGGTGAACCTATTACTGATTTAATTCATGTAATGTCAAAATTAATATTAAAAATGATATCGTTTGTTATTCAATTATCCCCTTACGGTGCTTTTGCCTTAACAGGCTGGATTGTAGGTATGCAAGGAGTTGAGGTAATGATTAGTTTATCGAAACTTGTTGTAGCGGTAGTTGTGGCGATGACATTCCAATATTTAGTTTTTGGCTTACTTATATATGTATTCTGCCGTGTTTCCCCTATACCTTTTTATAAGAAAAGTTTTGAGTATCAGATACTTGCTTTTTCTACTTCAAGTAGTAAAGCGACTCTTGCAACTACTATGCAAGTTTGTCGTGAAAAGCTTGGTATTTCAGAGTCTAGTACTTCATTCGTACTTCCGATAGGTGCGTCAATTAATATGGACGGCTTTGCTATAAATTTATCTCTTACTACTATATTCTTTGCTCAGATGATGGGAGTAACACTTGCTCCTCACGACTATTTAGTAATTATTCTCACTTCAACACTTGGATCTATCGGCGGTGCCGGTATTCCTGGGGCCTCTTTGATAATGCTTCCTATGGTTCTTTCTTCGGTTCACTTACCTATAGAGGGAGTAGCAATTATTGCCGGTATTGACCGAATACTTGATATGCTCCGTACCACTATCAATATTACCGGCGATGCAACAATTACTATGATTATAGATAACAGCGAAAATACTTTAGATAAGGCAGTATATTTGTCTTAATCCTCTTTGAAAGAAGTTTAAAATAATGAGTATTCGAGCTGAAAAGCGGTTCTCGTCTCGAATACAAATTTAATTTATGTTCTTATTTTAACTACTCTTCATTTTACTTTGAAGTATCTCTCTCTAAACAACCCTCATTCCAACTTTTAATTTAAAAAATCTATTGACTTTAGAATCCAAAGTATGTATTACAATAGCTATATTAACTTATAGTTGAGAAAAAATGTTAGGTTTTCTAAATAATACTGCATCACCAAAAAGATTCGTATCTATAAATAATAGAACTTCAGCAAGTGATATACAGCATAAGCCATTAAGCTATTGCCAAACTATAACTTACTGCTTCAAAAAAATCTGTAAAATTATCGGCAGTTTTACGAATATAATTTTTTATCCTAAACCAATGATGCTCTATTGGATTTAGATCGGGACTATAGGTGGGTAATAATAAAATACTAGCTCCCACGGATTTTATTAACTCTTCTATCTTTTTACTTTTATGAAAGTTAATATTGTCCATTATTACCACTTGCCCTTGCTTTAATTCTTTTATCAAAAACTCTCTTACATAAGTTTCAAATAGCTCACTATTACAACTTCCTTCAAAAACTAAAGGGGCAATAATATCCTTATTACAGAGGGCAGCTATCATAGAAACCCTTCTTTTATGTTGAAATATTTTCTTACCGTAACATCTTGATCCTTTTTGACTCCACCCCTTTATAGGACATGCATTATCCTCTATGCCAGATTCGTCTAAATATACTAAATCTTTTCGTGGTATATCTTTTATTTTCTCTATAAATTCGAACCTGGCATTCTCATCTCTCTTGGGATGAATAAAAGTTTTTTTTATATGTGTAACCCAATTTTTGAATATATCTCCAAATAGTAGTAGGTGCATATTTGCCCGATACTTTCGCAAGCTCTTTTAAGCTCTTATCTTTATTATTATCGATAAACTCTTTAAATTCCTTTATGTCGCTTATCTTAATATTGTGACCTTTTTGATAATTCTCCTTAGGTTTTATATCACCAGTCTCTTTTTTAATATCTATCCACTTATGCAAAGTCTGCCGTGAGATATTAAGTAATTTTTTAACCTTAGTTATACTTAATCCCTCCTCTATTAGCTTTAAGGCTCTTATTCTTAGTGCGTATGGATATGGCTTACTCATTGCTAGTAATAAATTTTATTTACTTATAGCTTATTACTTTTAGTTATAATGTCAATAGCTTAATGGATTATGCTGTACTATAGATAAAGAAGATGCAGGTGAATTAAAAATCTCTAAAGGAGAGATTATATTGAAGGATATATCTTTTGCTTATAAAGAAGGTAGCAATGTATTTAGTAATCTTAATCTACATATCAAAGACGGTGAGAAGGTTGATATTGTAGGGCATCAGGTAGCGGTAAATCTACTTTAATTGCATTATTGTTGAAAAATTTTAAAGCCGAGCGGAGATATTATAATCGATAACCAAAGCCTTTACGATACTTCTTCTGACAGCCTACGGGAGCAGATATCATTAATTCCTCAAGATATTATGCTTTTCCATCGTTCAATTGGCGAAAATATCGGTTATGCTAAAGAAAATGCGTTGCCTCATGAAATAGAGAATGCTGCAAAAGCTGCAAACATTCATGAATTTATTGAAAGCTTACCGGAAAAATATAACACCATTGTTGGAGAGCGTGGTGTAAAGCTAAGCGGCGGGCAAAGACAACGCATCGCAATTGCCCGTGTTATTCTTAAAAATGCTCCGATTTTGATTTTAGATGAAGCAACTTCAAGCCTTGATAGCCATACAGAGCAAGAAATACAAAAATCTATTAATGCCATGCTTGATATTGATAATGTAACTATAATTGCTATAGCTCATAGATTATCTACTATCAAACATATGGATAGGATTATTGTTATGGATAAAGGTGAGATTGTTGAAAGCGGTACTTTTACCGAACTACTTTCTAAGGAAAAAGGTAAATTTAAGGAGCTTTGGGAGCATCAAGTTAATGGGTTTAGTATTACACCCCTAAAGCTTTTTGGCCTTTAGATTGTTCTTGTTCAACTGCTTTAGTATGAGATTTGACTTGAGTGATTGCAAGATCGACTACATGTTCATATCTAACGCCGTTTTCAAGTAAAACCTCACCGCACTTATTCACTTGAATAACATCTTCTTTAGAGAATTTATTTAAAATAATTTCTGTGATGTCATAAAGAAATTTCCAAGATAATTCTATTCTTTCTTGTAATGTTAGCTTTTTAGTTTCCGGTTTATTATTATTAAGAGCATAATTTGGAGAGTCGTCAACATTACTTCCTTCAGTAGGTAATATATTTTTTTTACGTGCTGCTATTTTTTTATATATTAAAAATATTACTAATAATGCTAAGCAGCCTACGGCAATTAAAATATGAGTATTAGAATTAGGCACTATTTTGCTCTTTCTTGTTGTTGAGTTAAGTTTTGTGTTTTAGTAAGTAAGATAACCACTGCCTTACCTACCTTAACTAAGTTAGCTATATCAGGAGCTAGCTTTGTAACTGCTAGGACCGGAGGCGGTAATAAGTTAGTTTTTATTGCTAAACTTATAACATTCCCTAGTGCCTTACTTCCCGGTATTGCTCCTACTATTTTTTTTATATCACTTGCAATTTCTGTAGCTTTTTCTGTTGCTTTACATAAAGAAGTTATTTTTTCGGCAAAAGAAGCTTCTGGGTTTAGTATTGTTAACAATTCTGTTTTAGTTTTCTCTAGATTGCTAGAAATAGTATTCTTTACTGAGTCTAATTTGTCAATATTTATATCTTTCAGAATTGCACTTTCAATATTACTTTTTAGTCCGGCTATTTTTTCTTCTACTTCTTCTTTATTTTTCGGTATAGATTTAGTCGCCTCTGCAACATTTGCTAGTGAAGCTTTGTTGTCAGGGCTTTTATTTTCTACTTCAATAATTTTTGCAGGCGATTCTTTTGATATTTCTGAAATTGCGGCAACTTTCTTGGCTTTTTCATAGATGCTTTCAAGCTTCTCATTAGATTTAGCCTCTGTCCTCATTGCCTTAATATCATTACTTAATTTTGTTATTTTAGGTAATAATTTTTCCGGATCAATGAGATTATTTATTTTTTCAAGTATACCGCTCATTTGTATAAATATTCCAAGAATCGGCATTTGAGTGGATATAACCACGACTAATATATTTTCTAATGATTCTATAATTTTCTTAGAAGCTCCGGGATATAGTTTTTCTAATTCTTGCTGAAATTTTAAAACTTGTTCTAAAACGTTTAAACATTTTTCTACAATAATCCCGTCAAATAAAAAGATATCTTTTGTTTTTAACTGTTCTTGATATGCTTTCTCAAGTGCTTCAGATAGAGTAGTTAGAGATTCTTGGATTGTCCTATTAAAAAGTTTTTCTATTTTCTCTACATCTATATTTTCAGTGTGAGATAATTCGTTTAAGGAGTTTTTTAAAATATTAAATAAATGATCTTCTAAATCTTTTACGTTTATTTTTAAAGATTTTGTAAAACCATTTAATTTTATTAAAAGTCTTTGTAGTGCTTCTTGTTGTTCTTTATTTAATCCGCTGAAACTAGAAAAATCAATCATAGACATAAAATTTATTATTTTGTTACCAAATGTTAATTAATCTTAAAGCTTTATAACCATAAAATAAAATGTAAAATAGTTATCATTGCCCTTAAGATTAATTTTTGTTATATTACGTGCTAACATTGCTACAATAGATTTATATTGTTTTATTGGGAGATAGCTATATTCTTGAAAGATTAAACTAATCTAACTAACATATTATCAATTATTCAAAAAATTTATGCGTAAATTAACTACATTTATTATCACATTATTATTAACCGGTTCGGCTGCCGCTATTGATTTGCAGGAAGCTTTAACTGAAGGGTATAAGAATAATGAGGAGCTGAAAGCTGCTAGAATTAAGTTTTTAGACTCGATTGAGCAGTTTCCACGAGCTTTTTCGGGGTTTATGCCTAGTGCCGGATTACAGATTAATAGACAAAATAATAAGACTAAATATAATAAAAAATATGCAGATAGACTTGGTCTTACTCCAAGGGAAACAGATGGCGATCAAGGTACATTAACAATTGAGCAATCATTATTTAACGGTGGTTCTAGCGTTGCGGCTCTTAAAGCTGCTCAAGCAGGATTTAGAGCGTCGCGAGGTGCATATTATGCAGGCGAACAAAAAATATTATTAAATTTAATAACTGCTTATCTTGATTGTTTTGAAAGCAAAGAGAAATATGATATTTCCGAAAGTAGGGTTCGTACTAATTTGCAGCAGGTTAATACCGTTGAAGAGAAATTAAGGCTAGGGGAAGCAACGGTAATAGATATAGCAACCGCAAGAGCGGGGCTTGCAGCGGCAGAAACGAATAAATTAGCTGCTTATGCCGATTTTCAAGCAAAAAAAGCAAATTTTATTAGAGTATTTGGAATAGAACCTACTAATATAAATATGCCGGCTTTGCCTAGTAGTTTACCTGCTTCATTAGATGAATTAACGGGAAGAGCTGCTAAGTTAAATCCTGATATTGATTCAGCTAGGCATAGTGTTACTTCGGCTAAAGCTGCAGAAATGGCAGAAAAAGGAAAATTATTGCCGCAAGTAAGTGTAAAGTTGCAATCGGGTAGAACTCACTATAATCTGCAAGATGATATAAATGCTAGAAATGTAAATGCTATAAATAACAGAAGCTATACTACTACTCTTTCGGTAAATATTCCTATTTATCCTGAAGGAGGAGCTCAATATTCAAGGATTAGATCGGCTAAAAACCAAACAAGAAGTAGTGCAGTTCAGCTTGATAGTACAATAAAGCAGACGCAAGCAGGGGTTGTAAGCGTGTGGGAAGGGTTTGAAGCGGCAAAATCCCGTATTATTGCAGCTAATCAAGGCGTGGATGCCGCTCAAATATCATATGACGGTACCGCACAAGAGGAAATAGTCGGTGCCAAAACTATACTCGATGTTTTAGATGCTGAGCAAAAATTGTATGAAGCAAAAATAACTCGTGTGGATGCGTATAAATCTTCAGTACTTGCGGCATATCAAATGAAATTGTTAACCGGCGAGCTAACGGCTCAAAGTTTAAAACTTAAAGTAAAATATTTTAGTCCTGAAGAAGAGTTTAAGACTATTAAAAAGAAAATGTTTATAGGTTTCTAACGTGAGTACAGAAAGTAAGAAGAATCAAGATATGTCTATAGAAGACATATTAAAATCGATTAAAGGAGTAATTAACGAACGTAAAAATCCTATTCACGAAAATGATAGTGAAGATGAAGATATATTAGAGTTAACGGAAATAGTAAATCAAGAGAAAGAAGAAAAGTTAATATCAACTAAATCTGCTGAAGAAGTAGGTGATATTTTTAAAAATTTTACCGATACTATTAAAGATAAAAAGCTGGATAACAATATTTCATCTCAAAATGCACTTGAAGCATTAGTTGCCCAAATGTTAAAACCGGAACTTAAAGTTTGGCTCGATAAAAATCTACCTTTACTTGTTAAAGAGTTAGTAGAGATTGAAATAAAGAAATTGGTGCAGAATAGTAAGAGATAGGTAGGAAGATGTCATTCCCGCAAAAGCGGGTGATGGATGGTGGTTGCATGGTTCGTTTTATGTCATTCCCGCGTAGGCGGGAATCCAGTAACAAAAAGGTACATACACAGTAAGTTTTTAAAATTAAAAGCTCAGATTTATCTCGCTTTTTTCTGGTTCCCCGCCTACGCGGGGATGACATCAAGTGTGTTTTCCGATCCGTGCAACAAGCTTTCGCAGGAATGACACCTGTTTGTAATTATTTAATAAGGAATTATATGTTAAATAAATTATGTAAGATATTATTTTTTATCAATCTGTTATTAGTGACAGTTCAAAGTTATGCTGCACCTCCGCCCTTACCGCCATCATTACCGGCTGCCGAAGTAGATACTAACGATAAGGAGGTTAGCTCTAATTCCGATATTTCTATTTTTGATAAATTTAAGCAATTTTTTAGTAAACCAACAAAGAAAGATATACCTCCTAAACAGGTAAGTGAAAAAACTAAAGTAGCTAATCAGGAAGAACCAAAGTTAGCTTCACAAGAGCCTAATGAAAATGAACATGCTGAGCCGTTTATAGATGTCGGTAATGCAGCATTGCCTAGTGCTGCAAGTAATGACGTTCATACAAATACGGAACATGAAAATAGTGTAAATTTAGCTTCTCATGACATTCATGAATCTAATGAAACAGAGGCATCTGAACCTTTTATAGATATTGGTAGTACAAAGTTACCTAGTGCTACAAGTAATGAAATGCGTGATGATAAAATTGCTTCTAATGCACATGATGATACAAATCTAGCTTCCAATATTATAACTCCTAACGTACCAAGACCAATGGTATCTATGCCTCCGGCTCAAGCAGGAGGTTATGTAGTGCCTCCGCAACGACCGGTACAAATATATAAACCTACAAATTTACCGCCCGTGCATAAGCCTATTCCGCTTAATCCACCTCCTGATGCTAATAAAGAGGAAGAAAGCGTAACACCGGTGGCATCGCCGGCAACGCCGTCTATACCTAATATGCCTGCTGTTTCCCCGCCTGCTAGCCTACCTATAACCCAAGATACTAATCCAAGTACCATGCCGGCAACAGTACCTCCTGCAGAAACTCCAGTACCTAGTAATGTACCTGCACCTCCGGTAATGCCTAGTAATCCAAATACACCTGTTAGCACTCCGCCTAAGGTAGTTCCTACAACTGATTCTTCGGCAGAAATAAATAACTCGAAAGAGACATTTGTTGCTGTTTCAGATGTCTCAAAAAAACAAGATTGGAATACTCCGCTTATACCTGTTGTTGTAGTGAAACCCAATCAACCTCAACCTTTAGAGAAGCAAGTTAAGAATAGTCAAACTACAAATAATCAAGAGAAATCACCGCCGGTAAGCTCTACAAATGTTACAATTCAAAAACAAGATAATAACGTAAATAATGAAACCTCGGAATCGGTAACAAAATTTGTTAAAGATGAAACACAAATGTTACTTTTACCTGATGATGATATAGTTCTTGGTAAACTAACAGAGCAGGCGACTTTAGAGCATATGGATATGTATGCCTATATAGGGCTATTCCAAAAGAAAGAAGAGTGGATAGTAAATGCCGAAAGAAGAAAAGTTGTAGAGAGTTTTATTAAATATGATTATGATATAAATAAAAAGAAAGATATTTATGCCAATCTATCTTATTGTAAAGCAGTAGATAACGCTTTTAGAGCAGTTGATAGAAACAATCTTTTTGGGCTGCGTGCGTTACTTGACGTTTATCCGATATTGCAAGAAAAGAGCAGACTAGGTAAAACATTACTAACTGCTGCTACTTATAACGATAATTACTATTTAGCAAAATTTTTGGTCATACGCGGCATTAAAATTTCTACTCTAAATGATGAATGCCAATATCCATTAGATATTGCATTAGCTCAAGGAAACGCTAACATAGCTTGCATGTTAATCAAAGCTAAGGGATACCAATAAGATTATTTTTATCGTCATTGCGAGCGACTGCAAGGAGCGTGGCAATCTCATGAAATAGTATAAAATCCTGAGATTGCTTCGCCAAAACTTACAGTTTTTTCTCGCAATGACGTAGAGTTTTCAAACAATTCCTTCAAAGCATAATTGCTTTTCTATGTTAAATAGTTTAATTTAGGAAAGAAAATAATTAATTGCCTCCTGTCAGGTTTTTTACGTACTTTTGATTAATAATCATAATTATAGCTCTTTTTAGCTGCAAATTATAAGATTTTTTTGAAATAGAAATGCTATTCCTGCAAAAATCTTATTAATTTTCGTTTAAAAATAACTTATAATTATAATCATTAATCAAAAGTACGTAGAACCTAATATATGAATGATTTATTTAGCTTTAACAAAGAAAAAAAAAATAAGCTAGTCGATAATAACTATAGTGCAAAAGATATTGAAGTATTAGAGGGGCTTGAGCCTGTTCGTACGAGACCAGGGATGTATATCGGCGGTACTGATTCAAATGCTATGCATCATTTAGTGTCTGAAGTGCTTGATAATGCTATGGATGAAGCAGTTGCCGGCTTTGCAAGTATCATCACGATAAAAATGAATCAGGATCATAGTATGACTATATTTGATAACGGTCGCGGTATCCCTATTGATAATCATCCTAAATTTCCTGATAAATCAGCTTTAGAAGTAATTTTAACTACTCTTCATTCGGGCGGTAAATTCTCAAATAATGTTTATCATACTGCAGGTGGATTGCATGGCGTTGGAATATCGGTAGTAAATGCTTTATCTAAACATTTAGAAATAAAGGTCTATAAACAAGGTAAATTATATAGCCAAAGTTATTCTAAAGGAGAAAAGTTAACCGATTTAATATGCGAAGAAGCATCTAAAAGACTAAAAGGTACATCAATAAATTTCACTCCTGATCCGGAAATTTTTGGTGAAAAATTACATTTTAATCCTAAAAAGATTTATGAGCTTGCAAGATCAAAAGCTTATTTATATCGCGGTGTTACTATAGAATGGGAATGTGAAGTAGAAGTGCCGTCAGATATACCTAAAAAGGCATTAATAAATTTTCCAAACGGTTTAAAAGATTATTTAAGTTCAAAAATAACTTTAGATAATTTAATTATTTCGGAAATTTTTTCAGGCAATATAGAGTCTACGCCGGACGGGGTGAAACTTGAATGGGCAATCTGCTGGCAAAATAACGATAACTCGGCGTTTATTCAATCTTACTGTAATACTGTTCCGACTCCGCAAGGAGGAACACATGAGCAAGGGCTTAAATCAGCTATTTTGCGTGGGCTTAAAGCATATGGTGAAATGATAGGGAATAAAAAAGCTGCTAATCTAACTATTGAGGATATTCTAGAAACCGCAAGCGTCGTACTTTCTATTTTTATAGCTGAGCCGTCTTTTCAAGGGCAGACTAAAGAGAAATTAGTATCAAACGGTGTAAGTAAACCTATTGAAAATATAATAAAAGATCATTTTGACCACTTCCTTAGTAGAGATAAAGCTTTAGCTACTAATTTACTTGAGCATGTAATTAGCATTGCTGAATTTAGAATAAGTAAGAAAAACGAAAAAAATATTTCTCGTAAAAATGCTACTCAAAAATTGCGATTACCAGGTAAACTTGCCGATTGCACACGAACTTCTCCTGCGGGTACCGAATTATTTATTGTAGAGGGTGACTCGGCAGGTGGTTCTGCAAAACAGGCGCGTAATAGAGAAACACAAGCAGTGTTGCCGTTATGGGGAAAAGTTCTAAATGTTGCAAACTCTACTCTTGAAAAAATCGTTAATAATCAAGCGTTGCAAGATTTAGAAATAGCTCTTGCTTGCGGTAGTTTAAAAAATTATAAAGAAGAAAATTTGCGTTACGAAAAAATAATTATTATGACTGATGCAGATGTTGACGGTGCTCATATAGCTTCATTATTAATGACTTTCTTTTTCTTAAGAATGCCGAAATTGGTAGAGGAGGGGCATTTATATTTAGCGAATCCCCCGCTTTATCGTTTAACGCAATCTAACAAAACTTATTATGCAGCCGATGAAGAAGAAAAGGTTCAATTAACAGATAAATTATCAAAAGCCAGTAAAGCTAAAATTGAAGTAGGTAGATTCAAAGGTCTTGGTGAAATGATGCCTGCACAATTAAAGGAAACTACTATGCACCCTGAAAAAAGATCGCTTTTAAAGGTGACTTTAGAAGATTTTCAAAATGTTGATAAAATAGTGGATGATTTAATGGGTAAAAAACCGGAAAAAAGATTTCAATTTATTTATGAACAGGCTTTAGTTAAAATGGACAAAATTATTAATGAGTTGGATATTTAAAAAAAAATGTCATACCGCGGCTTGACCGCGGTATCTCAGGACACAGTTTATGGTATAAGATCCCGTGGCAAGCCACGGGATGACAAAACACACACATATTTGGAGTATTATGTTATTACGTTTAATTATAACACTATTTTTTATTATAAATTCTATTTGTGCATTTGCAGAAGAAGAAAAAGAACCTGAGAATAAAATATCAAATCAGGAAGCTTATAAGCAATTTCAAGAAGTATTTGAACGTATTGAAAAGGATTACGTACAAGTTCCCGATAAGCAAAAAATGATAGATGAAGCAATTAACGGTATGTTAAATTCGCTTGATCCTCATTCAAGTTATTATACCGATGAGGATTTAGAAGATATTTTTACTTTTACAAAAGGTGAATTTGGCGGAATCGGTGTTGAAATAATGTATGATAGTGGAGCAATTAAGATAATATCTCCTATTGACGATTTACCGGCTTTCAAAGCAGGGCTTAAAGGCGGAGATTACATAGTAGGCGTGAATGATGAGTTAGTTTCTACGCTTGGTCCTAATAAAGCTATAAAAGAAATGCGTGGTACCCCTGATACTAAGGTTAAATTGTTGATAATTAAGGAAGAAGAGGTAAAACCGCAAGAAATAGAACTGACTCGTGAAATAGTAAAAATCAAGCCGATAAAAGCACATTTAGAAAAAAATAATATTGCGTATATACGTATAACTACTTTTAATGAGTCAACAATTTCTGAGCTGAAGGCAGCAGTAAAGAAGTTAAAAACTGAAAGTAAAGATGATCTTAAAGGTATAATTCTAGATTTACGTAATAATGCCGGTGGTATACTCGATCAAGCTATTGCCGTTAGTGATTATTTTATTGATTCCGGTGTAATTGTAACAACAAAAGGTAGAACTGTATCAAGTAATAGCGAAACTAAAGCAAATGAGTTTTCGTTAAAGGCTCCCAAAGTACCTATGATAGTTTTAATAAACGGTAATTCTGCCTCTGCTTCGGAAATAGTTGCCGGAGCTTTGCAAGATCATAAAAGAGCAATAATACTTGGCACTAAGTCTTTCGGTAAAGGATCAGTTCAGGCTTTAACGCAAATCAATTCTAGGGCTGCCGTAAAACTTACTATATCTAAATATTACACCCCAAGCGGTCGTTCTATTCAAGCAGAAGGAATAGAGCCTGATATTTTAATTGAGCCGGCAAAAGTTGAGTATCCTGAGGTGAAAAAAATAGATAAGCGTTTTTCTGAAAGTTCTTTAAAAAATTATTTAAAGAATGATAATGCAAAAAATAAAGACAATAACGGAAAAGATAATTCATCTAAAAACAAAGATAGTAAAAAAGAAACAAAAGCTAAAAATAATAAACAAGAAGAGAATGAATTATCGGAATTATACAAAAAAGATTATCAATTTGCTCGTGCTTATGATGTAATTACAGGGTTAATTATTAATAAAAAGCTAGGTGATTAGGTTCTAAAACGTCATTGCGAGCGGTCAAAGACCGCGTGGCAATCCAGAAAAATAATAAAAAACTCTGTAAATCAGAATTTTTAGCTGAATTGCTTCATCAAAATTTGTAGTTTTTCCGTAGCTCAGACGTTAAATAACGCTAAACAAAAATGACATAAAAGGAGTCATTAAAAACGAAATAACTATTAGGTCATAATGAACCATAATAAGTATATAGTAAGATTATCATTCATTATATTGTTTCTTAATATTGTCATAAATATGATGTTTTACCGTTATTTTATGATAAAAGAAATGATAGTAAAACAAGTAGCTTTGGAACATACTAAAATTGCTGAACTTTATACTAATAACATTTGGAATACTCATCAGAACGTAATCAGTAAATTACATCAATTCGGTTATTTAAAATTATTACAAGATCAAGAGTTTATTGATTTTGCAAAAATTACCGCTCAATGGTTTACTAATCTTAATATTAATATTTCTCTCTACGATCTTAAAGGTAATAAATTTATCACTAGTAATATGCTGCATATATATAGTGTAGATAATTATAAAGATGATAGTTTGGTTGAGATAATTACCGCAAAAATCGATAAATATTTTTTAAAGTCCTTTACTTCAAAAGCCCCACTTCGAGATGCTTTTGAAGGTATTACAAGTCATATATTATTCCCAAAGGTAGTAATAGAAAATGAGAGTGATTTAACAGTGGAAGAAGCTTCCTTTGTTACTAGCTATATACCTGTTATAGATAATAATTTAGATTTTCCTGTAGATGCAGTATTTGAGATTAATACTAATATTACAGGTCAGTGGGACAATATAACGTCTCTTGAGCAAAAGGTATTTATAACTTTTATTATTATTTTTATAATATTCTGTACTATAATTATTAGTAATACTAACTATGCTAGACAAATTATTGAGGAGCAGTTTGAAACAAATAGAAATTTAAAAGCTCAAATAGTAAAGGTAGAAAAAACCACTTCTTCAAATACAAAGTTTTTTGCTAATATTAGTCATGAGTTGCGTACACCACTTAATGCTATAATAGGCTTTTCGGAAATTCTTATGTCGGAAAGGGATGCAGAAAAAAGTAAAAATTATATTAAAGATATAAATGATGCCGGTAAACATTTGCTTAGTATGATTAATGATATTTTAGATCTTTCTAAAGCTTCTGCAGATAAATTAAAAGTAGATAGTATAGATCTTGATTTAAATAAATTAATTAGTTCTTCGCTGATACTTGTTAAGCCTCGTGCCGATCAAGCCGAAGTGGCTTTAATTAGTGGATTACCGAAAGAGCATGTTGTTATAAAGGCTGATCCAAAAAGGCTAAAACAAGTATTCTTAAATCTTTTATCAAATGCCGTGAAATTTACAAATTCTGGAGGAAGTGTTACTATTGCATTTGAAAAAGATGAGTTAGCAAAATTAGTATATATAAAAGTTATAGATACCGGCATCGGTATTGAGGAAAAAGATATACCAAAAACTTTATCGGCGTTCGGTCAAATTGATAGTGAACTTAGTAGAAAATATGAGGGTACCGGTCTTGGGTTGCCGCTTACTAAAAAGCTGGTTGAACTTATGAACGGTAAATTTGATTTGCAAAGTAAGATAAATGAAGGTACCACCGTAACAATAACTTTTACATATGACAGTAGTATTGAAATATAAAAAATTATGTGGAATATTAAAAAATTTTCGGTATACTTGGTTAATTTGAAAAATTGGCTACGTCGTCTAATTACTCTTCGTTTATTCAGAGTATATTATAAGAAACATTACAAATTTAAAAAATATATGAAACTGATTATCTTATTATTTACTTTTTTATTTTCCATGTTTTCTTTTGGAGAAAGCGAAACTATTAAAGGAAAGCCTTTAAAATATGCCGCAAATAATGATTTTGAAAATAGGCTAGATGAGCAGGAGCAAGAAATTAGAAGGTTAATCGGTAAAGTTGAGATTTTGCAGCATAAAATTGATATGTTAACGCAAAACTCAAATATTTCGAATCAAGAAGAAAATACGGAAGTTTTAGAAGTTAGCGATTCAAAAAAACAAGATATTTTTGATGTAGCTTTGCTTAAAGATATGCCGGATGCTACTCCCAAAAAAACCGTTGCGGTTAATAAAGATATAGCTCCCGATAAGCAAGCTTACGATTTGGCTCTAGCTGATTATAAAGATAATAAGCTTACTGAAGCAAAAGATAAATTTAAAAATTTTATCCAAAAATATCCTAACAGTTCGCTAATTAGTAATGCTTATTTTTGGTATGGGGAATGCTTTTTTAAACAAAAAGATTATAACGGAGCAGCTGTTAACTATTTAAAAGGCTATAAAGAGTCACCGAAAGGGGCAAAATCTTCCGATGGGTTATTGAAGTTAGCACTTTCCTTAGGTGAACTAAAAAAGACAGCAGAAGCATGTAATATGCTTGCTAAGCTGGATAAGGAATTTCCAACTAATAGAACTGCCGCATCCAAGAAAATGGCAGAAGATGCTAAGATCAAATTTGGCTGTAAAAATAAATAAAAATAATAAAATATGACTGATATTTTAGATGAAGTATTGAGTGATCAAAATGAAGAAAAAAGGTTAATTTTTTTCAAAAAACTTTTACCTATAATAATAATTATTTCTATAATAGCTATTACTATAATGGTTGTTAATAATAATAATAAAGATAAAAGAATTAAAAATAATCAAAAAAACGGAGATGTTCTTGTTAAAACCGTTAGTTTGGAAGCGACAAAAGGTAATGAAGAATTAGCTTTTAATACTTTAGAGAATTTAGTTAATACTAGTAATACTAGAATAAAAGAAATAGCTGCATTAGAACAAGTAGCTATAAAGATTTCGGAAAAAAAATATTCAGAAGCGAAAGACCTGCTTAATAAAATTATTGAAAATAAAGAATATTCTGAAATTTCTACTTCTTATGCACGTATTTCATGGTGTGGTCTTGTTATTGATGATCAAAATCTAAATATTCAAGATAAAGAAAAATTGACAAAATATTTAAACTATTTTGATGACAAGAAAAAGCCTTTTTGGGCTACGGCAACTATTATGAAAGCCATGTGGGATATTAAGAATAATATGAAATCGCAAGCAGAAAAAAATCTAAAAAATGTATTAATTTCAAATAATGTATCTGATTTGTTAAAAGATCAGGCTAAGGCTCTGCTTGTAAATTTAAATAAATAATAATTCATCCTTAAGGAAAAATATGACAAAAAAAATAGCACTTCTGTTATTACCGTTTATTTTAATTTCATGTAACGGGCTTGGACCTAAAAGGGTAAAAAATATTGTTGAGTTGACTCCTAAATTATCAATGCAAACTAATGAGCCGATATATTTAGATTCTAGTGCAAATATATATGAATTTAATGTAAATATGCTTAAGAATAAACAGTATAGTTTCGCTAGAAGCAAAACAATTACTGAACCGATTTTTATCGGCGATATGATTTATGTGTTGGATATTAGATCAAATATTTCTGCATTTTCTATAGAGAAAAATAAGATTATTTGGTCTTATAATTTAAATAGAAATAAAAAAGATAATTATATAGGCGGTGGAATTTTACATAATAACAGAAAATTATACGTAACATACGGTTCAAGGTTGCTCGTAGTACTAGATGCAAAATCAGGTTATGAAATAATTAGAAAAGAACTTCCGGATATTATTAGAATTAAGCCTGTTATGCTAAATGATAATACTGTCTTAGTGCAAACTATCAGTAATCACACAATTGCATTAAATGCAGAAACTTTAAAAACCGTATGGGAGCATGAAAGCCTTGCGGAAGTTTTATCGGCTAGTTATTTTATGACGCCGATAGTACAACATGACAATGTAATAGTGACTTATAATGCCGGTCAAGTACTTGCCTTAAATATAAAAAACGGTGAAGTAAGATGGAATTTTGAGTTTACAAATCTTAACGATCGTACAGCTATACCGCATTTTGACGAATCAAGTATTTTATGTACCCCCGTTCATGATAATATGAATTTATATATAGCAACCGGTCTTGGTAAGCTTATTAAACTGAATATAGCAACCGGTAGCGTTATTTGGCAGGTAAATGCCGAGGATATCCAATCAATGTCTTTAATTGGTAACAGTCTATTTGTAACAAATAATGCAAGACAAATAGCAGCATTTAATCCTGAAACAGGGAAAGTAAAGTTTGTAGCTGATTTAAATGATGGAAAAGACCCTAAGAAACTAAAATCGGCTACTTTTTTAACCCCTTTTGTTGGAGTTGATAATAACAATAAGCGAAGTTTAAATGTTATTTCCGTTAACGGTGTTTTATATAGTTTGGATGTTGATAATAATGGATTAAATATGATGCCTCATATCGACAAAATTATAAAAAATATTCGTTATTATGGACTAAGAGCAAATAATAATTTATATTTTTCTACCGATAGAAAAATAATATTCGGAAGTAAATAGATTATATTTCACTTGACAAATGGCAGGTATTAATGCTATTAAATATGTTTCTTAAGTCTTTATTTAAAAAATTAAAATTAAAAAGATACTATTGTGAAAACTTACTCGGCAAAGCCATCGGAAATTGAAAAGAAATGGTGGGTCATAGACGCAAAGAATATTGTACTAGGACGACTCGCTAGCAGAGTTGCTAATATGCTACGTGGTAAGCATAAGCCTAGCTTTACCCCTCATTTAGATTGCGGTGATAACATAATCATAATTAATGCAGAGCATATAAAACTAACTGGTAAAAAAGCGAATCCCAAAGACGGGAAAATATATTACAGGCATACAGGATTTCCAGGCGGAATTAAGGATACTACCGCAGGTAAAATCTTAAGCGGTAAGCATCCTGAAAGGGTTATTAAAATGGCTGTAAAAAGAATGATTACAAGAAATGTCTTAGGTGCTAAGCAAATGAGCAATTTATATGTTTATGCAAGCGACGAACATCCTCATGTAGGACAACAGCCTACTGTTTATGATTTTGCAAGCCAAAATCCAAAAAATAAAAAGTAATTACCTATGACAAAGTTAAAGATTAAAACAGACAAAATAGAAACACCGTTAACTAAAGAAATTCTAACTTCTGAGAAGCTAGCAGTAAAAGCACCTAAAGAAAAAATAGATAATTCAGGCAAATTTTATGCTACAGGTAAAAGAAAAAATGCTATAGCACGAGTATGGCTTAAATTAGGAAAAGGAAAAATAGTTGTTAATAAAAAAACAATAGACCAGTATTTTCCTTCTGAAACTTATGTCAAAACGATCTTACAACCTTTTGTTTTAACAAAAACTATTGATCAGTATGATGTAATTTGTACTGTTAAAGGTGGAGGAATTTCAGGACAAAAAGGAGCAATTTTACATGGAATTTCTAAGGCTCTAGATATATCTACTCCGGATTTTCATGCTATTTTACGTAAAGGCGGCTTTTTAACACGTGATTCTAGGGTAGTAGAGCGTAAGAAATACGGACAACGTAAAGCACGTAAGAAAACACAATTCTCTAAACGTTAAGATATTTGCTATTGTTGTTGCATGGCTCGAGAAACCTATTCAATGTCATTCCCGCATAGGCGGGAATCCAGTAAAACATTAAAAATAAGTTTTTTATATGTTTATTTTATCAAATATGTAGCTTTTGTATCAATATTGAAGTTATTTTTTCTGGATTTCCGCCTACGCAGGAATGACATAAACAAGCCTATACGACACGCCTACGATCTTAACAAATTATAAGCACTTCTCCCTGGCGGGGTAGCTCAGCTGGTTAGAGCGACGGAATCATAATCCGTGTGTCGGGGGTTCAAATCCCTCCCTCGCTACCATTCATTTATCTTTTTGAGAGTTCTAGTTTTACTTCTTGCATAACTTGTTTCTAAAGGTAATTTGTACGTCGATCCTAACCTCTCATCCTTACACACTATAGTAAATTAGTTTGAAGTTGGGATAATTTCTACATCATCTTTTAATTTTTTGGAAACATATCTCATACCGTAAATGGGTTAGCATTAGCGGTATTTCGCTATATCTCCAAAAAAATAAAATATTTCCTATAAATCCTCCCAACTTCAAGCTAATTTACTATAGTGTGTACGCTGCGGTTCGAGGTGAAGTGTCTCCTTCAAATTCCTCTTTATTAGCGGACGTTTGCAAGAAGTCCAATAAAATTTTGTATAAGGTAAATTATAAATATTTTATATTAGCATTTTATGAAATTGATTTTAACAAATTTAATTCTTATATTTATGAGCTTTTCTCCAATATATGCTAGATCCTTACCTAAAGGGTTCGTGTATCTGAAAGATATCGATCCTACAATTATCCAAAATATGCGTTATTATTCAGATGAAAATTTTGTTGGTAAAAATGTAGAGGGTTATAAAGCACCGGAAGCAATTTTAACCATAGAAGCTGCTAAGGCTCTTAAAGTAGTACAAGCTGAGATAAAAAAAGATGGTTATTCACTTATTATATATGATGCATATAGACCACAAAAAGCTGTACAACACTTTTTAAGATGGAGCAAAGATAATATTGATCAAAAAAATAAGGAAAGCTTTTACCCATATATAGATAAGTCTAAATGTTTTACATTAGGTTATATAGCTGAAAGATCTAGTCATAGTAGGGGTAGTACTGTAGATTTATCAATAATAAAACTTCGGCAGAAAGTTAATAACAATCCTAAAGTCAGAGAAAATTGAAAGACGAGCGTGTTATATCCTATTTAGATGATACGGTAGACATGTATACTTCTTTTGATCTATTTGATGAAGCTTCACATCATGATAGTAAATTAATTGATAAGCAATATTTAGAAAAGCGTAATTATTTACGTTCTAAAATGCAAAAACATAATTTTAAAGCATGTCAAATTGAGTGGTGGCATTATACACTTGAAGATGAGCCTTATAAAGATCAATATTTTAACTTTGATATAGAATAAAAAACTATGACAGTATTAAGTGAAAAAAAATGTATCCCATGCGAGGGAGGAATTCCTCCACTTGAAAAAAAAGAAATTGATGAATTACTAGCGGAGTTACAGCTAAATTCGAAAAGCTTTAGACAAGATGAGTTTAAGAGTAAGCTAGCTAGGCGTACAAAAGTACGTGAGCACAGGCTTAGCTCACAAAATTCACTTGTATCAAGTTTTGCGAATGACGCTGAAAATGAATGGCAAGTAAATGAATTAGGGCATCTTTATAGAAAATATAAATTTCCTAATTTTGTAAAGGCTATGGAATTTGCAAATAAAATAGCCGATATTGCCGAGCAGGAAGCACACCACCCCGATTTAACCATATCTTGGGGAGTATGTAGTGTTGAAATATGGACTCATAAGATTAATGGTCTTACCGAAAGTGATTTTATATTGGCTGCAAAAATAGAAAAGAATAATAGTATAAATCACACAAGGATGAACAGCTAAACGATGATTTATTATTAAATTATAACAATAATCTTAATAATATTTAATAATAAGATATATTTATTATAAAGATAAGGTAATATTATGGCAAATTATGACATTAAGTTTTTACCAAATATAGTCAATTTAATCAGTTATTTTTGCGAACTTACTTTATTACCAAATTTAATATCTGCTGATTCTAGTGGAAATACCTATGAACAAAACCTAGACAAAAATAAGGTATATTCTGCACATTTAAAACTTTTTTCTAATACCTCTACATATTTTTTAGATGAGCATCCTGATCATACCTTTGTACATATTGCTGATAAAAAATATATTTTATGTGGCTTGGTTAGAGAGCTAAAATTTGCGTTTGAAGATACAAATTCATGGTTTTTAATGCCGGAAGCTCAAATTGATACGGTTAATTGGGAAACTGAAACAACAACAAATCACTGCCTAAGTAATTTTATTATAAATTTATTTCATATAAGAGAAGTAAAAGATTTTATTGCTAATATAACTATATCTAACCTAGCAAATACATTTACTGCACATATAATCGGTGATAATAATTATAACTTAATAAAGAATGATAGTACATATTATATGGTTGAATCTAGTTGCGATAAAGATATTAGTTTATTGTCTAGAGGAACAAATGAGTGTGCTGTATTTACTAGGCAATGATACAGATATCTCATTATTTAGTGCTATAAATGAATTAATTGAAGGTGATAGAGAGGTAAATAGTGCTGCTACAAGTGATTTTGTTATCTATATTACAGCAGTAACATTAAGTATATTAGGCATAAGATATATAGCTAATAAAATTAAGGTACAGCATAATCTATTAAGCTATTGACATTATAACTAAAAGTAATAAGCTATAAGTAAATAAAATTTATTACTAGCAATGAGTAAGCCATATCCATACGCACTAAGAATAAGAGCCTTAAAGCTAATAGAGGAGGGATTAAGTATAACTAAGGTTAAAAAATTACTTAATATCTCACGGCAGACTTTGCATAAGTGGATAGATATTAAAAAAGAGACTGGTGATATAAAACCTAAGGAGAATTATCAAAAAGGTCACAATATTAAGATAAGCGACATAAAGGAATTTAAAGAGTTTATCGATAATAATAAAGATAAGAGCTTAAAAGAGCTTGCGAAAGTATCGGGCAAATATGCACCTACTACTATTTGGAGATATATTCAAAAATTGGGTTACACATATAAAAAAAACTTTTATTCATCCCAAGAGAGATGAGAATGCCAGGTTCGAATTTATAGAGAAAATAAAAGATATACCACGAAAAGATTTAGTATATTTAGACGAATCTGGCATAGAGGATAATGCATGTCCTATAAAGGGGTGGAGTCAAAAAGGATCAAGATGTTACGGTAAGAAAATATTTCAACATAAAAGAAGGGTTTCTATGATAGCTGCCCTCTGTAATAAGGATATTATTGCCCCTTTAGTTTTTGAAGGAAGTTGTAATAGTGAGCTATTTGAAACTTATGTAAGAGAGTTTTTGATAAAAGAATTAAAGCAAGGGCAAGTGGTAATAATGGACAATATTAACTTTCATAAAAGTAAAAAGATAGAAGAGTTAATAAAATCCGTGGGAGCTAGTATTTTATTATTACCCACCTATAGTCCCGATCTAAATCCAATAGAGCATCATTGGTTTAGGATAAAAAATTATATTCGTAAAACTGCCGATAATTTTACAGATTTTTTTGAAGCAGTAAGTTATAGTTTGGCAATAGCTTAATGGATTATGCTGTACATATAAATTCTGATCACTATGATAGTAGTGACCAACATAATGTATGTCTAGATCAAATAGAGGATCAAGAGGCTCTAAATAATTAAGTATATATAAAACTTTTACTGAATTAATGATTCAAATTCTTTTACGACGGCTTGATAAAGTTTCCGTTTGAAAGGAATTATAATAGATAATAGCTCGTCAAGTGATGCCCAACGCCATTGGTCAAATTCCGGATTAGAGGTATTTATATTAATATCTTCGTTATTTCCGGTAAATCTAATTAGAAACCAGCGTTGTTTCTGTCCACGAAAATTACCGTTCCACAATTTAGGTATTAAAAAGCTTGGTACATCATAACTATACCAGCATTTGCTTTCAGCAATAATATATCCTTTATCGCTTCCTATTTCTTCTAACATCTCACGCATTGCTGCAATACTTGGAGTTTCGCCTGGAACTATCCCACCTTGCGGCATTTGCCATGCAGATATTTTTGTATCTATTCTTTTACCGACGAATATGTGGTTATCAGCATTTAATATCATCATGCCGACCCCTGGTCTATATGGTAAATCAAGATGTTTTTTGGAAGAATTTTTCATTATTATAGTCTTATAACTTTATTTTTACCTGTTGTTTTAGCTTCATACATAGCTTTGTCGGCACGTTCAATAAAAGATTCTATTGATTCTTCTTTTTTATATTCCGTAACTCCGATTGAAATAGTTGTTTTTAAAGGTTCAATTTGATCTTCAATGGGAAAATCCATATATTCTATTTTAACTCTAACTCTCTCCGCAGTTTCAATTGCTTTAGAAATATCTATATCCGTTAAGAGTATAGTAAATTCTTCACCGCCAAATCTTGCTATTAAGTCTGTAACTCTGAGAGTATTCTTCAAAATACGGGATACAATTGTTAAAACCTTATCGCCTGCTTGATGACCGTAAGTATCGTTTACATGTTTAAAATTGTCGATATCGCACATAAGTAAATATAATTTAATACTTTCTTTATTAGCTTTCTCAATCATTTGTTTGAGGTGTATATCGAAATAGCGGCGATTAAATAAGCCGGTTAAGCCGTCTTTAGCTGCTAAATTAACACTCTGTTCAAGATTATTACGTAAATTATCTTGATATTGCTTACGTCTTAATTGTGTTCTAATTCTAGCAAGCAATTCGCTTTCCTCTATAGGATAAACGAAATAATCATTAATACCGAGTTCAATACCTTTCACAACCAAAGGCATACCGTCTTCATCAATTTGTAAAATTATTACCACGCCGCTTATTTCTGCTTTACCTCTTAAAATAACACTGATTCTTAAAGGATCTTCATTTTCGAGCGTACTACTGATAATTACTAAATCGGGTGTATATTCATTTATAATATCTAATTCATCGGAATTACTTATCACCTTTACGTTTGCGGTAATCTTAAGTAACATTTGTTTTATATTTTTAGCTTGTACTACATCATCATTAATTAGTAATATTTTTTTATCTGTAAAAGTGTCATGCATTTCAATATTTGTTACGCCTAATAATGCATTAGTGCTATTACGAAGCTTTAACTCATCAATTAAGCTTTTCATTCTAGATAGCGATTTAAGTCTTACAAATAGAGCAGTATCGTTAATAGGCTTTGTTAAAAACTCATCAGCTCCTGCTTCAAGACCCTTAACTCGATCATCAATATCGGAAAGTGCGGTTACCATTACAACCGGTATATGAGTAGTTTCCGGATTGGTTTTTATAGTCTTACATACCTCAAATCCGTCCATTTCCGGCATCATAACATCAAGTAGTATAATATCAATTTTTTCCTTTTTAAGAATTGCTAATGCTTCTTTGCCGCTATTTGCAGTAAGAACCGTATAATACTCTTTTAAAAGTTTGGCTGTTAGTAATTTAATATTGGTTTCGATATCGTCTACTACTAATATTGTGGTCATAAGATTAAATTCTTGTTTTTAAAGGAAATAATTTGTATATTTATACTTTAATTTTAAGTCTTAAATGTATAATATATGAAAATTTCAGCAAATTCAATTAGAACAGGTAACATATTAGTTTATAATAATGATTTATGGGTTGTAAGTAAAACGCCGGAACATACACAACCTGGGAAAGGTGGAGCTTATGTGCAAGTTGAGATGAAAAATTTAAAAACAGGTACAAAGCGTAACGATAGATTCAGTTCTTCCGATTATTTAGAAAAAGCCGAACTTGAGCAAAAAGATTATCAATTTTTATATTTTGAAGGTGATGATTTAGTATTGATGGATACAAAACATTTTGATCAAATAAATGTTCCTAAGAAAATTTTAGAAGAAAAATTACCTTTCTTAACTGAAAACATGATTGTTAAAGTTGAATTTTATAATGAAAAGCCTTTAAATATTGAGCTTCCTCCAACTGTTATACTTGAGATTAGTGAAACTGATCCGATAATAAAAGGAGCAACCGCTACCGCTTCTTATAAACCGGCAATTTTAACAAACGGCATTACAGTTAAAGTACCGCAATATTTAGAAATAGGAGAAAGAATTGTTGTTAAAACTGATAATATGACATATGTCGAGCGAGCTAAATAAAATCCATTATGCAACCTATAACTAATTTATTAATTAATGCTCTGCGTAAAGCTGTTAAGTTTTTGCATAGAGATTTTTTAGAACTCGAAATGTTACAAAAAAATTCTGTAAGAAATGAAGAATTTTGTAGGCGATCTTATTTAAGATTAACAACTTTATTATGTGAAGAATTACAAAAACATACACAATATTTATTTTTTCCTGAAGATCAATTTGATTTAAATAATAATTATGAAAGTGTTTTTTTAGTGAATCCCATAGATAGTCCAAATAATTTCGCTAGAAGCATACCTTTTTTTGCGGTATCCATAACTTATTTAAAAAAAACTCAAGGAGCTTTATCTCCTACTTCTACAGTAATATATTTCCCCGTTCTTAATGAAATTTATTATGCTGAAAAAGGTAAAGGAGCTTGGGTAGAAAAAAATAATTTAAACTCTAATGATCAAAGATTAAGACTTAGAGTCTCCGATAATGACGATTTAAAGAATTGTTTGGCAATTATTGAAGGTTTAAATTATGATAATTTGGAAGAGATAGATAATATTAGATCTTTTGGCTCTCCTTGCTACGGGGCTACGCTTGTAGTTTCAGGTAAAGCGGATTTAATATGTTTATCATTATTAAATTTTACATTATATTATGCATTTGAGCTTCTTATGAAGGAAGCAGGCGGGATCATTATAGATTCTAACGATAAATTTATATATTCAAATCGCTATATTGCTAAGAAATTTAAAAAATATTAGAGGCTATCTGTATCAGTTATTTTAATTGATAATTAAAGGGATTTTGGAAGGAATAGTAGTTCCTATTTTAAGAAAATCTTATAATTTGTAGCAAAAAAGCATTTAATGAGCTTTAAAATAACTGATGTAGTAGCCTCTTAGACAAGCAATTATTTTAGATTTGCATTTTTATTGTTAGAATATAATAATAATATAATTATTAATTCATAAAGTTATGGCACATTATAAAGAGTTTGAATTTGACTGCGATTTTGGTGGACAAAGAGCCAAGTTTAAGTTTTATATAGGTACGCCGCAAGAAGGACACCATCCGCTACAATTTCAAGCAAAATGGTTATCTGACGAAAGAGGCGGTACTATTCCTGACGAGGTTATGAAAGCAATATCACAGCTAAATGATCTTGCCAAAAAAAACGGTGTCCCGCTTCCGGATTTATGCGTATATGCTCTTGGTTCTGCTCAAGAAGCCCACACTACCCCTCAAGAAGAAGATGAAGACGAGAATGAGAAACAAGAAGATAAAGCAGAGCAGGCATAGTTAAAATAATAAGGAGATTCATAGAGATTAAAATGAAACAATATAATGATTTATTTAAAATTATTCACCGCGAGGGATATATATTCATTGCTAGTTTTGCATTAGTAAGTTTTTTATTGGCATCATTTAATGAAAAACTTGGCTGTATTGGGTTTATTGCCACTGCATGGTGTATTTACTTCTTTCGTAATCCCGATCGACATGTTCCTATAAACGATGATCTAGTGATAAGTCCTGCAGATGGAGTAATTCAAGAAATCAAGGAAGCATTGCCGCCGGCGGAATTAGGGCTTGGTGATGTGGAAATGATTAGAGTTAGTATTTTTTTAAATATTTTTAATGTTCATGTTAATAGAATTCCGGCAAACGGAAAAATTTTAGCACTTCATTATAATCCTGGAAAGTTTTTTAATGCTTCACTTGATAAAGCCAGTGTTTATAATGAGCGTCAATCAGTATTAATGGAAACTGAGCAAGGGCAACAAATTGTTTTTGTTCAAATAGCCGGACTTATAGCAAGGCGTATAGTTTGTGATTTAGAAGAGGGGAATGAAGTTAAAACGGGCGAGCGATACGGTATAATTCGTTTTGGTAGTAGAGTAGATGTTTATCTACCGTTGAAAACAGCTTTATTAGTGAGTAAAGGGCAGACTGCTATAGGCGGTGAAACTATCATTGCTGATTTTGGACGTAAAAAAACAACAGAATTTAAGTTTGAGAGAAAATAGTTGGAGCCGGTGGCTTGATCTATTGCTATACGAGTGTCTAGGATGTCATTCCCGCGTAGGCGGGAATCCAGTAAAACATATAACAAGTTTTTTTATCAAATATATAATTTTTGTACCAATTAAGATTATTTTTTTCTAGATGCCCGCTTTTAGCTAGGAATGACATAAAAGCCGTATATTTACTAAAATACATTTTGAGTATAAAATTGTTAAAAATTCGTAAGCCTATAATAACTAAGCCTGTACCTATAATAAAATTAATTCCCAACTTTATTACGTTGCTTGGGCTTGTAACCGGTATGAGTGCTATAAAATTTGCTTTAGATAGCAGATGGGAGCTTGCGGTATATTGCATTATAGTAGCAGCAATTATTGACGGTATTGATGGTAGAATAGCAAGGATGCTAAATGCAACCAGCCCATTTGGTGCAGAACTTGATTCATTATGCGATTTTGCTAATTTTGGTATAGCTCCTGCTTATCTAATATATTTATGGTCTTTTCAACAATATGAGTATAAGGTATTTTCATCAGCAGTAATGCTGTTATTTATAGTGTGTATGGCTTTGCGTTTAGCTCGCTTTAACGTTGGCGTTTCTCAACCAAAACAAGATAAAAAAACTGAATATTTTTTTACCGGTGTACCTGCTCCATGCGGTGCGTTACTCGCTTTAATGCCTGTAATGATAGATTTTGAAATCGGTACGCTATTAAATATCAATACCCGTACTCACACTATAACAATTAATATATATTTAGCTATTATCGCTTTTCTACTTGCTAGTAGACTCCCTACAATCTCAACAAAAAATTTAAGTATTAAACCTGAGTATTTATCCCTTGCAATGATTTTAGTTGCTATTGTTATTATAAATCTTATCATATATCCATGGTATTCAATGCCATTAATTGCAGTTATATATATTCTTTCTATACCAATTTGTTACTTTTTTAAACATAGAGAGTATTAGTAAAGTTAATTATGCCAAGTGTATTACAACAAGCTATCGACAAATATAAACATCATCCATTTACTAAATATGTAATTATTATAGCTTTAATAATATTTATTTATTTGGGGTATAGAATTTATGTTTGGGCAAATACACAATCCACGGATAATGCTTACATAGATGCAGATATTTCAAATGTTAGTGCTGAAGTTAGTGGTGTTTTAACAAACTTATTTGTTACTGATGATACTAAAGTTAATGAAGGCGATTTGATTGCCGAAATCGATGATAGAGATTATAAGGCAACGCTTGCAGCACTTGAAGCATCTATTGGGGCTTCAATAAAAAATATAGAGATTATTGATCAAAAAATATCAATAGGGAAAATTAGCTTAGAGCAATCAACCGAAAAACTAAAGCTTGCCGACATAAGTTTTAATATTATTTCAATCGACTTTGCTAGAGTGCAGGAGTTAAATAAGGCAAAATTTGCTAGTTCTAAAACATTAGATGACTCTAGAAATAATTATCAAAAAGCAAAAACAGATTATAAACAAGCGCAATTAGATTTAGATATATCTAAGCAAAATTTACAGCTTCTTGAGCTTGAAAAAGCAGCAGAACAGGAAAAGTTTAAAGAGCTAACGGAAAACAAAAAAGTAACCTTAAGAAGCTTACAAAACACTAAACTTATTGCTATGATATCAGGAATATTTAGTAATAGTAGTTTAGAAGTCGGAAATTATATAGTACCGGGTAGAGCGTTGTTTTCTATAGTTCAAGATAATACTATGTATATTCAAGCTAATTTTAAAGAAACACAAATTAAGAAATTTAAGCCCGGTATGATCGTCAAAATTGAGTTTGATGCTTTGCCTAAAAAGATAATTTACGGAAAGATTCGTAATATTGCTCCTGCTACCGGTTCTAAATTTAGCTTAATCCCACCCGATAATGCTACCGGTAATTTTACTAAAATCGTACAACGTGTACCTGTTTTAATAGATTTTGAATCACCAAATTCTAATCTAGTTCCCGGCATGTCAGCAATTGTATCAATTAGAACTAACCAGAAAGTAGAAATAGAGAATTCTGAAATTAAAGAGTAAAAAGTGGCTTTGCCCGCATGGCTCCTATGGCATTCCCGTGTAGGCGGGAATCCAGTCACTAAAAAGTATAAGCACACTAAGTTTTAAAATTAAAAGCTCAAATAACTTCTCTTTTTTCTGGATTCCCGCCTACGCGGGAATGACATTAACCGCTTTTTAAGAGCCATGCGAGCAAAGTCGTAAAAAGTTACGAGTGACAAAAAATAACATGTATTAATCACTTGGACAGAGCCTAATAATAAAATACTAGCTCCCACGGATTTTATTAACTCTTCTATCTTTTTACTTTTATGAAAGTTAATATTGTCCATTATTACCACTTGCCCTTGCTTTAATTCTTTTATCAAAAACTCTCTTACATAAGTTTCAAATAGCTCACTATTACAACTTCCTTCAAAAACTAAAGGGGCAATAATATCCTTATTACAGAGGGCAGCTATCATAGAAACCCTTCTTTTATGTTGAAATATTTTCTTACCGTAACATCTTGATCCTTTTTGACTCCACCCCTTTATAGGACATGCATTATCCTCTATGCCAGATTCGTCTAAATATACTAAATCTTTTCGTGGTATATCTTTTATTTTCTCTATAAATTCGAACCTGGCATTCTCATCTCTCTTGGGATGAATAAAAGTTTTTTTTATATGTGTAACCCAATTTTTGAATATATCTCCAAATAGTAGTAGGTGCATATTTGCCCGATACTTTCGCAAGCTCTTTTAAGCTCTTATCTTTATTATTATCGATAAACTCTTTAAATTCCTTTATGTCGCTTATCTTAATATTGTGACCTTTTTGATAATTCTCCTTAGGTTTTATATCACCAGTCTCTTTTTTAATATCTATCCACTTATGCAAAGTCTGCCGTGAGATATTAAGTAATTTTTTAACCTTAGTTATACTTAATCCCTCCTCTATTAGCTTTAAGGCTCTTATTCTTAGTGCGTATGGATATGGCTTACTCATTGCTAGTAATAAATTTTATTTACTTATAGCTTATTACTTTTAGTTATAATGTCAATAGCTTAATAGATTATGCTGTACATATAGCTACCATACTATCTTCATAAGTTTAAAACGCAAATATTTAAGTTTTTTATCACAGGTGGTGAGTATGAAACAAGTAGAAATACAGAAGCTTAACCAAGAATTAATGAGAGCTGCATCACAAGGTAATTTAGAGGCAGTAAAAAAGCTTGTGCTTTGTGGTGCTGATATATATTTTAGGGATCATCAAGGAGATACTGCCTTATCCCTCGCTGCAGGAAATGGTTATTTAGATATTTTAGAATATTTAAGTAGTTTGAAGAAAAGTGAGATCAGGTAGATTGCATTTAAAGGGCGGTAATAACTATGAACAACACTAATAGAGTTAAACGGGGAAGATTTATAACATTTGAAGGTGTAGATGGCAGTGGCAAATCCACACAATGTTGCATGTTAAAGGAATATTTAATTTCTCGGAATATTCCTGTTATGTCAACTAGGGAGACTGGGGGCACAGAAATTGCTGAAGAGATGCCGAAGTATCTTGATACATAGAGACTTGCTACCTATGTCAGAGTTATTACAAGTGATGGCAGCACGCTATGATCATATGGTTCGCAAGATTATACCGGTGATAGAATCAGGATCTACTGTAATATGTGATAGATTTATTGATTCTACGGTTTGTTATCAAGGTTTAGAGATTGAAGGTGGTATGGAGCTCGTATACAGCTTGCATAAAAAGCTCATGCCACCTATAATGCCGGACATTACGATTTTTATTGATATAGAACCAGTATTAGCGATGGAGAGGGTCAGAGTCCGTAATGGTAATAACTATAGTAGCAGTAATTTGAGAAATAATAGATTTGCTATTAAAAACTTAGATTATTATAAGAAGATTCAGTGTGGTTTTAGAACATTAGCGGACAAATATCCGAAACGCATAAAGACAATTAAGGTAACGGCTTTGAGCACACCAACACTAACACATAAGATTATCACAAAATATTATAATGATTTAGATTTAGGATAGAAGAAGGTAAAATATGGCAACAGCAATACACGCACCACAAACATTTGAACATATCAAACAGGAAATAGTAGAGAATATTAAGAGCGATACTACAACTCATGATAATACATCGGAATCTATCAAAGGCACTCGAATATTATCATTATCCGGAGGCGGAGTTAAGGGGATAGCAGAGCTTGTGGTACTTGTTGAGATAGAAGAGAGAACAGGTAAATCTATATCAGAATTGTTCCCTATTATTACCGGCACTAGTGTTGGCGGACTCATTGCGGGCTTGCTTACTATCCCAAAAGAGCAAGGCTCAAACAGAGCTAAATATAGTGCAAAAGATGCTTTGAAGATATTTACAGACGCAGCGCCAAAGATATTTGAGCATCATTGGTATGACGGCATAAAGCAAATATTTACCCATAAGCACAGTCAAGGACCATTAAAGGAAATATTAGAACAGCATTTAGCAGAATTAAGATTAGATGATACAACATCTAGATTAATAATACCTGTAACTGATTTAGCAAGTAAAGACAAAGGTGTTAAGACATTTGATAGTCAAGATGATTATAGTCCGCATATTAGAGTGCAGGACGTGTTACTAGCGACTACTGCAGCACCGACATATTTTAAGCCTATAACTAATAAAGAATATATTAAAGGTTATGAGAACCAAGAGGATGCACTTTATGCTTATGCAGATGGTGGACTTGGAGCTAATAGACCGGCATATGAAGCACTCAAGATATTAAAGAACGGTCATAGTAGGGAAGAGAACGCCAAAATACTCGATGATACAATGGTATTATCACTTAACTTTGATAATGATCATGAGGCTAGTAGCTCAATACCAAATATAGGTTTTGATGGAGTAATAGGATGGCTTGTTAAAGGAAAGTTAGTTAGTCGTTTAATGCAAAGCAGTGAAGATAGTTCCACAGCAGAGGTAAGAGTAGATTTACCAGGAGACGATGAGTTTGTGGAAGTAAAGCTACCTATTACTAAAGAGACAAGTAGTTTAGATAATAGTAACCTTCAAAACATTGAAGCTTTAGTAGCGGTAGGTCGTAAGTATGTAGAAGATCACACGGAGCAGCTACAAAAGCTATGTGATAATTTAGTAAAATATGTAGAAACAGAGACTAAAGCTATGCCACATGAGAAAGCATTAGAAGATACAGAGGTAGCAATAGAACTTGGCTTAGGCTTAGACAATAGTAGTGATGATGCTACTACCACTGTAAATAAGAAAACTATAGCAGTTGTATCTGATGATATAACCAATAGTAATGAAAATGCTAAAGAGGAAGAGAGTGAGTATCACACATTAATACAGGTTCAGGGTGCTAATAAGAGCGATGACAATGATATTGCAAATAACTCTATTATCACCAACGAAAATAGAGAGCAGATACTTGAAGGAATCAAGCAGTATCTCACGTCATTTGCAAATGATAATCCTGATTTACAGGAAAATATCGATCAGTATTTGGTTGCTATGAATGATTACAGTAATCAGGAATTAGAGAATCTAATACTGGATTTTGCAGAAGGGCAAAAAGTGGTGCAAGAAATGGAGCTACATGAGGCAGAAAGTGTGCTTGCTCCTTATATGAGGTGCGGCATGGAAGCTAGTCAAGAAGCTATGGAACTTGAGGGCATAGATGATGAGGTCTCAAATCATGAGATTTTGGCTTAAAAAATAAGTGGCAGCTTAGTTTTGAACAAAATTACCAAGTACAGCATAATCCATTAAGCTATTGACATTATAACTAAAAGTAATAAGCTATAAGTAAATAAAATTTATTACTAGCAATGAGTAAGCCATATCCATACGCACTAAGAATAAGAGCCTTAAAGCTAATAGAGGAGGGATTAAGTATAACTAAGGTTAAAAAATTACTTAATATCTCACGGCAGACTTTGCATAAGTGGATAGATATTAAAAAAGAGACTGGTGATATAAAACCTAAGGAGAATTATCAAAAAGGTCACAATATTAAGATAAGCGACATAAAGGAATTTAAAGAGTTTATCGATAATAATAAAGATAAGAGCTTAAAAGAGCTTGCGAAAGTATCGGGCAAATATGCACCTACTACTATTTGGAGATATATTCAAAAATTGGGTTACACATATAAAAAAAACTTTTATTCATCCCAAGAGAGATGAGAATGCCAGGTTCGAATTTATAGAGAAAATAAAAGATATACCACGAAAAGATTTAGTATATTTAGACGAATCTGGCATAGAGGATAATGCATGTCCTATAAAGGGGTGGAGTCAAAAAGGATCAAGATGTTACGGTAAGAAAATATTTCAACATAAAAGAAGGGTTTCTATGATAGCTGCCCTCTGTAATAAGGATATTATTGCCCCTTTAGTTTTTGAAGGAAGTTGTAATAGTGAGCTATTTGAAACTTATGTAAGAGAGTTTTTGATAAAAGAATTAAAGCAAGGGCAAGTGGTAATAATGGACAATATTAACTTTCATAAAAGTAAAAAGATAGAAGAGTTAATAAAATCCGTGGGAGCTAGTATTTTATTATTACCCACCTATAGTCCCGATCTAAATCCAATAGAGCATCATTGGTTTAGGATAAAAAATTATATTCGTAAAACTGCCGATAATTTTACAGATTTTTTTGAAGCAGTAAGTTATAGTTTGGCAATAGCTTAATGGATTATGCTGTACTTCATAAATATCTAAATTTTCTTGCTTCAACTGCGCAGTTTGTTGTGCTTCATGTTTGTTTAATAATAATATTTTATTTCTTTGTCAGTAATTCTTAATTTTTTCTTCTTGTTCAATTATCATTTTCTTTTCAAAGTCCAATCCAAACCATAAATATTTTAACATATATAATGCAGGAAAGAAGTAACCTTTATCAATAGAAGTAGGAGCATAATCCTTATAGCTTAAAGCTAATAAACATGAACTATTTATACTTATAAAATTAAGAGAGGTTAAGGTAGTATTAGTTCTTAAAGCTTCTGTAAGCATAGTTATTTGTTCAGTATCTATATACCAAAGCGTAATAGAAGTGAGTTTGATATTGGCTGTTAGAGCTTTTGCCAATAACTTTATACCATCATTTCCTATACGATAACGATATTGAGTAAGATTAAGGGAAGTACCACCATTTCTTAAACTATCTGCCTCTTTACTAAATCCTTCTTTTACTAAAAATTCTATTAGTTCTTTCATATTCCTATCCTTATTAAATTCTATAAATTTTAATATTCTATTAAAGAATGAGCTATAGAAAAAATCATAATAAGGAGTTTTAAGAATGCAATAGAAATTTAATTAGAAGTGTAAATAAATGAATTGAGGTGCTTTAAGAAATATACAAGTTAGTTTTTTTGATAATATTTAAAAGAGATTTGATACAAAAATTAAAACAAAAGGAACCTAAAAGGAGCATATGGATTTTTTAGAAAACGAAAAGAAACCCTGAAAGGGCTTGGCGAGAGTGACGGGACTCGAACCCGCGACCTTCTGCGTGACAGGCAGACGCTCTAACCAACTGAGCTACACCCCCTTACATAAGAGATAACAATATATATAACAATTCTTCTATTTCTGCAAGAGCAAAATATCTTATTTCATTAAAAAATATATAGAATCTAAACCTCTAAATTTTACTGCTTATCGCTATTAATTTAAATTGTTACTATTAGTTGAAACCTTGAAAATTATTATACTTTTTAAGGATTTTGTTAAAAAAGGAAAACCTAAAGGTTACACCTATATTGAAAAAATCCTTTTTTATTAAATAATTATTAGAGGTTTTATATGACTAAACCGTACGTCATTAAATTAACTACTCCTTTTGAGCGTATTAAACTTTATAATTCTATACCCGATATTGCTCTTAGAAGTGCTATTATTATGCAGGCAATAATAGATGCAACTAATACTTCCACAAAGAAAGAAGCAACAAAAGCAGAATATAACGCTAAAAAGTGGCTTTTTGAAAATAATGAAGATTTTAATTCTACTTGTTTAGAAATGGGCATTGAACCTAATGGCGTAAGAAAGACTGCTAAAAAGCTAATTAAATCACAACAAAATAAATTATATCTTAGAGATAAGGCTTCTAAACTCTATGGCTAAAGTTTAAATTAAATTAATTGTAATAAAACTTGAAATTACTATAATTATAAATTAATTGTATAGGTGTTACTTAGTAACGCCTATATATTAATAATTATTTCAGATTATAAAGGTTATTTATGAGTATTTCAGTTTCAGGTCAACATATTTCTATCGGTAATAATTTACAAGAATATTCAAAGGAGAGAGCTACACAAGTCGTAAAGAAATATTTTACCGATATAATAAATATAGATATACATTTCTCAAAAGAAGGGTTTAATTTTAAGTGTGATATTATAGTAAAATATGGTTCAGGGAAGCATAATATCATCAAAAGTAACGATAGTTGCAATGATATATATGTAGCTTTTGATAAAGCTATGTCAAAACTCGAAAAACAGCTTAGAAAATATAAATCAAAATTCAAAAATCATCACGCAGGTAAAGTAAAAATATCCGAAATTGCTTACGAAGGTACTAAATATATTATTAGTTCGCAACCTGATAGTGAAACCTCTAACTCCGAAGATAATGATAATCCGGCAATTATTGCCGAAAAGCCTGTAGAAATATTAAAATTATCGGTAAAAGAAGCAGTGATGAAAATGGATTTAGAAAATTTGCCGGCAGTAGTATTTAAAAATATCAATAATGACCGTATTAATATAGTTTATTATCGTAAAGACGGTAATATTTCTTGGGTAGATTATAATTAATGCTCATTATCCCTTATAAAGGAATTACACCAAAAATCGATAAAAGTGCCTATATTGCCGAAAGCAGCTCTTTAATAGGAGATGTTGAATCAATAAAAATAGGCAATAATACTAACGTACAAGACGGCACGGTAATTCATACTTCAAGATTTAATGGACCGGTAGAAATAGGCGATAATATAACTATCGGTCATCTTTCTCTTATTCATGCCTGCACAATACATAATAATTCATTTATCGGTATGCGTACTACGATAATGGATTATGCAGTAATAGAAGAATATGCTTTTATTGCAGCAGAAAGCCTAATCCCGCCAAAGAAAATAATTAAATCTAAAGAATTATGGATGGGATCACCTGCAAAATTTGTTAGGTATTTAACCGATCAAGATTTAGAATATATGCAAGATAATGTAAGAAATTATTTAGAGCTTGCGAATGTTTATAAGCATACCACCCTACGATTTTTTGAGAAGGAGGTTATTAAGAGGCTTGAATAAGGGTTATTGAAGTAGTATAAGGTTGATTTTTTTGACAAAATATGGACAAAATACTACTTCAGGCACTGATTTTACACATAGGCGGTAATAAATCAAGATTAAAATGTTTATCCTCGATGATAATCAGTCTAATGACTGGCGGCTCCATCTATCTTAAAGGCTTATCGCTTGGGATATCCGGCAATAGCAAGGCATCGTCAAAAATACATAGAGTATACCGTTTTTTTAGAGAATTTACCTTCAACTATTTACAGGTTGCAAAATGTATTTTAAACCTGTTTGGCGAAGGAAGTTATATAGTTGTAATGGATCGGACAAATTGGCAATTCGGACAATCAGATATCAATATACTGTTTTTAAGTATAGTTATTGGCAAAATGTCAGTGCCTATTTACTGGCAGAGTCTAACACATGGCGGTGGATGTTCTTCTGAGTTTATGGAAGAATTTTTGCATGAATTTATACAAAACTTTGGGGCTAAAAAAATTAAACATTTACTTGCTGATCGAGAATTTATGAATAAAGACTGGTTGGATTTTTTAGTTGAAAACAAAGTAGATTTTGTTATTCCCGCAAAGAGTGATTATAAAATTCGTCTAGAAAATGGTTTAAAAACTTTACGAGTTAGGGAAATGTTTAAAAACCTAAAAGCCTTGGAGTATAAGAGTTATAAAGGTGTTTTATGGCACCATAAAGTTACTTTTTCTACCTATAAAAATGATAAAGGCGAGCTAATGGTTTTAATCTCTACTTTTCCGGTTGAAATGGATATTTTTGCTTTATACAAATATCGTTGGTCAATTGAGAGATTGTTCAAACACCTGAAAAGTGGTGGGTTTGATATTGAAAAAAGCCACTTGGTAAATCCCGAAAGATTCCAAAAATTATTGGTGGTAACTTCTATTGCAGCAGCTTTAATTGTAAAAAACGGTTTAATAAAAAACTCTCTCAACCCAATACCAATCAAACAGTATAAATCAGTTGAAAAACAACTATTTTCACTATTTACTTATGGTTTTGATCATATTAAATCCACTTTTTTTCACTCGGTTACCGTCGCTCAAAAACTAATGCGAACTATTTTGTTAACTAATTTTCAACCCTTGTATCCATACTGCCAACAACCTCTCTAAAAAATCGTAGGGTACTATGGTTTATAAGATACTCGTTTAATTTGAAAAATTGGCTTCGTTGTTTCATATTTTTTGATCCTCACGTAGTTTATCTACGGTTAAAAAATATGAAACGCCTTGCTCTTTTCCAAATTAAACTTCGTCTATCTACTTTTTCACTTATCAAGAGTATATAAGGAATCCTTAAATGCTTTAACCGTATTTTTAAGTAAAAACGCAATAGTCATCGGTCCGATGCCGCCTGGGACAGGAGTAATATATTTTACTTTAGACTTAACATTTTCAAAATCAACATCACCAACTATTTTATTATTTGCGATTCTAGTAATACCTACGTCCATTACTATTGCTTCAGAGTTAAAGTATTCCAGAGTTAATTTTAAAGGCGAACCTATTGCAGCAACAACAATATCTGCTTTAGAAGTGATAGAACTTAAATTTTGTGTTTTAGAATGACAAATAGTAACACTGCAATTTTCTTGCAATAATAACGTGCTTAAAGGTTTACCTACTATATTTGAGCGTCCAATAATTACAGCGTTTTTACCGCCTAAATTCGGCTCGTATTTTTTTATAACCGCAAGGCAACCAAGGGCAGTGCAGGGGATAAAACCTTGACTGGTTCCGCTATGTAAATAACCGACATTTAAAGGGTGAAAACCATCGATATCTTTAGATGGTGATACAGCTGATAAAATTTTATTTTTATCTATAGAACTTGGTAAAGGTAGTTGAACTATAATTCCTGAAATCTCTTTATTAATGTTTAACTCATTGATTTTTGATATTAAATCATTGGTATGAATAGTAGTAGATAGGTTTACTAATAAAGTATCAATTCCTATTTTATGTGCATTTTTTATTTTATTTCTTACATAAATAATGCTTGCCGGATTATCGCCTACTAGTACTATAGCAAGCTTTGGTAAAGTTTTAGTTTTATCTTTAAGCTCTTGAATTTCTAGCTTTAAATCTGCCAATATCTCATTTGCTAACGCTTTACCGTCAATTATATTATTCACTATATTGTTATCCATAATTATAGTACAGGACAGTTTTTAAAAAGTTCTTGATGTCATTCCCGCGAAAGCGGGAATGACATAGAGTACTATGATTTTTACTCTACTTCTTTTCTCCATATTTAGTAGTGGAATACTCAAAATGCAAAGCCTTGCCGTCAAATACTTTGCTATAAGCGTGATGAAGACTGCTTGCAGCTTCAGCAAAGCCTGTAAGAATCAGCTTAAGCTTACCGGCATAATGAGCAATATCGCCAATGGCATAGATACCTTCTATATTAGTTTGATAATAAGAAGTATCTACTTCAATATGGTGAAGCTTAACATTTAAACCCCAATTTGCTAAGCTACCTAGATCTTGTTTTAAACCAAAAAACGGTAGTAATATATTGGCATCTAATTTGTGAGTATTATTTTGTAGATCTCTAACTATAACTGACTGAAGTTCTCCATTATTACCATCTAAAGCATTTAACTGATAACCGGTTACTAATTCAATTTTACCCGTTTCTGCAATATTTCTTAACTGTCTTACGCTTTCAGGAGCTGCCGTAAATTTATCTCGTCTATGTACTAAATATATTTTATTTGCAATTTCTGAAAGAGAAACAGCCCAATCGACGGCAGAATCACCACCACCTGCTATAACTATATTTTTACCTGCAAATTTGCTTTTATCATTAATGAAATAAAAAACCGATTTGCCTTCAAAATCCTCAATATTTGCAAGGGGAGGTTTGTTTGGACCGAATGAGCCTGCTCCTGCTGCAATAATAATAACTTTGCTTTTAATAATAGTATTTTTTGCAGTTGTAATTTCAAAAAAATCCTCTTGCTTCTTTAGTTCTATAGCTTGCTGATTTAAGTGATATACAGGCTTAAAAGGAGCTGCTTGAAGCTCTAATTGCTTTATTAGCTCTTCTGCTGCAATTTTAGGATATGCAGGTATATCATAAATAGGCTTTTCAGGATATAGAGTAATACACTGACCTCCTATGGTTTCTTGAGCATCGATAACGTGACACTTCATCCCAAGCATTCCCGCCTGAAAAACTGCAAACAGTCCAACCGGTCCTGCGCCTACTATTACAATATCGGTATTAGGCATTATTTGTTTAACTCAATTTTTAAAAGGATTTTATTAGATAATAAGGAAATAATCAATTGTTATTGTTATAGTACTCAGATAGATATTGATTTAATATGTCCTAACTTAGCCCAGTTAAGAATTTTTTGATCTCTAAGTAGTGTTGCTCCAAGACATTTTGCTGTTGCTACAATAATTCTATCAGCTGGATCACCATGCAAATCATCCATAAGAGAAACACTTTCAGCAGCGATCTCCGGAGAAATATTTTTAATAGATAATCCATTGATATCTGTTATAGAATTTAGAAAATCTTTTATAGGTTCGTAAATATTAATACGCTTTTTAAAGTTAAGCATAGCTATTTCCCATAACGAGATAGAACTTAGAATAATTGTGAATTTTCTTGAGCTAAATTGATTATATGCTTTGTTTTTTCTGATAATTCTTCAGGTTGTAATAATGACCACAATAAAACATGGGTATCTAGTACTAAACCATTATTAATGTTCTGCATTCCACTTTTCTTCTATTGGTTCTAATATATCAGTTTTTATCTCAGCCTTATTTTTTAGCATACCGAATATTGAAGTCTTTTTAGTATTTATAGGTAATATCTGTGCTACTTCCCTATCTCTTTTTGTAATTATAATAGCTTCTTTATCTGTTTGTAATTTTTCTATTATTTCAAGACAATGAGATTTAAATTGACTGATTGCTATTTTAGTAGCCATTATTATATACCAAAAAATAAAAGTATTATTATATTATTAATAGTCAAATAAAGTAGTCAATTATTATTTCTATTTATAATAAAATAAGCTAATTTGGGTTATATTCATTATATCTTAATATAAAAAATAAAATTTAAAGAAAAAATGAAATAAATTTCTGTGGGAAAAATATCATAAATTCATATTTAAATATAACCATTTCTTAAACTAGCCTTGTAAAATCGTTAAAATTTGTAAAAGATTAATAATAGAAATTAATTATTTTTATTATAAATTATGAAAATTAAGATTCTACGAAATATTATCGGTTTTATTATCTTAGCTATAAGTGCAGGAAATAGCTTTGCTTCGTCCGCTAATGCTTTTTTTCTTGTTAGTGCAACGGTTTTACCGTCTTGTATAGTTGTAGCTACTCCTTTAGCTTTCGGTACGTATGCTTCGACTGCCGATTCTTTGCAAACAAATACACTCACCATAACTTGTACACTAGGTACTACTTATACCGTTTCATTAAATGCAGGTACTGCACTGCTGCTACAACAAGTACTCGCAAAATGACCGGTCTTGTCAACACTACTAGCTATTTACCGTATAATCTCTACTCTAATGCAGCAAGAACTCAGAACTGGGGTAACCAAGCAAGCGACTGGGTACCGGGAACAGGTACGGGATTACCTCAAGCACTTACGGTGTACGGCAAAATACCTCAGGACCAATGTTCCTTCTGATACTTATAACGATACTATTACAGTAACCGTGGCATATTGATATTATGAAAAAATATTTTTTAAGATTTCTACCTATTCTATTTATATTATTTACTTTTAATGTTTTTGCTAGTGCTACTATCGTGCCTGTCAATGTAGAGATAAATAAAAATAATAAAATAGCAACTATGACGGTGCAGAATAATGATTATACACCTAAAAAGTTTCAGTTAGTTCTTTTAAAGCGTGTGTATGAAAACGGTGCGGAAGAATATAAAGAAACTACGGATTTAGTAGCAACTCCGGTAACATTTACCTTGCATGGCGGTAAAACGCAATTGATACGAATAGCTTTAAAAAATACACAAAATTTTTCCACTAGAGCAAAAGACTATAGAATCATGGTAAAAGAATTACCGTGTAGAGTGAAGATAGAAAATAATATTGCCTCTACGGTAAATCTTGTAGTTCAACATAGTATACCCATAACGATATCAAGGTAATCTCAATCGCAAATTACCTTTAACTTTAAATAAATAAGCTAATGTGCTTTTTAAATAAAATAATATCGGTTTTTATAGGTATTATTTTATTTATACCGCTAAGCTTTGCAGATGAAATTATCTCCGAATCTCTTGAAGACAATTGACCTCAAACCGCAGCGGATACAAACGTACATGAGGATAAAAGGTTAGGACCATTGCCCCAATTGCCTCTAGAAGTAGAATTTGAGAATAGCTCTACTGAAGTTGCGGGTGACAGCAGCGAATTGATTGTTTCGCTAAAAGTTAATTATACCGAAACCGATATATTTCCGACTATCGTGCAGAATGCCCAAGGTCATTATTTAATTCCTCTTGAAGATATAGAACATTTTGATGTTCAAGAAGATTATCTTAAGCAGGGTTTAGTGAATTATCATGATACTGATTATATTAATTTAGATTTGCTTGAGGGTACTCAATATGATTTAAACTTTGAGAATTTAGATTTAAATATTACTTTCCCGGCTAGTAAGATGATGGCCCAATCATTTGATGCTTCAGGTGGACCCATGAAAAATGTTGATACTAAACTTATTAGCGGGGTATATTTAAACTATGATGTAACTCTTAGCCAAAATGATGATATTAATTATTTAGCCGGAGTAGAGGAACTCAATTATTTCACTGAAAACGGCGTATATAGTTATAGTTTCTTATTTCAAACTGAAGCCGTTAAATCAAATTTTTCTAAAATTAAAAATACCACAAAAAATCAAAATAAATTTACACGTTTAGAAACAAACTGGACGTATGAGGATGTAAACAAAATGACTAATTGGCGGGTAGGAGATAGTATAACTAAAGCATCTGCTTGGTCTAATTCAACTAGATTTGCCGGTATTCAGTATACTACAAATTTTGCAGTTAGACCAAATTTAGTTACTTATCCGTTACTTGATTTTAGAGGGAAATCAGAACTTCCAAGCAGTATAGAGATATTTTCAAATAGCATACCTATATATAATGCTAAAGCTCATATGGGGGATTTTGATGTAACCAATATTCCGGTTATTACCGGTAGAGGTGATTTAATAGTTAAAACTCAAGATATAACCGGGAAAGTTCAAACAATTACCATTCCTTATTATGCGTCACCGAGTTTACTACGCCCCGGACTTTCAAATTTTTCCTATGAAGCGGGTTTTCAAAGACAAAATTTTGCTATAGATAGTAATGATTATAAATATTTAGTTCTAAATACCGATTATATGCTTGGTATAAATGATTATTTAACCGGGGGGGACATTTTGAGTTTTTAAAAAATAACGGCACTGTAGGGGTAACTAATAACTTAAAACTCGGAAATTTTGGAGTTATAGGTATTTCAGCTGCAAGCAATATAAAAAATTTCGGTCGTTCGCAAAGACTTAATTGTGGTTATACTTATGAATCGGAATATTTTGATATCAATAGTAATTTAGATTGGAATAATAGAAGTTATCAAAACGTATATAACTATCCGGATAAAACTTTCTCAAGTTTAAATTATCAGATTTCAGCTAGCTGCGGTAATACTGACTTTGGTAATATAAGTATCAATTTTTTATCTTTTGTCATAAATAATGCAATACAAAAAGGTAAGCGTACAAATATATTATCGTCAACTTATCAAAGGAATGTTACGAAAAAAGGTTTCTTAAGCTTTACTATAGGTACTGATTTAAACAGTAAACATAAAAATAATTTTGCCTATATGTCATTTAACTTAAATTTAGATTCTAATAAAAGCGTTTCATTTACCGATTCGTATCAAAACAAATATCATACTAAACAAATCGGTATTTCTTCACCGGTTACCTCAAATATGGGATGGGGTACAATGCTAATCTAATTAAGGCTAAAGCTACAAATTATAATGTACAAGTTAATCGTAACGGTAAAACTAATGATATTGGAGTTTACCTACAGAAAAACGATACCGAAACACTGAAACAATTTAATATAAAAGGAGGTATTGTCTCTATTGATAAAAGCTATTATGTGACAAGACCGATTACCGGAAGTCTTGCACTGATTAAAGTAAATAGTTTAAAAAATGTCGGAGTTTATAATAACAATCTATTAGCTGGTTATACTGATGATAAAGGTAAAATGCTTGTACCCGTAACACCGTATGTTCCTTCTGAAATAAGACTAGATGATGAAAATCTACCTCTTAATACTGAGTTTGAGGAAATTGCTTTGAAAGTTGCTCCAAAAACAAAATCAGCAGTATTATTAGATTTCAACGTTAAAATAATTAAAAGCGTTGAAATGACTATGTTTGATAGCAATAAACATGTCATTCCGTTTGATAGTACGGTTAATATTGAAGGTTTAGACGAAGAAATATTTGTAGGTTATGATGGTAAAATTTATATAAATGATATCAAAGACCTTGAAGTATTAAACGGTTCTATTTGTGACGAGAATAATAAATGCTGTCATTTTAGCGTACCGGTGAATCAAGATTTAAATGATCCTGTGATTGATTTAGGTGAAGCGATATGCGAATGAGGACTTTATTGTCATTGACTCTATGTCATTCCCGCTTTCTCGGGAATGACATAAAAAGACGTAGACATAACATAGCAGTATTCTTAATTAGTATAACCATTTCAGGAAATGCTGCGGCGTTACTTGCAACATGCAATATATCAGTCCCAACGGTAAGCTTCGGTAGTTTTGCCGTTTCTTCCGTTAGAACCACTTCCGTTAATGCTACCGTTACGTGCAGTGGTTTACTATCACTGCTTGTTAGCTATACCGTAACTTTTAGTACAGGTTCTGCTAATACTTATAATCCAAGAAGTATGGCAAGCGGCGCAAATAGATTAAATTATAATTTATATAAAAATGCCGCTTTTACTCAAATACTCGGTAACGGTACTAGTGCACGGTAACATTTACCGATAGCTATTTATTAGGTCTTGGACCGGTCACTAGAACTTATACCGTATATGCGCGGCTGCCGTCACAACCTCCTGCTGCCGCCGGCACATTTCAAGATACTATTACTGCAACCGTAACCCAGCCTTAATATTTGACTATAGCCTCTTAGTTAACATAATTGCGGGTCTTATTTTATTAAGAAAATTTAATATTAATTTGAGTTTGCCTTGAATTATGAAGAAGCATTTGTGTCAAGTTAAAAAACCCAAAAAAAATAAATATTTATATTGAATAAATTGTTATTCTCGTGTCTACTTAAGAGAAGATTTTACGCTATCATTTTTTAAATAAGCATTATAAACAATGCTTATAAATCCATTAGTACTTATAATGAATACAGTTAAAAAAAACAAATTTCCAATAAATATAAACAACGATCACAACGATTTACTCACCCCTTTCGGTAAAGCTATTTTACGAGATCGATACCTTATGAAAGGTGAAGATTTTCAGGATTTATTTGCACGTGTTTCTAGTTATTATGCAGAAAATAAACAGCATGCTCAAAAGTTATATGAATATATGAGTAAAATGTGGTTTATGCCGGCAACACCGATTTTAAGTAACGGCGGAACTGATAGGGGGCTTCCTATCTCATGTTTCTTGAATGAAACTGACGATAGCTTAGATGATATAGTGAATCTATGGACGGAAAATGTTTGGCTTGCCGCACGCGGTGGTGGGATCGGAAGTTATTGGGGGCATGTTCGCTCCATTAATGAAGAGATCCATGATAAAGGTCATTCATCCGGTATTATACCGTTTATTAAAGTAATGGATTCTATGACTCTTGCTATTTCGCAAGGATCTATTAGGCGAGGTTCATCGGCTGTATATTTACCTATTAATCACCCTGAAATTGAAGAGTTTATCGATATAAGACGTCCTACAGGCGGTGACGTTAATCGTAAAGCTCTTAATATTCATCACGGTATAGCTATAACCGATGAGTTTATGAAAGCCGTTGAAAATAATACGGATTTCGAACTTATTAGTCCTGCTACTAAAAAAGTCGTACACAAAGTTAGGGCAAGAGATTTATGGATTAAGTTATTAACTACTAGAATAGAAACGGGTGAACCCTATCTGTTATTTATTGATAGCGTTAATAGATCTATCCCTGAGCATCATAAAAAACTAGGACTTCAAGTTAAAATGTCCAATCTTTGTAGCGAAATTACATTACCGACGGGAATCGATCATTTAGGAAAATCAAGAACCGCTGTGTGTTGTCTTTCTTCTCTGAATTTAGAGTATTATGAAGAGTGGAAAGATGACAAAGAATTTATCCATTCTATTATGTTGTTTCTTGATAATGTTTTAGAAGACTTTATTAATAAAGCACCGGATACCATGGCAAGAGCTAAATATTCGGCTTTGCGTGAGCGAAGCATTGGGCTTGGCGTAATGGGATTCCACTCATTTTTGCAAATGAAAAAAGTACCGATAGAATCGGTTATGGCAAAAGTTTGGAATAAAAAAATATTTGAATATATATCGGCTGAAGCCGATAAAGCCTCAATAGAAATCGGTAAAGAAAAAGGAGCATGTCCTGATGCTCTAGATGCAAAAAGTAATGAGCGGTTTAGCAATAAAACCGCAATAGCACCTACCGCTTCAATTTCGGTAATAGCAGGTAACGCCTCACCCGGCATAGAACCGTTTGCCGCTAATAGTTTTGTGCAGAAAACTTTAACAGGTTCTTTTAATGTACGTAATAAACATTTAGAGAAATTACTGATAGAGAAAGGATTTAATAACGATCAAGTTTGGTCCTCGATTGCAACACATGAGGGGTCGGTACAACATCTAACATTCTTATCCGAAGAAGAAAAACAAGTTTTCAAAACCGCTTACGAAATTGATCAGAATTGGCTAATTGAACTGGCAGCTGACCGTACTCCTTATATTACGCAAGCACAATCTTTAAATATCTTTTTACCCGGTAATGTTAGTAAGAAATATTTAAATAATATTCATTTTAAAGCCTGGAAAAAAGGTGTAAAAAGTTTATATTATTGTAGATCGACATCAATACAGCGAGCCGATAAAGTGTCACATGAGGTGCTAAAAGGAGATTTTAAAGATTTAGAAAAGCAAAACGATAAGCTAGCGGAAGCCGGTAACTACGAAGAATGCTTAGCTTGTCAATAAATATAGGTATTGTTGTATTGATACTAAATCGTCATAAGCTAGGCGACTGAAAGGAGCGTGGCAATCCAGAAAATAATTAAAAAAATGCTAAAAATTAGCATTTTTTACTAGATTGCTTCGTCAATTATTTCATAATTTCCTCGCAATGACGAAAAACCAAGCCATAAATATAGAAAAATTAAGAAGAAAAAATTATGTCATTACTTGATGCAAGTCCAATTTATAAACCGTTTTCATATCCATGGGCATATGAAGCTTGGCACACTCAACAAAAAATTCATTGGCTACCGGAAGAAGTACCGCTTGCCGATGATGTTAAAGATTGGAAATATAATTTAACGCCGGGTGAGAAGCATTTATTAACGCAAATATTTCGTTTTTTCACGCAAGCAGATATAGAAGTGAATAACTGTTATATGAAGCATTATTCACGAGTATTTAAACCGACTGAAGTATTGATGATGCTATCGGCGTTTTCCAATATGGAAACGGTCCATATTGCGGCATACTCGCATTTACTTGATACGGTAGGTATGCCGGAAGTCGAATATTCAGCATTTCTTAAATATAAAGAAATGAAGGACAAGTATGATTATATGCAGCAATTCGGGGTGGATACTAAAGAAGATATAGCAACCACTCTAGCAGTATTCGGTGCTTTTACCGAAGGATTACAGCTATTTGCTTCTTTTGCGATCATGCTTAATTTTCCTCGTTTTAATAAAATGAAAGGTATGGGGCAGATTATTGCTTGGTCAGTGCGTGATGAAACACTCCATACTAACTCAATTATTACTCTGTTTAAAACTTTTGTAAGAGAAAACCCTGAAGTTTGGACGGAAGCGCTGCGTAAACGTATTTATGAAGCTTGTACGACTATCGTGCATTTTGAAGATGCCTTTATTGAACTTGCTTTTGAAGTCGGCGGTATAGAAGGATTAACGGCATATGAAGTAAGACAATATATTCGTTATATTGCCGATCGTCGTTTAATGCAGCTAGGACTCAAAGATATATATTTGGTAAATCATAATCCGCTTCCTTGGCTTGATGAAATGCTAAACGGAGTTGAGCATACAAACTTCTTTGAAAATAGAGCAACAGAATATTCTAAAGCGGCGACTACCGGTTCATGGGAAGAAGTATTTACTGAAATGGATCATAAATAAGAACGTATCTGTAAACATATTTATCGATACATTCTAGTACATATTAACAACAAAAATAAAAAAATTTAAGAATACTTATTCTTTATTTTAAAAAATTTTTTAAAATTAGGTTTAGAATATTTAAAAATTTCGAGTAATTTTATGGCTGTTATAAACAATAAAAATTATCAAAAAGTTGTAGAAAACGTTTTATCTTCTTCTAAAGCTAATAAAGTACTAAAGAGTGCAATTAAGGATTTATCGTCTTCAAAGAGTATAAGTTTAAGAACGATGTTACTCGGAGCAAGGTTTGTTTTAACTAATCCTGTAAATACTTATAATCTTGTTAAGCTTGCTAAATCTTCTAATATATATCTTGATCCTGAATTTCAAAAATCACTTCTTGAAAAATCTCCAATATGGGAATTTTTAAAAAAACATTCAGATGATTTGCCTAAAATAGGTCAAATCTTAGCAAAAGCAGGCTTTAGAGAATTTCAAGATAAGAGTGTTTTAGATCAAAAGGGACGAAATATTAAAAGAATGTTTTAAAAATGAAAAAGTACTTAAAAAACTTCAAGAAATTGCAGTTGAAGTAAAGCAAGAGCTACCGGACTGGAATAAAGTGACTTCTAGAAGTTTGGATATGCTGGTTACCGATAAAAACTTCAAAAAATTCTTTAACGCAAAGAGTGAAGATATGGTAATCCTCCCTAAAAACAATTGCCAGAATGAGTAGAATTTTCTAATAATAAAAAAGGAGATTCTATAAAATGACTATATCAAAACACAGTGATAGCCAAATCATGTCTATCTTAAAGCAGGCAAGTAGTGGTGTACAGCGTCATTCACAAAGCTTGATACAGGCGAATTTTTTGAGTTAAGTCTGTACTCACGGACGTAAGTACGCTCCGTAGACTTACTCTTAAATTCATCCTGTCTGAAGCTTTGTGAATTTAGCAGTACAGCATAATCCATTAAGCTATTGCCAAACTATAACTTACTGCTTCAAAAAAATCTGTAAAATTATCGGCAGTTTTACGAATATAATTTTTTATCCTAAACCAATGATGCTCTATTGGATTTAGATCGGGACTATAGGTGGGTAATAATAAAATACTAGCTCCCACGGATTTGATTAACTCTTCTATCTTTTTACTTTTATGAAAGTTAATATTGTCCATTATTACCACTTGCCCTTGCTTTAATTCTTTTATCAAAAACTCTCTTACATAAGTTTCAAATAGCTCACTATTACAACTTCCTTCAAAAACTAAAGGGGCAATAATATCCTTATTACAGAGGGCAGCTATCATAGAAACCCTTCTTTTATGTTGAAATATTTTCTTACCGTAACATCTTGATCCTTTTTGACTCCACCCCTTTATAGGACATGCATTATCCTCTATGCCAGATTCGTCTAAATATACTAAATCTTTTCGTGGTATATCTTTTATTTTCTCTATAAATTCGAACCTGGCATTCTCATCTCTCTTGGGATGAATAAAAGTTTTTTTTATATGTGTAACCCAATTTTTGAATATATCTCCAAATAGTAGTAGGTGCATATTTGCCCGATACTTTCGCAAGCTCTTTTAAGCTCTTATCTTTATTATTATCGATAAACTCTTTAAATTCCTTTATGTCGCTTATCTTAATATTGTGACCTTTTTGATAATTCTCCTTAGGTTTTATATCACCAGTCTCTTTTTTAATATCTATCCACTTATGCAAAGTCTGCCGTGAGATATTAAGTAATTTTTTAACCTTAGTTATACTTAATCCCTCCTCTATTAGCTTTAAGGCTCTTATTCTTAGTGCGTATGGATATGGCTTACTCATTGCTAGTAATAAATTTTATTTACTTATAGCTTATTACTTTTAGTTATAATGTNCCATACCACCCTACGATTTTTTGAGAAGGAGGTTATTAAGAGGCTTGAATAAGGGTTATTGAAGTAGTATAAGGTTGATTTTTTTGACAAAATATGGACAAAATACTACTTCAGGCACTGATTTTACACATAGGCGGTAATAAATCAAGATTAAAATGTTTATCCTCGATGATAATCAGTCTAATGACTGGCGGCTCCATCTATCTTAAAGGCTTATCGCTTGGGATATCCGGCAATAGCAAGGCATCGTCAAAAATACATAGAGTATACCGTTTTTTTAGAGAATTTACCTTCAACTATTTACAGGTTGCAAAATGTATTTTAAACCTGTTTGGCGAAAGAAGTTATATAGTTGTAATGGATCGGACAAATTGGCAATTCGGACAATCAGATATCAATATACTGTTTTTAAGTATAGTTATTGGCAAAATGTCAGTGCCTATTTACTGGCAGAGTCTAACACATGGCGGTGGATGTTCTTCTGAGTTTATGGAAGAATTTTTGCATGAATTTATACAAAACTTTGGGGCTAAAAAAATTAAACATTTACTTGCTGATCGAGAATTTATGAATAAAGACTGGTTGGATTTTTTAGTTGAAAACAAAGTAGATTTTGTTATTCCCGCAAAGAGTGATTATAAAATTCGTCTAGAAAATGGTTTAAAAACTTTACGAGTTAGGGAAATGTTTAAAAACCTAAAAGCCTTGGAGTATAAGAGTTATAAAGGTGTTTTATGGCACCATAAAGTTACTTTTTCTACCTATAAAAATGATAAAGGCGAGCTAATGGTTTTAATCTCTACTTTTCCGGTTGAAATGGATATTTTTGCTTTATACAAATATCGTTGGTCAATTGAGAGATTGTTCAAACACCTGAAAAGTGGTGGGTTTGATATTGAAAAAAGCCACTTGGTAAATCCCGAAAGATTCCAAAAATTATTGGTGGTAACTTCTATTGCAGCAGCTTTAATTGTAAAAAACGGTTTAATAAAAAACTCTCTCAACCCAATACCAATCAAACAGTATAAATCAGTTGAAAAACAACTATTTTCACTATTTACTTATGGTTTTGATCATATTAAATCCACTTTTTTTCACTCGGTTACCGTCGCTAAAAAACTAATGCGAACTATTTTGTTAACTAATTTTCAACCCTTGTATCCATACTGCCAACAACCTCTCTAAAAAATCGTAGGGT
>NIPM01000342.1:0-41023 GCA_002738285.1 Holacanthella duospinosa | reverse complement strand
ATATATTGAAAGATATAATAGAACGGTAAGATATGATTGGTTGAGCCAGCATTTATTTCATAGTATAAAAGAAGCACAGGAACTTGCCACTAAATGGCTTTGGTCCTATAATAACGAAAGACCAAATATGGCTATCGGCGGTATAACGCCAATACAAAAATTAGCTTTAGCAGCTTAACTCTCTACTCATTATTGCCATTAAGAATGGGGGGATTACCCTAACACCTATGCTCAATCAACCGGATAAGCTGGTTCAAATCTTAGAAAATGTTGAAAATAAAAAATATATTAATGTCGCTACTAGTATAGGTAGTTTAGTTTGGCAAGAAGGTCAAACATTGAATGTTATTAAACAAATACCAAATGTTGTTAAAGCAGGAGTTGGTTATTTTAATCAAAAATCTGATAAGACACCGGAATTAGAAAATAAAGTTCCGCCTGATTATTAAAAGAAGCACAAAGTATCGTCTCAAATTTAAATAGTAAGATTAATATTGTAGGATCTAACTCGATCTCATCTTCTATTACTCCTATTTCTAATAATAAAAAGAAAGAAGAAGTACATAGATAAACTATACTCGCTGAATTTCAAAAATTGGCTTCGTCTACCAACTCTTCATTCACCAAGAGTATATATAGGAAAGTTTCTTAATATTTGTGTAAACTCTTCCTGGTTAGCATATTCCAATGTGATGTTATCTTTTATCTGATTTTTAAACCAAGTAACTTGTCTTTTAGCATACTGGCGTGTTCGTATTTGAGCTGCGTTTAAAGCCTCATCTAAAGTAAGGTTACCGTCTAAATAAGCTAAAATCTCTTTTACTCCTACTGCTTTTAAATTTAAATAATCTTTAGGAGCAAATTGCTTTTTTATTAAAGCAATTTCATCTACACTACCTTCTTTAAATATTTTTTGTAAACGCTCATCACAAGTTTTATATAAAAATTTTCGTTCAGGATTTAAGAAAATAATTTTAAAATTAAATTCAGATAAAATTTGCTCCTTTGGTAAGGTTTGAAAAGAAAAAATAGATTTACCGGTTTGCTTAAAAACTTCATAAGCTCTAATTAACCTTTGAGTGTTACCTTGATTGATTCTAGAACCAGCGAGCGGGTCAAGTGTCTCTAATTCATTCCATAGCTCTATATTACCTATTTCAGCATGTAAATTTCTTACTTGTTCTCGTAAATCTAAAGATATATCAGGAATATTATTATAGCCAAAAACTAAAGAATTGATATATAAACCCGTTCCTCCTATTAATATAGGTAATTTACCTCGTGTGGTTATTTCTTTTATTTTTTCTGCCGCAAGTTTTAGATATTTTATTACCGAGAAATCTTCCGTAATTGATAAGAAATTATATAAATAGTAAGGGATTTCAGTTTTGTAAGATTGAATGGGAGAGGCGGTAATAATAGGAATTTCCTTATAAACCTGCATTGAGTCGATATTAATGATTTCACCGTTATAAGCTTTAGCAAACTCATGACCTAAATAAGACTTTCCGCTAGCAGTAGGTCCGCATAATATTACTATTTCTTTTTTTGTCACTTGTTTAACTAATAAATATGAACTTGTATCGTCATTGCGAGCCAGCATTTATGCTGGCGTGGCAATCTCAGGAGTTTTTTTATATTATCTTATGAGATTGCCGCGTCGTTGCTAACGCAACTCCTCGCAATGACAGAAAAACCTATCCATGTAACAACGCCTCAGACCTCATACAATTAAACGGTTTCAGTTTCATCAGCCTTAGCATCACCTAAAGTCTTAGTACTATCCACTTCATAGTTAACAGTACCATCGTCCACTAAATGTTATTACACCTGATTTAAAATCGTTGTCAAAAATAATATTTGGCTCACTGTGCATTGAGATACCAGCACTAAAAGCTAAATCAGTAAGGTTTTTAATTTTTTCAAACTGAGAAATATCATTAATAATATGATTCCCATTTTTATCTGTTCCTACCGCACACTTGCTAACTATAGTACGTAATTCATCTAATGCCCTTTGTTCAGTTGCTACATTTATTTTAATTTGCTTAATGTCAATAGATGATCCAACGTTAAGAGCTTGGGGTATTGTAGATGGTATTTTTAACATATCATTTTTCCTTGTATTAATTTAATGTAAGAAAAATATATAAAATAATATTTTAGAAAGCAATAATTTTTTAATAATTAATTAATAATTCATATTTTTTAAGATGTTTGTTAATTACAGTTATTATTTCATCTAAACCATTCGTACTAGCTGATTCTGCCCTTGCAACTATAATAGATTCAGTATGAGAGCTACGCAGCAACCACCAACCATGCTCAGTATTTACCCGTACGCCGTCTATATCGTTAAATTCTATTTTGTCATCAAGTAATTTTTGCTTTATTTCTTCTATAATTTTTAACTTTAATTCTGAAGGAACAAATATTTTAATTTCCGGTGTACTATAACTTTTGGGTAAATCCTCTATTATCTCATCTAGAGTTTTATCCGATCTGCTAAGTAAATCTAAAAATCTAAGGGCTGCATAAATTGCATCGTCAAAACCGAAATATTTATCGGCAAAGAATATATGCCCGCTCATTTCACCGGCAAGCAAAGCCTTTGTCTCAAGCATTTTACTTTTAATAAATGGATGACCGGTACGCCATATTATAGGATTTCCACCAAATGACTTAATTCTATCAACTATAAATTGGCTTGCTTTTACATCAACTATTATAGTTGCATTTGGATTTTCCTTTAAAATATCCTCAGCAAAAATACATAAAATTTGATCACCGAATAATATCTTCCCGCTCCCGCTTACAATACCGATTCTATCACCGTCACCGTCAAAAGCTATACCAAGATCGCAATTTTGTTCTTTAACTATTTTTATTAGTTCTTGTAAATTAGCAGGATTAGTAGGATCAGGGTGATGACTTGGAAAATTTCCGTCAATTTCACTATTTATGATTATGTTTTTATTAGTTAAACGGTTTTTTAGTTCTTCAATAATATTACCCGTTGCTCCATTACCAGAGTCCCAAGCTACTTTTAATTTCGGGTCAATGTTTATTCCCTCTAAAATACGCTTTAGATATTTAGATTGTATGTTATTGTCGTAGTCATTCCCGTGAGGTGTTATTGTCATCCTGACCTCGGGATCCAGTTAATATCGCTATGGATACCGCGATCAAGTCGCGGTATGACATTCTTTGAAATTAAAATCTTTGCCAATAAATCCTGTATTTGAGGACCGAAAAAAGATTTGCCGTTTTGCAGTATTTTAAAGCCGTTATCATCACGGGGATTGTGTGATCCCGTAACCATAATACCACCGCTAGGCATAAAGTGTTTATCGGCAAAATACAAAACCGGCGTTGGAACTACGCCAAGATTTATGATTTCAGCCCCTGCATCAGTTAATCCTAATTCTAAGGCCTTACAAAGGATAGGGGAGCTAAGCCGACCATCTAAACCGACACAGATTTTGTTGTTATTCTTCGTTATAGTCATCCCGACAAAACAAAATCCTATCTTATAAGCTACTTCTTCCGTTAAGTCTGTAAGACTATTGCCTCTTATATCATAAGCCCTAAAAATTTCTTTGTTAATTTGCATAAAAAAACTGTCTAATAAATAAAGAATTGGTATACGAAGATCAACTTCAAAAAGAGCAAGGAATCCACAAGGCGAGGAACGGAGCGTATCTTAATACGTGAGTACCGCAGACTTGTAGGATGACGTAGCCAATTTTTGAAGTTCATCGAGTATACAAGCTAAAGCTCTCACCTAAATACACTTCTTTAACTTTCTTGCTATTTGCTATTTCTTTAGCACTTCCTTCTAATAATACTTTACCTTCAAAAATAACATAAGCACGGTCAACTATATCTAAAGTGTCACGCACGTTATGATCGGTAATTAAAATACCTATATTAAATTCACGTAAGTAAGTAATTAGGTTTTTGATGTCGGAAATAGCAAGAGGATCAATACCTGCAAGCGGTTCATCAAGCATGATAAATTTAGGCTCTATTGCAAGTGAGCGTGCGATCTCAAGCCTACGCCTTTCACCACCTGATAAACTAGCGGCAGAAAGATCTTTTAAATGCACTATCGAAAATTTCTCTAGTAAATTATGGGTTTTTTGTTCAATTGCTTCTTTGTCATTTTCGGATATTTCAACTACAGCCTTAATGTTATCCTCAACAGACAATCCACGAAAAATTGAAGGTTCTTGAAGAAGATAACCGATCCCAAGCCTTGCTCTTAAATAAATAGGTAAATTTGTAATATTTGTATCGTTTAAAAGTAATTGTCCGGAATCCGGCTTCATTAAACCGATCATAATGTGAAAACAAGTTGTTTTACCGGCTCCGTTAGGACCGAATAAACCGACTATTTCCCCTTGTTTTATATTAAGCGATATATCGCTTAATATATTTCTTTTTTTATATGCTTTTGATATATTTTTAACTTGTAAGCTGTCCATCTTTTTTATTTGCTAAGGTTTTGTTACATGGATTGACTTCTCCATTGTCACTCCGTGGCTTGACCACGAGGTCCACTTTTTTAATTTTTTTATGGATCCCGCGATCAAGTCACGGGATGACAAGCCTAACGTTATTTATCAATAATATCTACATAATAGATTAGTTTATTAGTTTTTAAAACATTATCGTCACGTTGTAATATTACATTACCAAGTAGAATAAGTTGTTTATTATCGAAAAAATATTCCGCTGAATCTGCAAGTAATAATTCATTATTTATTTTTCTTTCTACAGTCAATTTAGTAGGAATAACTATATGATCAATAGTTTGTTTTTCATCTATTGTTTTATAAAAAATATATAATTCTTTCGTTCTAAGTATTGCATTATCGAAATAAACAACAACATTTCCAAGATATTCTGCCTTTTGTTTAGTTCTATCAATAATTAAAGTATCAGAAGTTAGATGTAAATTAGAAATATCTTTATCATTAGCATATATTGCAGTACTGATTATGAGAATCAAAACAAGTTTAATAATCCGATAAATCGATGATTGTAGAGACATTGCCTTTAAAAATTATAATATTATTTTCATCTACAGTATTAAAACTATCCGAAGTAACGGAAGAGTTTTTGTAAAGTAACGTAGCAGACGAATTGCCGGTTATATTTTTATTTACTAAATCAACCCGTGCATCGTTAGTGTTAAATATGATCTCATCAAAATAAAGTTTTACATCGTTCTTTAAATCTAATATGTTTGATTCTTCATCTAAAAAGCCTTCTTTCGCATGTATGATAAGAGGTTGGTCTTTATTTACGTTATAAATAGCATTTATTATATCTAATTTATATTTGTTATCCGACTCTTTTATAGCTCGCTCAGTTTTAATTGTATAAGCATTTAAGTTTTTATTTACTCCTTCAAAAATTGAATCTTTCAATATAATATTATATTTTAAATCAAAACTTTTATTATCTTTTAAGCTTTTTTTTGTAACATTAATATCTTCTTCTTCATTAGCATAACCACTTTTAATTAGTATATATCCTATATATAAAATTCCAAGTATTATTAAAAAATAGACAGATTTCCAAATTTTTTTCCGCCGTTTATAGGAAGATGGCATAAATTTTAGCTAACTCCTACCTTTAGTAAATCATGAATATGAATAATACCTGTAATGATATTATCATCAACAATCGGTATGTTAGTAATATTTTTAGATTTCATTAAATTTAAAGTTTCTTTTGCAAATGTTTCGGATGAAATACAGGTAGGGTTTTTAGTCATAATACTTGATGCTGTTTTTAAGTGGATTTGATCGCTGATATGACGACGTAAATCACCGTCCGTTATGATTCCTAGCAGATTTTTATTTTTATCTGTTACGAGTGCACACCCCAAACGTTTTTTATTCATAATGATTACAGTTTCAGCAAAAGAAGTATCCTTATATACTAAAGGTATTTCATCACCGCTACGCATTAGGTTTTTAATTTTTGTTAAATTAGCACCTATTGTACCTCCCGGATGATAAATCTTAAAATCATCTTTGGTAAAGCCTCGTTTTTCATGTACGGCAGTCATTAATGCATCGCCGAGTGATAACATTATTAAAGATGATATAGTAGGAGCACCTATGACAGAAGCTTCCGGGTATTCAGGTATTATTAATAAAAAATCACTTCTTTTAGCTAAAGTGGAATTTTTATTCATTGTCATTGCAGCAATTTTTATGGCAGAGTTCTTGCAATATGTGGTTATATTAAATAACTCTTTAGTTTCACCGGAATTAGAAAGCATAATAACTAGATCATCTTTTGTAATCATTCCTAAATCGCCATGGCTTGCTTCTGCCGGATGTAAATAGAAAGCAGGCATACCCGTTGAAGAAAAGCTAGCAGCTATTTTTCTTGCAATATAACCGCTTTTACCTATGCCGGTTAGGATTACCCGTCCTTTAAAAGATAATAAAAATTCTATAATTTTGTTAAAGTCTTCAGGGATATTTTCGGATAATTTTTCTAAAGCACTTGCTTCGTTAGAAATAACCCTCTTTGCGATGGTAAGATAATTATTTGTGTGGTTCATTGTTATTATTAACTCTAACTTATGGCATTCCCGCGTAAGCGGGAATCCATTAAATAAAAAGCATACACACTAAATTTTTTAAATTAAAAGCTCAATTAATTTCGCTTTTTTCTGGATTCCTGCCTACGCAGGAATGACATTTAATTAAAATACTTACGTTCTGTAATTATTTCAGCCGTTTCAGCATTATTTTCTTCATTCCAAGCTCGTTTTTTACTAGCATCACGTCGCTCAGGTTCTGAATTTTCCTTAGCATTATTCTTTGGTCTTGGATTATTTGAAGATTTATCTTTATCGGCATTTTTAATAGTTAGTTTTGCTTTGCCTTTATTGTCAAAACCGATAAGTTTAACTTTTACTATATCACCTTGTTTTAAAACACTGCTAACCGTTTCTATTCTTTCTTCTGAAATTTCACTAATATGAACAAAGCCGTCTTTATTACCTAAATAATTAATAAAAGCACCGGAATCTAAAACTTTCATTACCGTACCGTTGAATATTTCACCGAGCTCAGGTTCAACGGCAATAGCTTTAATTTTATCCAAGGCAATTTTCAGCTTATCTCTATCTGAAGCATAAACCGAAACCGTGCCGTTATCGCTTATATCTATTTTAGCACCGCTAGTTTCACAAATTTCCTTTATTACTTTACCGCCGGGACCTATGATCTCCCTAATTTTATCTTTATCTATTTTTATAGTGGTAGTAGTAGGAGCATTTTTACTTAGTTCGCTATTTGGTTCACTTATTACCTTATTCATTTGTTCAAGGATATGCAAACGTCCAAGCCTTGCTTGTTCTAGAGCTGTTTTCATTATCTCAAAATTTACACTGGATATTTTAATATCCATTTGCAATGCAGTAATCCCTTCACTAGTTCCTGCAACTTTAAAGTCCATATCGCCGAAATAATCTTCATCGCCAAGAATATCCGATAACACAGCAAATTTCTTGCCTTCTTTAACAAGCCCCATAGCAATACCTGCAACCGGTGCTTTGATCGGAACACCGGCGTACATTAAAGCAAGAGAGCTACCGCAAACGGTTGCCATTGAAGAAGAGCCGTTAGATTCCGTAGTTTCAGCTACAATTCTTATAGAATAAGGAAATTGTACTTTAGTAGGTAATAAAGGATTAATAGCACGCCAAGCAAGCTTACCGTGTCCGACTTCACGACGACTAGGTGCTCTCATCGGCATTGCTTCATTAACAGAGTAGGGCGGGAAGATATAATTGAGCATAAAACGCTCTTTATACTCACCCTCTAAGCTGTCAACTATTTGCTCATCTAAGTTAGTACCAAATGTAGCACTGACTAAACTTTGTGTTTCACCTCTAGTAAATAAAGCTGAACCGTGTGCGGAAGGTAATAAACCTACTTCACAGGCTATTTGTCTTATATCCGTGGGACTTCTTCCAGCAATACGTTTATTCTTTTCTAAAATTTCTTTGCGTAATACATCTGATTCAACAGATTTTAAAGCTGATTCTATTTGATAATTATTATATTTTTTATTTTCTATGTCGCTTACAAAATGTGTGAGAACTTTTTCAGGGATTAAGTCTAAATTAGTGCTACGTTCCTGTTTAGATTTAATCGCAAAAGTTTGTTCAATTTCTTTTGCAAATAACTGCTCAATTTCTTCCTTTAATGCAGCAGGATATAAATCTTGCATTTCAAGTTTCGGTCTTTTAGCTTCTTCTGCTAGTTTTTTAATTATCTTTACTACCGGCTGAAAGCTTTCAAATCCAAACTTCACAGCTTCTAGCATCTTTTCTTCAGAAAGCAAATGTGCTTCCGATTCAACCATCATTACTGAATCTGTTGTTCCTGCAACTACTAAATCAAGTTGACTTGTTTTTAATAATTCAAGTGTCGGATTTAAAACAAATTCACCGTTGATTAAGCCGACTTTACTTGCAGCAACTATTTCTAGATAAGGAGCAGGGGATAGGCTAAGTGCAGCCGATGCACCGATAATTGCAAGTATATCTACCGGAGTTTCAGGGTCATATGAAAGAACGGTACAAGTTACATGCGTTTCATTAACAAAAGCCGGATGAAATAACGGTCTAATCGGTCTATCTATTAAACGAGATACTAAAACTTCTCTATCTGATCCTTTTCCCTCACGCTTAAAAAAACCACCTGGTATTTTACCGGCAGCAGATGCCATTTCTCTATAATTAATTGTTAAGGGAAAGAAGCCGATACCCTCTTTTGCTTTGTTAGCTACTACTGCCGTACATAATAAAACGGAATTACCCATTTTTACCGTAACCGCACCATCAGCCTGACGTGCTATTTTACCTGTACTAAGCTCAAGAACTTTTCCGTTCCATGTAACACTCTTAGTTATTTCGTTAAACATCTATTTATCTCATTTCATAATTTATATTGTATTTTTGTTCTTAACGTAATTCTCGGATCTTTATTATGTCATTCCCGCGTAGGCGGGAATCCAAGGTAAAGCAAGATAAATCGAGCTTTTAATTTTAAAAACTTGTTGTATATGCACATTTTAATTACTGGATTCCCGCCTACGCGGGAATGACATTGTACACTTTCTCCGCGCCATGTAACAACGCCCTTACTGTAAGGGAATGACATCAGTATTGCAGGGATGACAGCCCAACTACTTCACCTTTCTAATCCCTAGCTTATTTATCAAATCTAGATATTCGCTAATACTATTCTTTTTAATATAATTAAGTAATCTGCGGCGACGCCCGACTAAAATTAATAATCCACGTCTTGAAGTATGATCTTTATGGTTAGATTTAAAATGCTCGGTTAAGTTAGTAATTCTTTCGGTTAAAATAGCACATTGCACCGCACTTGAACCGGTATCATTTTCCGTTATAGCATATGCTTTAATTAATTGTTGTTTACGTTCTGTAGTAATCGACATCGATAATTTCTCCTTATTTATTGTAAATTAAATACTCGTAAAGAATGAAAGCAACTGTTGTTTAAGCTACCTATTGCAAGCAGAACGCCTTTATAGCGAATCCACAAAAGACTAGCATCTTGTTCATAATCAAGTAAACATTTCTGCCCATATCTAATTTTTTGTGCTTGCTCGTCGGTCGCATCAAGAACCAGGATGTCGTCCAGTATTGCTTCTATCTTTATACTTATTTGTCTCAAGAAATTCTTGTGTAATTTCTTCGGGTGAAATAATATGAATAGCATTTTCTTCTTTAAATATTCCAACCTGAGTACGGCGTAATTCTATCACAAATCCTAAACTTTGCAAGGATAATGCCAAATCTTCTGCTAAAGTCCTTATATAAGTACCTTTTGAGCATTCCGCATAGTAGGTAGCGGTGGCATTTTTCTCATCGAAATTTATACATTTTAGATCATAAATAGTTATATTACGCGCTTTTAATTCTACTTCTTTCCCTTCTCTAGCCAATTTATAAGCTCTTATGCCATTAACTTTAAGAGCTGAAAAAGCCGGTGGTATTTGCGTTATGCTACCGATAAACTTAGAACATACGGCATAAGCCTCATCTTGAGAGGGAATATAATCTTTCGTTGCTATTACTTTGCCTGCATAATCACCGCTATCGGTTTGCGTCCCGAATTTTACGGTAAAAATATAGGCTTTTTTAGCATCAATTAGTAGCTGTATTAATTTTGTAGCTTCACCACCGCAAGCGGCAGTACTCCTTCTGCTTCTACGTCTAAAATACCGGCATGCCCTATCTTAACTTTACCTAGTATTTTTTTACTATACTAACAAGTTTAGCAGAACTTATACCTCTTGGTTTATAAATATTTAACCAATAATTACTCATTAATATACTTCTATAAAATGAAGGATTGATAGACGAAGTTTAATTTCAAAAAGAGCAAGGAGTCTGCAAGGCAAGGAGCGGAGCGTATACTTAATACGTGAGCACCACAGAGCTTATTAAGACGACGTAGCCAATTTTTTAAATTAAACGAGTATATCCTTGACTTAAATTGAGAAAATCTTTAATATATAGTTCTAGCCAATAGAGATTTAGGTTAGACCAAATAATGACGATTAACCCAGCTAATATAGAAAATCCTCCCTCTAAAATCAATATATATCTTTCCAAACTTACCGATTACATTTGGCCCATAAAACGTCACGAAGTTTCTAAATTTTTATTCATAACCTTATTAATGTTCTGTATTTTATTTATCCAAAATTTAATCAGAGCTTTAAAAGATAGTATTGTTACCACTATGATCGGTGCCGAGACTATCTCGTTTTTGAAATTTTGGGGAGTAATGCCGTCTGCTTTCTTAATGACTGCTATCTATGTAAAGCTTGTTAATAGGATGAAAGCAGAAAATATATTTTATCTTGTTATATCAATTTTTTTGGCATTTTTTGCTTTATTTGCTTATATTATTTTTCCAAATCATGAAACATTACATTTAAGCCCTGTAACCGTTCAAAATTTAACAGCAAGCTTACCTAATTTAAAATGGTTTATATTGCTTTTATCAAAGTGGAGTTTTTCGTTATTTTATATAATAGCCGAATTATGGCCAAATGTAGTTTTTGCATTACTTTTTTGGCAATTTGTTAATAATATTACTACAGTAGAAGAATCTAAAAGATTTTATCCGTTATTTGGATTACTAAGCCAAACAGGTATTTATTTGGCAGGACAATTTTTAGAAAATCTAAGTAATATTAATGAGTATGTAACTAATAAATTCGCATTGCAATCGTCTTGTCACACGCTTTCTATACAAATTATACTAACTATAGTATTAATTTTAGGCATCATCGCTATTAAAACTTTTTGGCTACTTAATCATAAAGTACTAGACAAAGAGCATATGGCTTTACTCAAGTTTAAAGCAAAGAAAAAATCAATGACTATTGCCGCAAGCTTTCAAATGATTCTATCGTCAAGACATATTAGATTAATTGCAACTTTACTTATTTGTTACGGTATTGCAATAAATTTAGTAGAAGGTCCTTGGAAAGCAGCAGCTACTAAAATTTATAAAACTCCAACCGAATATGCAGTTTTTATAGGAAGTTATTTGAGTTATACCGGAGCATTTACTATTTTATTCGTCGTACTTGGTTCAAATATAGTTAGAAGACTTGGCTGGTTTACGGCAGCTATTATCACACCTTTAATAGTTTTTGTTACCGGTATATTATTTTTTGCCGTTAATAATTTTGAAGGATTTGCCGGTTTAATAATAGCAAACTTCATTCTAACCGATCCTGCTTTAATTGCTATAACTATTGGTGCTATTCAAAATGTGCTTAGTAAATCAAGCAAATATACCTTATTTGATTCAACAAAAGAAATGGCTTATGTCCCTTTAGACCCGGAAATAAAAATAAAAGGTAAAGCAGCGGCTGATGTAATCGGTACAAAACTTGGTAAATCAGGTAGTGCATTTTTACAATCATTAGTATTTATAATATTACCTTCCGCTAGTTATCAATCTATTTCCGTCTGTTTAATGATTATCTTTATAATTACCTGTTTGATATGGATTTGGGCAGTAAAAGAACTTAATAAAGAATATAAAAACTCTATTAAAATTTCTCAATAATAATATTAGATTTTTCTTGATATTCCTAAAATCCATATATACTATCTTTGACAGTATAACACACACTGCAAAAAAGATATGTTATGTCATTCCCGCAGAGGCGGGAATCCAGAAAAAAGCGAGATAAATCGAGCTTTTAATTTAAAAATCTAGTATGTTTAGACTTTTTAATGTCTGGATTCCCGCTTTCGCGGGAATGACATCAGCATCACAGAGTCTTCATTGTTTACAGTTTGTGCTAATTAATTTTTAATTAAATTAGAGGTTTTATGAGTAAAGACGGTAACCCGGATACAAGTGAATTTGATCCTTTAGCAAATAAAGAATATACGGAAGAACAAAAGCAAAAATTAGAACAAGAAGAAAAAAATTTTTTATCTCAAAGTACAACCACAGAGCCGCAAGCTGATGATGGTTTTATCGTTACGCCTGCATCGTCTACTCAATCTACACCTTCAATCAGTAGCTTATCGGGTAGTATCTCTCCTGACGGTCAGACATCAGACCCAATAACCAAGGCTGTAAGAGAAACAATTATACAACCACAAAAAGATAATTTAATAGAACAAATATTAAAAGACCTGGCAGTCCTTGCAGACCGCGATTTAGCTGAACAAAAAAGAAAAGAAATAGAAGAGGAAAAAGAAAAAGATAAAACATTAAGTGCTTTTTTCGGTAATCCGGCTAATAGAGAATTTATTGATAGGGCTTTAGAAAATCCTGAGCTTAAAAAGAAATTAGAATCAATAGAAATAGCAGGTTATAAAAATGTTCTCTCAACATATAGTGCCGCTAATGGATACCAGGGTGGATTTAAGCCGGTACAGTGGGAAAACCAAATAAGTGCAAGCGATCTTAGAGCCACGGTAGTTAAAAATGATGCAGGCGATGAACTCTGTACCTTAAATGAAACAACTGTTAAAACTAAGCCTTTTACTGTAGCTAAACAAGACGGTACTCAGGTTCAAATCAGTTCATATAGAGAAATAGATTTTCCTATAAAACTTGATAAAGCCGATGGGTCAATGCACTTATCGATGGTAGCATTAAAAGCTGATGGCACAAAGCCCCCCAAAGATAAAGCCGTATATTTCACTGCCCACTACGAAGAAGGACCAAACAATAAACCTCTACTTAAAGAAATAAGCTCGCCGAAACCTTTAAAATTTGCCGGAGACGGACCGGATGCGGTAGCTTATATTGAGCATGGCGGAGAAATTTATACGCTTGCGGTAACACGCGGTAAATATAAAGAAATGATGAAAGAGGTAGCGCTAAACAAAGGGCAGAGCGTTGACTTATCACAAACTATAGCTGAAGATTTAACAAAGGTACAAAGTCGATCTCAAGAAATACCACAACCAACAATAACTCCAAATCAAGGATTGCAGTCATCTATTGAAACGCCTACTACTGTACCGCCAATTACTCCTGCCAACCAGCCACTGCAACCTGACACTTCACAAGTGCAGCCGCCGCAACAAGTGAATCCAAATCTCCTTAATGCAGCTACAGCTTTATCAGGCAGCATGCAAGATTTATTAAATTATGTAAATGCAGGTTTAACAAAAGAAAAAGACGGTAATAAACAAATTGATTTAATTAACGAAGCAGCCACGGCAATTCTTAATAATGAGAAAAGTGATATTCCTGAAAAGCAGGCTAATCTCATTGCTTTAACTGAAAATACGGTCAATAATAACGACCTCACACCGGATACAAAAGTAGCTGGAGTAAATGCGGTATTAGAAACCATAAAAAATGATCAGAATACCCCAGACCTAGAAAAATCAAAAATGCTTGAAGGTACAGTAGCTATCGCATTAAATTCAGAGAATCTTGAGCCAACACATAAGCAGCAAATAGTGGGAAAAACAACAGAACTTGCTTTAACATTTAATGATGAATTAGATAGAGGGACAGCACTTAACGGTCTCAGCGATACAATAATAAATAGTAACCTCCCTGATGAACAAAAAGGGAGTATGCTTATAGGAATGGGCAACAAGATAAACGAGTCAAAACTTACTCCTAAAGAAAAGAGCCAATTAATAGGGGGTATATTAGAGAAAGGAAAAGAAGCAGGTGTTTTAACCGCGGAACAACAACAATTGATACAACAGAATTTAGATAAGATTACGGCGGAACAAACTAAAAATGCTGAAATAGCAGAAGTGCAAGGTATTTTAGCTCACCCTGCATTTAATCCCATCGCTAAAACTGAGGCAATACAAAATGTTACTATAAAGGTTTTAGACGGTCCGGCTAACGCAGAGATAAAAGGTAAAACACTTGAAAATATTACTAAAGTAGTTGCTGAGAGTCCTTTGGACGGTCAAGATAAAGCAGACATTGTTAAAGGTATGGGTGAGGCTATAGCTAGTCATAAAACTATGGCACCTACAGAAAAAATTGCTGCTATAGAATCCGTAGAAAAAGGGATTGCAAATAATGCTACTGATTTAAAAGATAAAAAGCTAATGACTAAAGGGTTAGTAGAAGGTGTTTATGAAGGCAAAGCAAGTCCTGAAGTAACTTCTGAAATGACCAAAGCAGTTTCTAGCGGAATTGATAAAAGTACTGCTACACCGGAAGATCAAAAAGCTCTTAAAAATGCAGCAAGTGAAGCAGTTTTAGATAGAGAAACTCGAAATTTAACTGAAGGGTTAAAAGGACAAGAACCTAAGCCTCGCGATGATATATATAACAAAGCCCAAGATGTGGCTGATGCATTAAAAAATGTTATTACCCCTGTTTTAGATGCTCATCCTGAAAAACGTGAACTCTCAGAAGAAGAAGTTGTGAAAACAACTTCTAATATATTAAGTAATGTATCTAGCTATGTGAATAATTTACGTAATATTCTTTCCTCAAGCGGTGGTTTTAAGACCTCAGAAGAGAAAAGGGCGGAATCAGATCAAAAAATTAATGAAGTAAATGAAAAGTTTAATGAAAAACCTTCTATAGAAGAAAAACTAGCTTTTATTCAATCTAATTTAATTGATAATAAAGAAAATTTGTCTAAAGACGTCCGTTTACAAATTATAGATGATTTATTAAAGAAAGAGGCGGAAGAACGAGGAGCAGCCTTTGAAGACAAAGAACGTAAAAGTGAAATACAAGGTGTAAGAGTGGTGTCAGGAAAATCTGAATTAAAACCTGTAAATAAAGATGAGCCGGATATTGAAAAAGCTAAAATGGTAGTAGGAAAAGATAAAGTTAATATAAAAGACAATGTAAAAATTATGGAAGCATTAATGAATGCAAAAAATAGCATACAGACAGAAAGTAAATCACTTCCTATAAAAAGAGATCCTCCAATACAACGCTAATTAATAGTTTATAGAGATGTCATTCTTATCTAAAAGTGGTTTTGTTTTATGTTATTCTCGCGAAAGCGGGAATCCAGAAAAAAGTAACGTAAATTTTTAGTTTCGAAAACTTATATCATTGATATGTCTTAATTACTGGATTCCCGCTTTTTTGCGGGAATAACATTGAGAGAACCCCATGCAACAAGGCTGCTTTTAGCTAGGAAATGACATCTTGAAGTAATTAATTGTAAGACTATTTAGCCGAAGCTTACAGTGTTCCTTGTACTGAGGTTCACAAGAACAGAGTAATATTTTATGTATTAGATACATTAGTTTTTAGTTTTTCTTTTCCGGCTAAACATTTTACTAAATTATTAACGGCTTGTTGTTCTTCCGTGCTATTAATTTTCATAAAATTTCTTGAAACTTCAATGCACATACGTTGATGTTGAGTATGTACAGGTTGAGGTTTATTAGCTTCTTCTAACCCTTCAAAGAAATAATCAATATTCCTATCTAAAGCTTCTGCGATTAGTACTAGCCTTCCTACAGAAATTCTATTAATTGCTTTTTCGTATTTTTGTAATTGTTGATGAGTAACATCAATTACTTCAGCAAGTTGTTGACGAGACAACCCCTTAGCGAGTCTTAAAGAATAAATTTTCTTGCCGATAAAACTATCGATTTTTTGTATAATATCGTTTTTTCTACCCATTATCTTCTCCTTGGTTACTCATTATATCTATATTTAAAAATTTTCTTTGAACAAAAATGATATTATCCTATGTTATTATAAAACATGTGGTTATTAATAATTTTATACCATTAAACTTATCCAATTGTAAGTAGAAATAATACCATAAATTAATATCATAAGCAACTATAAAATAACATTTTTTAAGTTTTTTGTAATTATTTGGTAAATAATTATTAAAGAATCATGCGGGGTTCTTTCTTATCGATAAAAAATATCACAAGAACTTTAAATATTTTTTAAAAGATAAAATATCAATATCTTATATTTAAAAACTTATTTAATGAAAGTATAAATTACAGTTTATAAAAAAGCTAAATTTTGGCGTATTGTAGAAAAATATATAATGAATGCAAGGGGAAATTTCATTTCTATATTAATATTTCAAATCAAAAATAAAGTGAGTTTCATTTTAATTATAAATTAATTATTTACAGCGAGCTTATTTAAGATTAAATATAAAATTAATAATAAAAACTTAAGCTTATAATGAAAAAAATTTTTAATTGTCTTTATGTGGCCTTATTTAGAACAATAGAAGATGATGGCGTTGAACATTCCGGATATATGTCATTTATGATACTTTTATCTATTTTTCCTTTCCTAGTATTTTTATTAGCTTTAACAAGTTTTTTAGGAGCTTCAGAACTTGGTCAAAATTTTATACAAATTTTTCTAGAGAGTCTTCCGGAACAAGCAACGGAATCAATAGAAAAGAGAATACGAGAATTACTAAGTGCTCCTCCTCAAAGTTTAATGAATCTTGCCATCGTAGGCAGTGTTTGGACTGCTTCTTCTTTTGTAGAATGTTTAAGAACTATTTTAAATCGTGTATATCAAATAAAATCTCCACCCCCTTATATAAGAAGAAGATTACTCAGTATTATACAGTTTCTTATAATTAGTGCTTTGATTACCTTTACTATGTTTCTTTTAGTAGTGATTCCAATAATATTTACGAAAATTCCAATAATATTAGAGACTATTGAAAAATATAAGATCATTTTAAATTTTATAAGATATTTTTTAATTTTAATTTTATTATTTTTAGGAGCTTCGTCTTTGTATTATATATTACCTAATGTAAAATTAAATTTCGTTGATGTATTCCCAGGAGCTTTATTAACCGTGATATTATGGATAATAAGCGGCTATTTGCTTTCAACTTATATAGTCTACTACAACCAATTAAATTTAATGTACGGTTCCCTTGGTAGTATAATAGTTACATTAATATTCTTCTATATTATAAATATGATATTTATCTATGGTGCAGAATTTAATTATCTAATGAAAAATTATGAAAATATAGAGTGAAGTGCAGCTTAAAGCGCTTCATAAGTATTTAGTTTTACAAAAATAAAATAATTAATTGAAACAATTGCGGCAGTTTTATATTTAAAACTTTATATCAATCTTTATTTTAGTTGTAAAAAAACAATTATTTTTTAGTTTTTAGGTTTTGTAAACAAAATACAAATTATTTAAAAAACTCCGGTTTAAATAACATAAAGCTCTCTTGAGATGATGTCGGTAATGGAGTTAAATTATATTGCGGATCGAAAGCGTTACCGTAAATTTTTTCTATTTTTTGGAGAGAGCTAGGAGATTTTAAAGCCAATAATATTGATTTTAAAATAGTGAAAATTGCTATATACGGATCAGTTTCGGGAGAAGATAGGCGATGTTCTATACGTTTAGGAAAAGAGTTTGGAATTCGTACGGCTACGCTTCTGTTATTTCCACCGTACGATATATGCGTAGGGGCCATAAATTTTTTATTTATCCGTGAATAATCTAGAGTAGTCGGCATAAAAGCGAGTAGGGTGTCTAACATATAGTGACATAGCCCTTGTGCTGCTAAAATTATGTCATAATCATTGAAGTCGGAATTAAAATTAATATGAAAGTGCATGCTATTACCATAATCATCTAAAAACGGCTTAGGAGAAAAATCTATATAACCGTTTAACTGCTGTGCCATTTTTTTTAAAATAGTTTTAACCTCTAATATATTTTTTATATATTGTATTAAGTTCGCAGAAGGAGGGAGGTCTATTTCAAATTGGTTATTACCTTTTTCTTTTTTTATTTTAGAAATTTTAAATCTAGCTAAGTACTTTCTTGAAAGTATTTCAAATGTAGCTATATCAATATTGGGACTTAAATAAAACTCTATTTCTACGCCTATAATAGGAATTAGGTTATAGTCTTGGTGAAATTGTGCTATTGTTTTTTCCAGCTGTTTATTTTTTTGTAAACGGTTGGATAAAGTATTGATAAAACTATTATAATTAATATAGGGTATTTTCATGGAAGGATTAATAAACGAACCAATTTATTATAAAATTTTTGATAAAACATTCAATAATTCTAGTCATAGATATATAAAAAAAAATAACTCTATAAATGAAACAGAAATAGTTGAAAACAAAAAATCTATTACTACTTATTTTAAAGCACAAGATATTTTAATTTTAAACCAAGTGCATAGCAACCAAATTGTTAATGCTGATGATTCTATAATTGCCGTACCTGACGCAGATGGAAGCATTACAACTAAAAAAAATTTAGTATTAGTGGTACAATCGGCAGATTGTGTACCGGTACTACTTGCAAGCGGCGACGGTAAAATAATCGGAGCAGCACATGCGGGTTGGAAAGGAAGTATAAATAATATTATTAGTAATATAGTTACTAAAATGACAGAAAAAGGAGCAAAGAATTTAATAGCAGTGATAGGTCCTGCTATAGCTCAAAGTTCGTATGAGGTTGATGAGGAATATTATAAAGCTTTCCTAAGTAAGGATATTAACAATAAACAGTTTTTTATAAACTCAATAAAAGAAAATCATTATATGTTTGATTTACCGGCTTTTGTAGAGTTAAAACTTAAAGAAGCAGGCGTTAAAAATATAAAAAATATTGGTGAAGATACTTACACAAATCCCTTAAAATATCCAAGTAAAAGACGCTCATTTCACTTGCAAGAACCTTATGATGAGAATATATTGTCAGCTATCGTAATAAAATAAGTATACTCGATGAACTTCAAAAATTGGCTACGTCGTCTAATAAGTTCTGCGGTGCTCACGTATTATTATACGCTTCGCTCCTCGCCTTATAGACTCCTTGCTCTTTTTGAAGTTGATCTTCGTATACCCCTCTTTATTTATCCAGAGTATATTAATGAATCAAGATAAACCTTATTATCAAATAGTTTATGCACCCAACGATATTTTTAAAAAACAAGCAGAATATATAGACGTTGTTGATGATAATATTCGTACTATTATCGATAAAATGCTTCAGACTTTACATATAGAAAGAGCAGTGGGCTTAGGTGCTAATATGGTTGGAATATTAAAGCGTATAGCGGTAGTTGATCTACATGAAAATAATAAATCATCGCCTATAGTTTTTATTAATCCGGAAATAACTTATTTTTCTGAAGAAAAACAAACTTTTATTGAGGGTTCTTTATCGTTTCTAGGCATTGAAGCAGCTATTACACGATCAAAAATAATCAAAGTGAAATATTTGGATTATGGAGGTAGTAAACAAGAATTAGAAGCAGAAGACTTTTTAGCGACTGTAATTCAGCACGCAATAGATTATTTAAACGGCAAAACTTTCTTAGATCATTTATCAAAACTTAAGCGTGATACGCTCCTTAAAAAAATGCTAAAGCACATAACACTCCATCCTCCACATATTCACGGTAGCGGTTGTAGACATTAAGGTAGTCGATACCGAATCGTCATTGCAAGCAGCATGTTATGTGGATCGTGAAAACGTACTCGGGTGTTAGTACCGGACAGTTTTTAAAAAGCCCTCAATGTCATTCATGCGAACGCAGGAATCCAGGCTAAAAATCTTGATTTTCAAGATTTTTTTATTATATCGTTTTCTTCTTAAGTAAAGCCTTCAAAAAGCTTTACTTAACTGGACGCCCGCTTTTAGCTAGGAATGACATAGAGTAAAAACTGTCCGGTTATAAGTCATCATTCCGTGGCTTGACCACGGGATCCAAAAAATAACTAACATTGTTACCAGACTACATGTTTTGGATCCCGTGAATAAATCACGGGATGACATAAAGTAAAGGATCACATCTTTACAAGCCGTAGCCAAGCTTCCCAGTCACGTTTGCCTAAATCTTCTTCAAACGATAATAAATCTTTTACCGTCTGCTTACATATTTCTACGGAAGGTACAGCATAATCCATTAAGCTATTGCCAAACTATAACTTACTGCTTCAAAAAAATCTGTAAAATTATCGGCAGTTTTACGAATATAATTTTTTATCCTAAACCAATGATGCTCTATTGGATTTAGATCGGGACTATAGGTGGGTAATAATAAAATACTAGCTCCCACGGATTTTATTAACTCTTCTATCTTTTTACTTTTATGAAAGTTAATATTGTCCATTATTACCACTTGCCCTTGCTTTAATTCTTTTATCAAAAACTCTCTTACATAAGTTTCAAATAGCTCACTATTACAACTTCCTTCAAAAACTAAAGGGGCAATAATATCCTTATTACAGAGGGCAGCTATCATAGAAACCCTTCTTTTATGTTGAAATATTTTCTTACCGTAACATCTTGATCCTTTTTGACTCCACCCCTTTATAGGACATGCATTATCCTCTATGCCAGATTCGTCTAAATATACTAAATCTTTTCGTGGTATATCTTTTATTTTCTCTATAAATTCGAACCTGGCATTCTCATCTCTCTTGGGATGAATAAAAGTTTTTTTTATATGTGTAACCCAATTTTTGAATATATCTCCAAATAGTAGTAGGTGCATATTTGCCCGATACTTTCGCAAGCTCTTTTAAGCTCTTATCTTTATTATTATCGATAAACTCTTTAAATTCCTTTATGTCGCTTATCTTAATATTGTGACCTTTTTGATAATTCTCCTTAGGTTTTATATCACCAGTCTCTTTTTTAATATCTATCCACTTATGCAAAGTCTGCCGTGAGATATTAAGTAATTTTTTAACCTTAGTTATACTTAATCCCTCCTCTATTAGCTTTAAGGCTCTTATTCTTAGTGCGTATGGATATGGCTTACTCATTGCTAGTAATAAATTTTATTTACTTATAGCTTATTACTTTTAGTTATAATGTCAATAGCTTAATAGATTATGCTGTACTATAAGCTCTTGTTGTTCTATAGAGTTTAGTAAACATTGCGTTTTACAAGCTTGTTCTAAATGGTAGGTATAAAACATAGCTTCATGAATAGTTTTGCCGCAGGTAATAGCACCGTGATTACGAAGTAACATCACATAATTTTGTTTAAGGTCATTAATAAGTCTAGTACTTTGCTTGTCAGCATCTAGCACTAGAGAATTATAATCATGATATGATATTCTGTCGTAAAAATGTAATGCCCACTGGCTGATTGGTAAAAGCCCGCATTTTAAAGCAGAAACCGCTATGCTTGCTGGAGTATGATAATGAAAAATAGCAGAAATATCAGGGCGTGTTTTGTAAATACTACCATGAATAAAGTAACCGGTTTTATTATATTGATATTCTTCTCCTTCTAAAATTCTTCCGTCTAAACTAACTTTTAAAAGATTCTCCGTAGTTACTTCTTCAAATCTTAATCCAAAAGGATAAATATAGTAAAAATCAGCTTCTTTAGGTCTTGCGGATAGAGGCGTATAAGTATGATCATCCAGCGATAAATACGCCATTATTTGGTAAGCAGCAGCTAAATTATATTTTATATCCATAACAGTCAACTTTTAAAAGGCATATATATATTTTCCCCTTCTGTTTCTATAATCTCTTCTTTAGGAGCTTTTATACATTCCTGTAAAGATTTTTTACCTAAATACGGTGCTAGATTATAATTTAATACATAACATTGTAAATTATCTTTCTTACCGCTAAAGTTAAATTCAATTTTATTGCCTTGCTCCCATAGCTTTTTAATTTCTGTTGTTTGTTGGATAAAATTCTTTTGTTCTAAGTTTAAATGTTTGATTCTTAGTATATTTTTTACTACAGAAAACGTAGAAACAGCAAGAAGCAGAAGAAATATAAACAACTCTTTGTTACTTTGCTTATTTAGGAAGATACTACTTTTAACATATGAAGCTGCAATCATTCCGATAGCTATAACATAACATCCTAGATATCTAAGTAACGATGCTCCTCTAATTGCTTCCTCATAACTAAAGTTAAAGAAATATAAATATAATCGCCACAAGGCAAAGATTATAAAGCAAATAAATGTACTGAGCAGAAAAAATTTATATTCTTTCAACACATCAGGTTTATATTTACGAATTCCATACCATGCCGCTATACAAATAGTATATACAACTAAACTTCCTTCTTTTACTAAGAATAATAGGAGAAATTTACCGTAATTTAACAATAATGATCTATGCTGTTCATTAAAATTTTCTGCAATATATACTAAATTGCTAAAACTATGTTCACCTCTGTCAAAAAAATCATGAGTATTTTTAAAATAACTCATCCAAATAAAATTACATAGAATCGGTAGGGTAAGTAGTATCAGATATACAATATAATCACTTGATTTTTTAGGTTTTTTATAAAAAATTGTGTAGTGAGCTATAAGAATTATCGAAGCAAAACTTGCAAACCATGTTCCAATTTCTCGGAAAGAGGCAAGCAATATCGTGATAGGTAAAATAAGCAATAATGCTTTTTTCTTGTCTTCTTCAAGTATATAAATCACAAAAATAGCTCCGAACATTAATCCAATAGTACTATCGTTATATATTGAGCGAATTCCCGTCGTATATAATACTACACTGCAAAGTAAAAGTGAAAACAACACACCTTGCCAAAGCTTCTTGTTTACAGCAAGAGGTGTTAAAAATGCAGAAATGAGCAAATAATACATTACCATCCGAATAACCTGAAAGTGAAAGCATAAAATAATGATAAACGGCAGCACCTCTTGGATAATGGGCGTGAGTAGTAATAATGGAAGTTAACGAAGCCTGATTCTCAAAAACACCGGAATATAGCAATTCCTTAGTAAATATCCCCCAGTGCGAAAAATCATCATAAGCATGCAGCGATGCTTCTCTTGTATAAAGAAAAAATATGAAAATTAGTAAAGTAAATATGATAATTTCAATCACATTTTTTCTAGATTCCTGCTTCCGAGAGGATGACATGAAAACTAAAAATATACCAATGAAATAACATATATATGTTGCAGCCGGTAATAGCTTTAACATAGCGAAGCAATACAAAATTGCTACTAATATGCTTACCGTTATAGGAATAGCGAAGGTCAATTTTGTTTTGAAATATTTGGCAAAAAAAGACGAGAACCCAAAAAGGCTTAATATCGGTATTATGATCATATTAATTTGTAAATAATTTTTCCGTCATGAGCTACGAAAAAATTGAAAATTTTGACGAAGCAATCTCAGGATATTTGACGAAATTGCCGTGCTCTACGACTGCTCGCAATGACGATGACGAGCAACGCCTTTATCACCCATGTTTAATTTTAGCTTGTGCTGCGGCGATTCTTGCTATAGGAATGCGGTATGGAGAGCAAGAAATATAGTTTAAATTCATTCTATGGAAAAATTCTATAGAAGCAGGGTTTCCTGCATGTTCTCCGCAAGCACCGAGTTTTAAATTAGCATTACTACTTTTTCCATGTTTTATAGCAATTTCAATTAATTCTCCTACTCCTTCTTCATCGAGAGTAGTAAACGGATCAGATTCAAAAATTTTTTCTTCTAGGTAATATGGAAGGAAAGATGCAATATCGTCTCTAGAAATTCCATATGTAGTTTGAGTTAAATCATTAGTCCCAAAGCTGAAATAGTCAACTTCTTTGGCTATTTTTTTACTACTAAGTGCTGCTCTCGGTAGCTCAATCATAGTACCGAGACTAAAAGAGAATTTATGTTTATAATTTTTTTCTAATTCGTGGATTATCTCATAAATATCAATTTTAAGCTTTTTTATCTCTCCTACATTACTAATCAGAGGAATCATTAGCTCTAAATTACACTCTATATTTTCTTTTTTATGTAGCTCGAAAATGGCTGTAAAGATTGCTTCAACTTGCATTTGATAAATTTCCGGTGAACATATACCAAGGCGGCACCCGCGATGACCAAGCATAGGATTTACTTCATGCATAGCATGAAGACGCTGATTAATCATAGATAAAGGTAGATTTAAGCTATTTGCTAGATTTTTTTTATCTTCATCGGTGGTAGGTAAAAATTCATGCAACGGCGGATCAAGTAATCTAATATTTACCGGTTTGCCTTTCATTACTCTGAATAAAGCTTTAAAATCTTCAGTTTGCAGAGGTAATAATTTTTGTACGGCAAACTTTCTTCGCTCTATATCAGGAGCAATAATCATTTCCCTTACTAAAGGAATTTTATTTTTATCAAAAAACATATGTTCGCTACGGCACAAACCGATACCTTGAGCTCCAAACTTTACGGATACTAAAGCATCATTAACCGTTTCTGCATTTGCACGAACTTTTAAGCTACTAATTTCGTCTGCCCAATCTAAAATTAACTTTGATTCCTCACTGAAAGTAGGTTGCATTAACGGCATTTCACCTAAGAAGATTTTACCGCTACCTCCGTCAATCGTTATAACGTCACCTTGTTTAATAATTATGTCATCCACACTTAATGTTTGCTTCTTCTCATCTATTAATAAATTACTTGTGCCGCAAACACAAGGTTTCCCCATACCTCTTGCAACAACTGCAGCATGTGAAGTCATTCCCCCTCTAATAGTTAAAATACCTGCAGAAACATGCATCCCGTTAATATCTTCGGGACTGGTATCATGGCGTACTAAAATTACTTTATGGTGATGAGATAATTTTTCGGCATCATAAGGCGAGAATACTGCAATACCTGTTGCAGCACCCGGAGAAGCAGGAAGGCCCTCGGCAATAGAAGTAAGCCCCTTACTATAATCAATTCTTGTATGTAATAATTGATTTAATGATTCCGGATCAATTCGCATTAAGGCTTGTTCTTTAGAAATAAGCTTTTCTTCCACCATTTGTACGGCAACATTAATAGCTGCAATGGCTGTTCTTTTTGCAGTACGTGTTTGCAAGATATATAGCTTATTATTTTCTATAGTGAATTCTATATCCTGCATATCTAAGTAATGTTCTTCAAGCTTTTTCGCAATTTGCGATAACTCATTAAACACTTTTGGCATCATTTCTTGCATAGAATTTGAATCATTTGCAATAATAGACATAGGTGTTCTAGTTCCCGAAACTATGTCTTCACCTTGAGCATTTATCAAAAACTCCCCAAAGAGCTTTTTTTCTCCTGTAGAAGGTGACCTAGTAAAAGCAACTCCCGTAGCTGAAGTTTTACCTAAATTACCGAAAACCATTGCTTGGATATTAATAGCCGTACCGAAGTCCTCCGAAATATTATTGATTTTTCTGTATATAACCGCTCTATTACTCATCCATGAATGTAGCACCGCTTTAATTGCCGATTCTAATTGTTCATAAGGATCATTAATTAGTTGCTTAGTATATTTAATATGCAACCGTTTGAAATCATCAATAATTTTTTCTAATAGTTCTACGGTAATGTCGCTATCTTTATAAATATCAGCTTGAATCTTGTGTTTTTCGTAAATTTGTTCAAATAGATCACTAGGTATAGATAATACTGTTGAGCCGTACATTTCTAAAAATCTTTTGTAACTATCAAGAGCAAATCGCTTATCACCGCACGAATCAGCAAGAGCATTACACACTTCGTTATTCATTCCAAGATTAAGGATAGTATCCATCATTCCGGGCATTGAAACCGTGGAACCCGATCGCACCGACAATAACAAAGGATTGCTTGTACTGCCGAAAATTTTACCGGTAGTTGTTTCAAGATTTGTGATAGCATTTTTTAAGTCACTTTGAAAATTTTTAGGAAAGTTATTATTGTGGGTATCAAAGTAATTACATAGCTCCGTAGTTATTGTAAAGCCATCCGGAATAGGTAATTTTAGGTTAGACATTTCAGCAAGACCGGCACCTTTATTACCAAGTATATTTTTCATGCTAGCGTTTCCGTCGCTACCGTTACTGCCAAAATAATAAATTAATTTTTTCATATTATATATCAAAATTTGCTAACAATATTATGTGTTTAGGAGCATTAAATCATATTTATACAGTATGAAAAAAATAGTAGCAACGTTAAATTAAGAATATCTTTAATAAAATAGTTGAAATTTTAAATTTATTAATAAATTTGTTATTATACTTATTAATTTAATTAATAAGTTAATTGAATTTTTTCTAAATGTTATTGACTAATTTAAGAAAATCGACCATAATTCTAAATGGTCGTGCAGTTGCGTGGTGATAATCACGAGGAAAGTCCGGACTCTATAGAGGTATGGTGCCGGCTAATCTCCGGCGAAGTATTAATTACTTTAGGGAAAGTACCACAGAAAATATACCGCCGAAATGTATGTAAGTATATTCGGTAAGGGTGAAAAGGTGCGGTAAGAGCGCACCGGTAAGTTGGTAACAATTTACGCACGGTAAACCCCACCAAGAGCAAGATCAAATAGGCGTTACAGAACTTGTAAGAGCCTGTTCACGATCTTAGTTTAATTGATAATTAAACTAAGATCGTGAACAGGCTCTAAGTCCCGGGTTATCTCTAACCGGCTTGTAATGCGGGTAGATCGCTTGAGGTAAACGGTAACGTTTATCCTAGATAAATAACTGCAATGAATTTAATTCATACAGAATCCGGCTTATAGACCTTATTGTCATCCCGCGACTTGATTGCGGGACCTTAGAAAACAGCTTAATAAATATTAAATATTGATAGATCCCGCTACAAGCTCGCGGGATGACTAGGACTGTAACACAATTTAATGAAAAAGTTATATCATTATCCTATTTGTCCTCTTTCAAGACAAGCTCGTGTCTTCTTAAAAGAATTAGATATAGACTTTACTACGATTAAAGAAGATTATTGGCAATTTAATAAAAATTTCTTAAAAATAAATCCTGCCGGAACATTGCCTATTTTAGAAGAATCATACGGCTTATTCGTAATAGGTATTTATCCTTTTGTTGAATATCTTAATAACAAATATCCGAATTTTAATTTTTTAGATGAAGATATTGATATTTGCTGTGAAATTCGAAGATTATTTTTTTGGTTTAACGATAAGTTTTATCGTGAAGTGACTAAAATTATTATCGATGAAAAAGTTATAAGATCAATTGCCAAAATGAGCAGTCCACGAACTGAATTTTTACGTGCTGCAAAAAATAATTTAAATTATCATTTAGAATATATAACTTCTTTACTAGAAAAAAGAAGTTATCTCGTATCGGATTCCCTAACTATTGCCGATATTGCCGCAAGTTGCCATCTATCGGTGCTTGATTATTTCGGTGAAATTTATTGGGATAAATGGACACTTATCAAACATTGGTATTCACTAATTAAATCAAGACCGGCTTTTAGGTTATTATTACAAGATAGAATCCCGGGTTTTACCCCTCCGAGCTATTATACCGATTTAGATTTTTGAATATATAATTTAATAATTTGATTCTTTCCGTATCATGAGCTTTTAGTATTTTACAAATATTATTAAGGGATTTATCTTTTATAAGAATAGGATCATATTCAAGATGAACTCCACTTAAAATAGCTGTCCCATCGCCGTAAGTACATTTTATTATTGCAGGTTTATTATCTTCATAATTGGCTATTATTTTAGTATCTTTAGTATTTTCTGCATCAATAAAATATCCACCACCATTATAAAAAACATAACAATCCTTAACATTTAAATTAAGTGTTGGATTTATTTTTAGATAAGCGGCTCTTGCTCCTTTATGTGAGTTGTAATAATAAGGAGCAAGTAATGGCCCTCTAACGATTCCGTCAAAAATTTTTAATTCTCTTTCACCTATAACCTCTCTATTTGTTCCTTTAGCGAATTCTACATAGTTACCGCCATAGTAACTACCTGCACATATTCCAAGAAAATTACCACCGTTTTTAATATAATTCTTTATATTAGCATTTCCTTTGCCTTGCAATTTTTGTACATAGTATAAATCTCTTCCACCAAGTAAAATAAGTAAATACGTATCCTTAAACCAACTCTCTTCTAAAATTTGTTGTGCCGAAATATAATCTACATTATAATTCGGGGCATAAAGTTTTAGGGTATATTCACAATGCTTAATACTTTCTTTTGAAACTCCTAGATCATTATAAATTTTTATTTTCATTCTTATATTATTGACAAGAACATTATATAATTCTATTTAGTGTAATTACTTAAAAATAAATTATGAGGTAATTTTATGCAACAACTTAATTCAATCTCACTATCTTTAATCAAAAGGCAAGCAATAGAAATAGTTTTAGGAGTGGCATTACTTACTATTTGTTCACAAATAATAATACCTACAAAGCCTATATTTATTTCATTGCAAACCGTTGCAGTAATGTTTATCGGACTTACATATAATAAGACTACCGCACCTTTAACTATACTATCTTACATAACTTTTGGAGTAATGGGAGTCCCTGTGTTTGGAGCGTTTTCAAGCGGGTTACGAATATTATTTGGTCCTACCGCAGGATATCTAGCAGGTTTTGTAATTGCCGTATATATTATGGCTAGCTTAAAAGATAAAATTTTTACTTCTAATAAATGGTTAAATCAGATATCTTTATGTTTGATCGGTAATATAATTATTATGAGTTTTGGCTGGCTGTGGTTGTCCAAATTTTTAGGATTAAAAGAAGCATTTTATAGTGGTGTATTATTTTTTATAATACCTGGTATAATAAAGTCAATATTACTAGTTGGACTTGTAAATATAGTAAAACCAAAAACTCGATGAAGTTCAGCATTGCTTAAAAACAGTTGATATAAAGTTTCGATGTTATTCCCGCGGAAGCGGGAATCCAGAAAAAAGCGAGATAAATCGAGCTTTTAATTTTAAAAACTTACTGTGTATGTATCTTTTTATTACTGGATTCCCGCCTTCGCGGGAATGACATAAAACGATCCACGCGGGCAATGCCTCGCGGGAATGACAGCGATCCTTAAGTTGACAACAAATATTGTATAATTCTACTATTCATGAAAAAAATCAATAACAATGCTAATGCCACATTTTCCGGTACCGACTTGGAAAAATAACATTAAATATGATCTTGAAAATATAGCAAGACTCTTAAAAGCCTTAGGTGCTCCTCATTTAAGGCTTCCTCCTGTCATACACATAGCAGGTACAAACGGTAAGGGTTCAAGCAGTGCTATGCTTAAAAGCATCTTTACGCTTGCCGGTTATAAGGTACATTGCTATACATCTCCTCATTTATTAGAATTTAACGAACGAATCGTAGTAGCAGGCGAAAAAATCTCGGATAATGAATTATGGCAGGTTTGTGAGCAGGCGAGGGTAGCAAGCGAAAAATTTAATATCGAACCTAGCTTTTTTGAAGGTACTACGGCAGCAGCGTTTCTAGCATTTGCAGAAACAAAAGCCGATATATTAATTTTAGAGACGGGACTAGGCGGACGGTTAGATGCAACAAATATAGTAGAACGACCATTAATCACTTTAATTACACCTATTTCATATGATCATATGAATATGCTGGGTAATACATTGCCCCTAATAGCAGTTGAGAAAGCCGGTATTATGAAGTCTTACGTTCCTTGCGTTATAAGTATGCAAGCTTTGGAAGTTTATGAAACATTATTTGCAAAGGCTGAAGAGCTAGAAGTACCCAGTTTCTGTTATGCATATGATTTCGGTATTAAAAAGACGGACAACGGATTTATTTATTCGTCACGTAGCTTTACGTATGAATTTCCGACTCCTTCGCTACTTGGTGATCATCAATTAATAAATGCAGCAAGCGTTATTGCCTTAATAAGTTTGATAAATAAACAATTTAATATCAGCAATGAAATTATATCTAAGGGGCTGCAAAATACTGTTTGGCACGCAAGAATTGAGAAAATCAATCCGCAAAAATATTCTAAATTAATAGGCGATAATGTTCAAATTTGGGTAGACGCAGCTCATAATAATAGTGGAGCTCAAGTTTTGGCAAATTGGATTCGTGATAATTTAAAATCACCGATATATTTAATACTCGGTATGACTAAAAATAGAAATATCGAAGAATTTTGTTCTTACTTTAGAGGCTTGACAATTAAAGGTTACGGTGTTAAAGTTCTATCTGAAGCATTAAGCTATAATGCAGAAACAATAAGTTTAGAAGGCAGAAAGAGCGGTATTGATTTTAGCGAAAGCAGCTCACTCGAAGAAGCGATTAATGATATAAAGAAAATAAACGACGATAATAAAGCAAATATTATAATAACCGGATCGCTTTATTTAGCTTCCGATGTTTATAAATTGTTGTCATCCCGTGGCTGGACCACGGGCTCTGATACGAGATACCGCGGTCAGCCGCGGTATGACACACTATATAAACAAACCTAGGAGAAAATAATTATGACCTATTGCGACAAATCTAATCAAACGTCTTATCCGTTTGTCTTACCTGACTTACCTTATGATAAAGAGAGTTTTAAACCGCATTTTACTGCAGAGACTTTTGATTATCATCGCGGCAAACATCATAATGCTTATGTACAAAATCTAAATAAACTACTTTCAGATAAAGAAGAACTACAAAAGAAAGATTTAGAGGAAATAATTGAATGGTCATCACAAAACTCAAATGCCGCTATTTTTAATAACGCAGCCCAAATATGGAATCATACCTTTTTTTGGCATTCAATAAAGCCGCAGGGTGGAGGTAAGCCAAGCGGTAAAATATTAGAACAAATTAATAAAGATTTCGGTAGCTTTGAAGAATTTTGTGAGCAATTTAAACAAGAGGCAGTAGGGCAGTTTGGTAGTGGCTGGGCATGGCTTGTATATCACGATAATAGATTACAAATTATAAAAACTGCTAATGCCGGCACTCCTATAGCAAACGGTATGAAGCCACTTCTCGCATGTGATGTTTGGGAACATGCTTATTATATTGATTATCGTAATAAACGTCCTGATTATGTTGACATATTTATTAAGCATATGATTAACTGGAAGTTTGTAGAAGATAACTTAATAAAATAATCTTATGGCTGAAAAGATAATAAAAAATCCTATTATCAATAATTTAAAAAAAGAATTAAAAACTCCTGTAGTTAATGAGAAACCTGATATATTAGAAGAGTTAGAAGAACAAAAAATTCAAAAAGCTTCTATTGTTAACAATCAAACAAAAACATTACAAGAGTTAGAACAAGCACAGCAAACTCCTATCAAATATATAGCTTTTAGTGGAGGGGGAGCTAAGGGAGCAATATATTCCGGAGCTTATGAGGCAGCAAAAAAAGCCGGTATTTTAGATAATGTTAAAGCTGTAGCCGGTTCTTCCGCAGGGGCCATTACTGCTGCAGTGGTAGCACTTGGAACGAAACCGGAGCGATTTGAAGAAATTTCTAAAAATACAAATTTGCAGGACTTGCTTGGGAAGAAAGGATTTTCTGCCGGTATAGTGCAGTTAAATAAAGACGGTAAACCTTTGTATGATCTATTAGAACTTGTTATTAAAGAAAATATAGGAAGTTTTTTACAGAGATCGGACATAGTAAATGTTAAAAATGATGAAACTCTAGATGAATTAAGAAAAAGATATCAAGAAAACGGTAAAATATATTTTAAGGATATAGCGTTACTCCGAAAATACGATCCTGTGCAGTATAAAGATTTAGTAATTACGGCAACTCAGCGAGATGCGGGCGAGTTAACTATTTTCAATAGCTTTGATACCCCTAATGTTGAAATTGCTTTAGCTTGTCGTGCTTCTGCTTCTATTCCGATTGTTTTTGAACCTGTAGAAATTGACGGTAAAAAATATGTTGACGGTGGGTATTTGGATAATATACCGACAAAATATTTTAAAGATAATCAGCCGGAATTTGATACAAAAGAAGTAACTGATGATATGGAGGAGATTACCTTAGCTAAAAAGCAAGGTAGGACTCTTGCTATGGCTTTCGGCAGCGGAATGGAAGCAGATAGCAATATTGCTATATATAGTGCAAAAAAATTTGAAAGCCCAAGTGATATGGTAAAGTTTTTAGCTGATGTACTATTTAAGACACTTGCAAAAGTAGGAGGAAAATTTAAATATACTGAAACTCTAAAAGAAACTAATGAGCAGTTACGTGAAAATGCTTTAAACACCGTTGTTTTAGATACTGCGGGAATAGATACTTTAGATTTCAAAGATGCACAAAAATATTCCGATTATTTGCATATTAAAGGATATTGCCAAACTAGAGAATATTTAAATAATCATGAACTAGGAAAAGAAGCCGATAAAACATTTGACCATCAAAAATTTCTGCTAAATGTTTATGAAGTTTATGATAATAAAAATTTACATAAAACTTTTGGAACTAAATTATTGGATATGTTTATTCCGTCAAAAGAAAATAATGCTTCCAAATGGCAAGACGGGATTGTCGAAAATCATGACGATAAAGCAAAAATGCTATTATCATTTTGTAAAACCGGAGCATTAAACGAAAAAGAACTGCAAAAGGACCTTAAAGAATATGTAATTATTGCGGCTACTAGTCGTAATAATACACTGAAAGCCGATACAAACTCATTGAAAGCTTTGCTGCATACATTAAATAATCCTACCGCTTCAAGTAAAATAAAAGATAGTTTCATTGAGGTACTTGGAATAGATAAAAATAAAGATGTAAGATTTGACAAGAATAAAACTTTTGATGAAAATATCGCTAAGTTTAAATTTACTAAACAAGATTTAGAAGGCTTTATAACTAAAAGTAAAAGCGAAGCACCAAAAATTCAAAACAAACATAATGTATCTAGAACTCATGCAAGTAGGGGATGATTAGGTGTTGCTTGCTGTCATCCCGTGGCTTGACTACGGGATGACAAGTAAAAATGAACATCGGTAAATTTAAACTAGTTGTTTTTGACGAACTAGACAGTACAAACTCTGAGGCTATAAGAATTGCTAAGAGTAATAAGGTTGATTCAAACTATGCAGTACTTGCTAAATCTCAAACTAGCGGACGTGGTAGAAGCGGCAAAAACTGGCAGTCTAAATCAGGTAACTTACATGTAAGTTTACTAATAAAGCCTGATAAAGAGCTAGGATTACTACCGCAATTATCTTTTGTTACGGCACTTAGCGTTTATGAGAGTATAAGCTCTTTATGTTATTCCCGTAGTTCTCTATGTCATTCCCGCGAAAGCGGGAATGACATAAGGAACGAAAATAACAGTATACAACTAAAATGGCCTAACGATGTTCTCGTGAACGGTCGGAAAATTGCCGGTATACTTCTTGAGTCCGTTAAAGTAGCAAATAATTATTATCTTATTATCGGTATCGGCATTAATATCACCTATCACCCTGATAATATCGATCAGCCTACTACTAGCTTAATAAGCGAAAATCTACATCCTATAGAACCGCAAGCTTTACTTGAAAAATTAATAGAGAATTTTGAAAAATATTATCAAATTTGGGATAATGAAGGTTTTTCTTTTATTAGAAAAAAATGGTTAGAACATGCTTATAAGTTACATGAAAATATTAGCGTTAAACATCAAAATAATCTCATAAGCGGTATTTTTAAAGATATCGATAATACCGGTAGAATAATATTGCAACTACCTTCCAAAAAAATAATCTCCTTTTCCACTGTCGAACTTTCCTTTTAGCAAAAATATTACTAAATTTAAATTATTGGTTTAACTATTGTTAACCATTAGGCCTCTTCGAAAACTCGCTTATAGGGAGGGATTTGAAGGAGACACGGCACACAGAACCGCAGCATACATACTAGTACGAGAGTACCGGATTGACGTACAAATTACCCCTAGAAGTATAATTTCCGAAGAGGCCTATTACTTAAGCTCTAAAATTAACAAGGTAATATTAATATGCCCCAAGAATAACAACCCAAATTATGCGTCTCAAGCATTTTTACAAAATGCTTCTAAACAATTAAAAGAATTTAAAAATCTTTCTTACGACAATATTTGTGCTTTAACACAAGATTTCTTAAAAATTGAAAAAGCTTTTAAATGTGCCTTATTTATCGGTAATAATAACGCATGTGAAGGATTAGTAGCACTATATGACGAAGTAATAAAAAAATACCTGATTATGAACTTCAAAATATAAATATAACACAATTTAGAGATATTATGGTTTTAGTAGGAAGAGAACTTGATAATAAAAAATGTATAAACACTACCTTATTGTCAATAGATATTGATGAAAAATTTTTTAAACCAAGTGTTGTTGCTCATATAAAAGCTATTGAAATATGTCAAAAGCAAAATAGTAAAAATCCTTCCACAATTAACGAGGATAAAATTATTGATTATTTTAATGAGACTCTTGATGGCCTCTGTATATCTGTGACAATAGACTCTTCAAAGCTTGTATCTTCAATAACTATAGACGAAGACGAGGTTAAAATAATAACCTCAGAACATAGTTTGTGTAATATATTATAGGGATATGGATTATGAAAGAAATTCTTATCTCCGATTCTATAAAATTAACTCCTGAGTATTTATATGAAAAAGGTATAGCCTTTTATAATGATGCTTTAACAGAACAAATAAATTTTAAACAACAAGCGAAATTCCTAAACTCTATATTATATTTACAAGGTGCTATGTTATTAGGAAATAGAGATGCTTGTCAGCAATTGAGAAAATTTTATGATGAAGAAAATAACATAGGAATTGCTCAACCTGATCAACGTTTAAATAGTTTGATAGAAGCTATGCAACAACAATATCAGGAAATTAATATTCATAATATAAATAAGAGTTTGTTAGATGATAGATCAATAAATTTACAAACTATTAAAACATTGAAAATAAAATTTCTTAATGAACAACCTGAATATTTAGTTCTTGCCAATTTACAATTATTTATAAAAGAGGTTAATAAGAAGCTCCCGAAGAATTATTCCTTAATCACTAATGAAAATGATTTTGAAAATCAAAAGAAAATAACTGATTTTGTTTTGCCCAAGAAACCTTATATTGAAAATGAAATACAAGAAGATATAGATATAAATGATAATGGTAGTAATAAAGATTATGTTTTAACCGGTGCAGAGCTTTGCACCATATCTTAAAAAAAATAAAGGGATAAAAATAATGATGAATAACCAAGATAAAAAATTAACTTCTGATGAAATGTTTAAAGCAGCACGACAGCAATATTTAGATGACATCAACCGACCGCTTATTCAATCAGCAAATAATGAACTAATAATAACACCTAAGAATATAGAGATTATAAGTGGATTATACCAACAATTAAAAGAAGCATTCTTTTGCGGGCAAGGTGAAGTAGCTTACTATCTAGCTCAATTTTATTATAATGGCTGGTCAGTTAAAAAAGATAGTATTAAGGGAGATTTTATTCTTTCAATAGGGAAAAAATGTGGGGATCAACATTGTATGGTTTCGGATTATAATAATGACGATCCTTTATCTGAACAGCTTAAAGCTTTGGCTGTAACATGTACTAGAGTTATTATAAGCTCCAAGTCAAAATATAAATCAGAAATAACCGACACAATAAAAAAGGAAGCTGAGTCTGCTATTATTGAATGTATAAAAGATACTGAAATAAAGGATATATTCGGGGTTATAGATAATACGCCACAAAATATATCTAATACTCCGACGCAGGCCGATACATCATCAGAATTACATGAGCCATCAAATGTACCTAAAAAAAATGATAGTTTAAGTATGTTAGTGCTGCTTTCTAAATTTGATAAACCGACAAAAGATAATTATGCTGATACTAAATCACACCTATTATTCCTGCTCCATTGCCGTTAGTATTAAACACTGAACAACAAAATACGCATGAAGTAGAAACATTAGGTAGATATGGAAAAAAATAATAATTGCTTTGTTAAAAAACGTTTAATTCTATAAAAAACAATGAAATCTTTTATCTATCACCGGTAAATCAGTTGCTTAAGGAAGGTTTAAGACAGGCGGAGCTAATATTTTTTATGAAATGTTTGCGTCAAAAAAAGCCATTAACTTATTGTTTGAGTCGGCAGTAGAAAATTTGACCTGTGCGATGTTACTTGGTGAGGAAGAGGCAATATTGCCTCTAGCTCAACTTTACTATAGCGGTACTATTTATGATATTCTAGAGGATTTAGTTTTTGGTGATTATATTATTTTGATAGGTCAAAAATATTAACCTTTGAAATGGTAGAAGAAGAAGCCGAAAAACTTGAAGAAATACCTTTGATTGGTACAAAATCTACTGATGATAGTAAATGTTTGATATCTTAAATGGTAATCCTCCCTAAAAACAATTGCCAGAATGAGTAGAATTTTCTAATAATAAAAAAGGAGATTCTATAAAATGACTATATCAAAACACAGTGATAGCCAAATCATGTCTATCTTAAAGCAGGCAAGTAGTGGTGTACAGCATAATCCATTAAGCTATTGACATTATAACTAAAAGTAATAAGCTATAAGTAAATAAAATTTATTACTAGCAATGAGTAAGCCATATCCATACGCACTAAGAATAAGAGCCTTAAAGCTAATAGAGGAGGGATTAAGTATAACTAAGGTTAAAAAATTACTTAATATCTCACGGCAGACTTTGCATAAGTGGATAGATATTAAAAAAGAGACTGGTGATATAAAACCTAAGGAGAATTATCAAAAAGGTCACAATATTAAGATAAGCGACATAAAGGAATTTAAAGAGTTTATCGATAATAATAAAGATAAGAGCTTAAAAGAGCTTGCGAAAGTATCGGGCAAATATGCACCTACTACTATTTGGAGATATATTCAAAAATTGGGTTACACATATAAAAAAAACTTTTATTCATCCCAAGAGAGATGAGAATGCCAGGTTCGAATTTATAGAGAAAATAAAAGATATACCACGAAAAGATTTAGTATATTTAGACGAATCTGGCATAGAGGATAATGCATGTCCTATAAAGGGGTGGAGTCAAAAAGGATCAAGATGTTACGGTAAGAAAATATTTCAACATAAAAGAAGGGTTTCTATGATAGCTGCCCTCTGTAATAAGGATATTATTGCCCCTTTAGTTTTTGAAGGAAGTTGTAATAGTGAGCTATTTGAAACTTATGTAAGAGAGTTTTTGATAAAAGAATTAAAGCAAGGGCAAGTGGTAATAATGGACAATATTAACTTTCATAAAAGTAAAAAGATAGCAGAGTTAATAAAATCCGTGGGAGCTAGTATTTTATTATTACCCACCTATAGTCCCGATCTAAATCCAATAGAGCATCATTGGTTTAGGATAAAAAATTATATTCGTAAAACTGCCGATAATTTTACAGATTTTTTTGAAGCAGTAAGTTATAGTTTGGCAATAGCTTAATGGATTATGCTGTACATGAAGCAAGAGAAAAATTGCCATTAACTCAACAGCAATTTGCCACAACTTTCGGCATTAGCGTAGCAACCGTAAGAAACTGGGAACAAGGAAGAAGGTTACCTACAGGGGCCGCAAAATTACTCCTTAAAATCATTGAGAAAGAACCGAATGTTGTAAAACGAGTTTTACGTGGATAAAGCTAGTCCTGAGTGATTTCAGCAAGTCTTGTAAACAAAGCATCAATCATATTCCAGCCTTTTTTTTGAATAGTGAGTAAAGAAAAATCATTAATATTTATTTGTTTTAATAAATCTATTCCCATTTGTTCATGTTCGGGATCAAGATGCATATGTGTTTTGAAATGTTTTTCTGCCTTATGATCAAAGAATATTGATCCTAGTTTTTCATAAAATATAGTAGCACAAGACTCTATTACTAAATGGACAAGGACGGTCCGCTCACTATCTCCAAGAGTCATCATTTTTAGCGTAAACCATGAACCTAAAGCCTCAAAAACAGAGTCTGGGGCTTCTTCATCATTTTCTAGATTTTGTGATAATTCTATATTATGTCCAAATTCATCGGTTAGATGCTCCCAGGCAAGTTGCTTAAATTCTTTTGTTTCCGAAAATACTACTCTTGCTAATACCATTTTCTGAAACTCATCTGACCAAATCCGAAAATGTTTAAGAAATTTATTTTTTCGTAGGGTACCATCTAACTTAATTTCAAAGAGTTTATTTTTTCTAAATTGCTCTTTATATTGTTCATTATTTGAAATTAGACGATCTATCAAATCCATATAAGTAATATTAATATTATCTAAATCATATTAGTATTAATCTAGAACCAGTGTCACTAATTATTAATATTTATTTACCAATTTTTGAAACCATATGTGTATTTATAGATGAATATGAATTGTAAAATCATAATTTGTATGCAGTAGATATATAAAACATTACGACTTATCCACTTTAAATTTTTAGCTATTTTTTGTGAATAATCGCCTATAATCATTAATATACAAGTAATTGTTAAGAAAGTAAGGTTTAAAATTAGATCAGTATTTGAAAAATTAAAATCACTAAAGGAAATTGCAAGAGTAAAAAGAGTTGAATGCACGAAAGAGACAAAAATTGCTATAAAACAGCAAAGTTTTAGATTCGCTGGTTCATGTTTTGCAATAAATCCAAGGACATTATAGCAATTACAAGAGTCCCGTAATCAATCAAAGCCCCGCTAATATACCACAATATTACCATTATAATTACATGACAATAACCGCTATAGAAAAAGCGAGTTAAAGAATTACGAAAATAATAAATATACCATTGCCCTAAATAGATAGAGATTAGAATATTTGTAGTAATAAATTGTTTAAACAGTACGGTAGTATATATTTGTAGCAAAACACCGAATATTAGTATATGTGTCTTTGGTTTATCATGAAAATTATAACCGGCAAAAAAGCAAAATACCGGCATAGCCGTGCGACCTATGATCCGCATAATCGTTAATTCAGGATATAGATATAAACCCACATGATCAATGATCATGGCTATAATAGCTAAGGTTTTTAGTAAATCCTGATAATTTGATTTATTTCTTGTTATGACCATAATTAACCACTTTTAATAAATATGCCGTGCCGAAAAATGCCCCCATTCCAACTGCAATTGTACTGCCTAGCATGCAGACTTTAATTAATAAATATTCTGAATAGAAATATTCTAAATAATAATGTTTTATTAAAGCAATTATAACAGACATTATTATGCAGCATAATAAAATTTTACCGCAGAAAAGTTTTATTCCGGCTTCTATATGGAGCTTATTTTGTTTTGTAGTATAGCTATATAATAAGCCTAGATTATACCAGGCTGCAATAGATGTACCGACGGCAATACCTATATGTTTCAAAGAATCCATTAATAACAAATTCATACCGGTATTAATTATTATTGAAAATAAAGTAATTTTGAGAGGTGTTTTAGTATCTCCGTTAGCATAAAAAATAGGAGTTAAGATTTTTGCCAAAATAAAAGCAGGAAGCCCGAGTGCAAACGCAGAAATAGCCTCGGCAGTATTTGTAGTATCTTGGCTTGTGAAAACTCCCCTTTCATAAATTACATTAATAATCGGGTGAGACAATATTATAATACCGAATGTTGCAGGTAGTGATAACAATAACCCCATTCTAATAGCATTATTCTGTATTTTTTTTGCAGCTACTAGATCATTTGATTTGTAGATTTTTGACAGCTCAGGTAGCAATATAGTAGAGAAGCTAGTACCTATTATTGATAAAGGAAATTGATATATTCGGTCGGCGTAAGATAATATCGAAATGGCACCTTCAATAAAGCTAGCAATAGATTGGGATATGAAAAGGTTTAACTGCTGTACGCCGGAGCTAATGGTCGCCGGTCCCATATTAATCAAAAGCTTTTTTACATCGGGATCGCTTGGGTTAAAAATTATTGGAAAGTTTAAATCTGCTCTTTTCACGCAGACAAACATAAAAGAAACTTGTAATATTCCGGCAATTATTAAAGATAGGCTGATTGAGATAGGAGCTTCTATGTAATTATCAAACATTAAAGTAAAAATTATTACACACACACTTAAAATAACCGGTGAAAAAGCAAATGCAGCGAATTTCTTTACGGAGTTTAATATTCCGCCAAGTAGAGCCGTTAATGAAACAAATATTAAATAAGGTATAGTGAGGCGACACAAAAATATCGTAAGCTCAAATTTTTCTTTTTTACCGTGAAAACCTGGAGCAATAAACAGCATTAATTGCGGCATGAAGATTTGCATTAATACTATTATGATTATTAATGCCAGAAGTAAAAGAGTAAATACCTCGCCTGAAAATCTGCCGGCTGCTTTTTTAGAAATAAGCATTTTTTCATTATAGATAGGAATGAATACGCTTGATAATGCACCTTCTGCAAAAATTCTTCTAAATAGATTTGGTAGTTTGAAAGCAACATTAATGCTGTCACCCATAGGTGTAGAACCAAATAATGATGCAATGAATTGCTCACGTACTAAGCCAAAGATACGAGAAATTAGTGTAAAAAAAGCTACTACGATCCCTGAACGAAATAATCGACTTCCTGTATAACTTGCTTCTAAAGGTAATTTGTGCGTCAATCCGGTACTCGCATCCTCACGTACGTTTGAGTACAGCATAATCCATTAAGCTATTGCCAAACTATAACTTACTGCTTCAAAAAAATCTGTAAAATTATCGG
>NIPM01000341.1:258173-289030 GCA_002738285.1 Holacanthella duospinosa | reverse complement strand
CTGTTCGATTCACGTATCACTTACTGCAATCCCGGTCAGTACACTTTTGGGCAAGTCATACTAAAAAAAAATTATTTTGTAGCACAAATTTGAAAAATTTGACTTGAACGTCAAAAATGAATGTCAGCTTCGTAATATAAGCTTAATTTTGTATAGATTGACGTATCACTTACCCGAATCACAGCGGGGCTTACAAATGTTGCAAACATTTTCGATATCATTTTCCAAGACGTGGTCGTCAAATATAAGTCCCGATTTTGATTGCATCTTCATCTTACTCCATAACTCTAGCTTCACAATATTCCAAGTAGATTCATATTTGTCAACCACATGTAAAAAATTGCGACCAAACTTGTAAATTTTCACATTAAGGTCTAATAGAAGAATTATTTCCCAATTACAATAAGTTTTCAGCAAAATATTTTCAAGAAATATCGAAGTAATTTCAAATTTTGAAAATAAGTGTCATAGTCTCAGGATGAGTTCCCCTAAAATCATATCGTATTACAAATTCAGAAACTATGGTGCAACCAGTTTTGAGACACAATTGAGGAAGAAGTTACCAGAGTTTTATCCATTGAATCAACAAAAAAGATGAAAATCAACAGGAATTAACCACATTCAATATTCGGCTACCAAAATGGGGTCTGAATACAGATTAACCAAGTAAGGTTAGAGACCACTCACCCGGGCAAATACTAGTTTAAATTTGCGGTTTTTCGCAAGTATTCTGTATATTTATAGATATTCTATCAATTAACCAATTGCGGAATGCTGAAGACACTGTTCATTTTAGGTTTATCAGNTCTATCAATTAACCAATTGCGGAATGCTGAAGACACTGTTCATTTTAGGTTTATCAGTCTAAAGACACAGAAATTTGGTTTGGGTAGTGATTTGGTTAAACCTGATAAAGAATTAGCGCAATGTATTTTAATTAAATCACGCGATAAATTGTCCCTATAAATCACTAAAGTGATTCAGGATGTATACCATTTTCTANGTATTTTAATTAAATCACGCGATAAATTGTCCCTATAAATCACTAAAGTGATTCAGGATGTATACCATTTTCTAGTTTTTCTTTGAGCAAAGATCGCTGATCGCTGAGATCGCATTATCCACACTTCTACACCATGAATTTCCTTTTCGTAACATTGATGGGTATCGCTGTTGTCGCTGGACAACAAGTTGTAAGTCATTATCTCNCCATGAATTTCCTTTTCGTAACATTGATGGGTATCGCTGTTGTCGCTGGACAACAAGTTGTAAGTCATTATCTCTTATATGTTCTAGTAATGAGTTAAATTTCGTCTAATTGGAAAAAAATATACAAAAATATTTATTACAAATTTAGACAAAGACTGTGACTACTCGTACTTCCAGTGGCCAGCCTACTTACCAAACGGTAACAATTTATAATTTAGATACATTGCCTAATTGTGAAATAATACGTTTTATTACAGCTACCAGGAGGCACTACGACATACACTACTACCAGTACTTCAGGTGGTCAAACTTACGTTGTAAGGAAATTATAATTGAAATATATTCAAAACCTACTGTATAATTATAAAATAATATATAATTTTATTTTAGATTCCAGGAGGCCAAACTACNCACCATTGAACAGCAGTTAGGTCATTTACTGTTTCTTCTTTAATAGCCGTAACTAAGAGTTCAATACTCTGAGCTTAAATCTGGTTGTAATTCCTGTTCGATTCACGTATCACTTACTGCAATCCCGGTCAGTACACTTTTGGGCAAGTCATACTAAAAAAAAATTANCTGTTCGATTCACGTATCACTTACTGCAATCCCGGTCAGTACACTTTTGGGCAAGTCATACTAAAAAAAAATTATTTTGTAGCACAAATTTGAAAAATTTGACTTGAACGTCAAAAATGAATGTCAGCTTCGTAATATAAGCTTAATTTTGTATAGATTGACGTATCACTTACCCGAATCACAGCGGGGCTTACAAATGTTGCAAACATTTTCGATATCATTTTCCAAGACGTGGTCGTCAAATATAAGTCCCGATTTTGATTACATCTTCATCTTACTCCATAACTCTAGCTTCACAATATTCCAAGTAGATTCATATTTGTCGACCACATGTAAAAAATTGCGACCAAACTTGTAAATTTTCACATTAAGGTCTAATAGAAGAATTATTTCCCAATTACAATAAGTTTTCAGTAAAATATTTTCAAGAAATATCGAAGTAATTTCAAATTTTGAAAATAAGTGTCATAGTCTCAGGATGAGTTCCCCTAAAAACATATCGTATTACAAATTCAGAAACTATGGTGCGACCAGTTTTGAGACACAATTGAGGAAGAAGTTACCAGAGTTTTATCCATTGAATCAACAAAAAAGATGAAAATCAACAGGAATTAACCACATTCAATATTCGGCTACCAAAATGGGGTCTGAATACAGATTAACCAAGTAAGGTTAGAGACCACTCACCCGGGCAAATACTAGTTTAAATTTGCGGTTTTTCGCAAGTATTCTGTATATTTATAGATATTTTATCAATTAACCAATTGCGGAATGCTGAAGACACTGTTCATTTTAGGTTTATCAGTCTAAAGACAGAAATTTGGTTTGGGTAGTGATTTGGTTAAACCTGATAAAGAATTAGCGCAATTTATTTTAATTAAATCACGCGATAAATTGTCCCTATAAATCACTAAAGTGATTCAGGATGTATACCATTTTCTAGTTTTTCTTTGAGCAAAGATCGCTGATCGCTGAGATCGCATTATCCACACTTCTACACCATGAATTTCCTTTTCGTAACATTGATGGGTATCGCTGTTGTCGCTGGACAACAAGTTGTAAGTCATTATCTCATATATGTACTAGTAATGAGTTAAATTTCGTCTAATTGGAAAAAATTATACAAAAATATTTATTACAAATTTAGACAAAGACTGTGACTACTCGTACTTCCAGTGGCCAGTCTACTTACCAAACGGTAACAATTTATAATTTAGATACATTCAACGGCTATTGCCTAATTGTGAAATAATACGTTTTATTACAGCTACCAGGAGGCACTACGACATACACTACTACCAGTACTTCAGGTGGTCAAACTTACGTTGTAAGGAAATTATTAATTGAAATATATATTCAAAAGCTACTGCTTAATATATTAAATTATATAAATATAATTTTACCTCAGGTACCAGGAAGTCAAACTTCGACACATATTACTACTACTTCAGGTGGTCAAACTCACGCTGTATGAAAATTATTACAATTGAGATTATATTAAAAAGCTAAACTGTTTAATTATAAAAGATGAATAATATAATAAATATATTTCATTTCAGAATCAAGGTCAAAATATTGTAAGCCTAATACTTTTTTGACATTAATGATAAAAAAGAGAATTTATTTTTGATTACCATACTTTATTCTAATTTAGTATACTACCGGGACAGTTAATCAGGATCGTCAGCAACAAGGACAAAACGGTGGTGGTGCCTGGAACATCAACGTAAGCTTATTACTTCAAATCAATCTTAAGTATAAAGATATTATCTTAATATTTAATGATAGACTATTTAATATTGATGTAAGCTGTACGAGTGGGAGTGTAGCCAAAGTTCTACACAAGTTGATTGAAGGGCGGGACAGTGTGCGGCCATGCATCGATACAATGTTTCAGAAGTTGTCTGCGCGCACGAATTAATCCAGAACTGCTGCTGATAATTTTGCATTCAAATTTCTATTGGTCAAAATGTATAATAATTTTTCATACTGCGGAATTACAGATTCATGGAAGTAATAATGGCGGCGGACAATTTGGCGGTAGCAATGGCGGAAATGGAAATCAACAAGTAGGTACCGATGACACCGAAGCTATCGAGGGTAGTTGTATCAAACTCCATGGACGTTGCAACGCTGTTGCAGCCGTCAATATTCTTGCCAAGGCACAATGCTGCAAACCACTTCACTGTCAACTTTCCATTTTTGAAGGAATCTTTTGGCCTACTTTTGCTTGCACCAGCATTGCCAACCAATTGGGGATGGCTAAGTAAACCATTATAAAACCTCATGTTTCTGGCTCATCTCCACAATGAGCTGTGTTGATTTGAATTCGATTCATATACTTGTATTGTAATGAAAAGTAAAAAGTAAATCCAGAGAGATTCTACCTCGTTATATAACTCAATTCATTTGGTACATTATCTGAAATTTTGCAAAATTAATTCTAGATTCCAAAAAACCCATATTAAATTAAGTTTCCTTCGATTTTAGGTGAACAAAAAAGAAACTTGGACCCTTTAGTCACGACACATGACTCATGAGTTACATAGAGTTGTCGAAATTTGAATATCGATCTAATATCACAGGCACCTTAACTTATTTTAGGACATTATTGTATAAGAATTAAGGAAACTAGTTTGGGCCTATGCTCTTACTGGATCTTTATAAATTATGGTCAAATCTAATAAATCTCGTGAACTTATATTTTCCAGTGAAAGTCTTGACAGTTTCAGATGAACTAGTCAGAGGTAGAATAGGAAGTAGATAATATCAAGTCTCTAGGGTGTTTTTGAAGATTGAAATTCTTGGACTATATTTTGAAACTCTTAGACACCGTCTCAAAAGAACATCCAAATATTTCAATTTTGAAGAAAAAAACATAACTTCTGTTCTGGTGATCGTGGAGATTTAACTTTTACAAAGTTACATCTTACTTTTGAATGATTTATCTGAAACTGTTAACAATTTAACTAAATAAAATTTTTATGATGTTGAATTGACTATAATTTATAAGGCACCTGCTTTGTCTAGTAATGAACTTGGGGTCAAAAATAGCTTCCATGTGCCTTATAAAATAAAGTCACACTGTATACTTTCTTATTGGCTAAGTCAAAAATCTTCAAAATCCTTCAACCCTTTACTAGAGAGGCGTTGCCATAAACTTTTTGAAGTTGATTTAGTATTGAAAACTATAATTTTATTAAAAAATTCCACCAAATTGCTTTGGAATTTAAAAAAAAAAACCTTATTTACCAATATTTCACTGAAGATTTGGGAATTTTTGTAACCAAATACAGTAAACCTCGGATAAGTGGAATTCCGAGGCACCGGAAGAGGATCAAAGTTTCGTGGAAGCCGAGGCTCGGCTTAATAAAAGCATTTAACATTACTCATGCAGATTTACGGTTAATTAAACAGCTAATTTTTTAATGCTGAATATAGTTTTTCTAATTATTTTTATCACTCTTACTTCATTAGACGCGGAAGTCTTCAAATTCAAATTAGGTTTATTAGATTAATTAGACTTAAATTAAAGTAGACCGCAAACCATCATAATTAAATGATATGACAATTTGTAAATTTTGGTTTATAAAATCTGTGTAAAATGGTCAAAAACCATTACATATTGAAATTGTCGCTGTACACGCTGAACAATCACCGTTGAGACTTGAAAATCTACATACTTCTACATCATGAAGCTTCTTTTCATTACGTTAATTGGTATTGCTGCTGTCACTGGACAGCAAGTTGTAAGTCATGTTTAATATTGAGTTGAATTTTGTCTAATTGAAACAAATTGTATAATTGTTTATTTTCAAAATTTAGACAAAAACTGTAACTACTCACACTACCACCGGTGGCCAAACTACTTACCAAGTAAAAAAATTGAAAAAGATTAAATACGAAAGCTACTGTTTAATTGAAATATATTTACATTAGATTCCAGGTAAAACTGTGACTACTCATACCAGTACTACCGGTGGCCAAACTTTCCAAACGGTATGCAATTTTTATCAATGATATATTTTCCAAAGCTTCTGTTTGATTGAAAAATAAGGTGTAGGACGTAAGGTACCGTCCACTGATGCCTTCTGTGTTATTTCCCTCTACCAGTAGGTTCCTATCTTACATTTATAAATCCCACAAAATATTTGAAACCACTTGTTATATTTATGCTCAAAAAGTGCATCAACATAAAGTGCCTTACTCTGACCCACGTCGTTTTAATAAAATTATAAAAATACAGTAGTCGACGGATGATAAGACTACTGTTTTTGCAGAGAAAATTGGGTCTTATAACCAATACGGTCTTATAACGGATGATGTTATATCCGTCGACCATTGTATACTCAAAGCCTACTGCTTAATTGATAACATATTAATATATATAATTAATAAATTTTATCTTAGAGTCCAGGAAAAACTGTGGTAAGGCAATATTTTGACCCTAATTACTAAATAATAATCAAAAATTGCTACTCACTGTCGATTTTTATTCTAATAGATCATAACTAAGACCATCCACGAAAAAGAGGAAGAGGAACGACAGAGACTGGCAAATCTTAACATTAACGTAAGTTTATACTGCTAAACAATCTGAAATTATCCTTATATTCAGCAAACTAGGTGTAATTTCAACGTAGAAATGTCCAGCAACGTTAATTTTAACATAATTTAATATTGAGTTTGACTGTGGAATTGAGTGGGAAACACGGGCTTTAGCTGATAAGTTGTTGAAGGAGCGATAGAGTACCTTGCTGCACAACAATGCAAAGATCGGCAGTTGTCTGTAGTCCAGTTATCATTAAACCTGCTAATTCACAATCATGATAGTTATTAACTCAAACTTCTACTGATAAAGACTTTATGAATTTTGTTACCGTACAGTTAAATGTTCAAAATCAAAATAACGGACGATTTGGAAATGATGGTAGTGGCGGTAATGGTGGTAATGGAGGTAACCAAGGAGGTAACGAGGGTGCCGAAGGTAGTTGTATCAAACTCCATGGACGTTGCAATGCCGTTGCTGCCGTAAACCTTTTTGCCAAGGCCCAATGCTGTACACCACTCCATTGTCAGCTCTCCATTTTTGAAGGAATCTTTTGGCCTACATTTGCATGTACCAGCCTCGCTAATAAATTGGGAATGGCTAACTAAAATGTTATAAAAAATTTTAAACTACTTTCAAGTCATCTGGATCGGTAACGAAATGAGCTAAGCGGATTTGAATTCTATAAATTGTAACTCAAATTTAATAGTATTAGGTCCAGAGAATTAACCTTATGTGAGATTCATTTGCTCATCTAAAAAATTTTAGATAGTAAAAACTCATAAGTTATGTTTATAAAATATGGCCAAATATTTGATTTCACTAATAAATTTAGTCTAGGATCCAGGCTCAAGGGATATGTTGATTTTAATCAAAATGTACAAGTTTCACTGTATGAAAATCAACTGACTTTTATTGAAAACTTAACGATAAAACTGATAATTATTGTGATTTTTAGATATAAAAAATCATATTAGAAGTTTTGAATTAAATACAACTTGAAAATGTATGAATAATGAATTGAATAATCAGTTTTTCAGTAAGTCTGAAAGAGTTTAAACTCTCTAAAGTTGTTAGATTGGATCCTTAGAAGAAACATTTGATGTTGATGGCGCGATTTCCTCTCTGAGTTTTCTCAATGTCGTACTCGACGACATTGCCCTCATTTAGTTCCATGATCGACTGGTCAACAAATTGACTTCGATGGAAGAAGATCTCTTCACTCCCATCATCAGGAATAATGAATCCGTATCCCTGATTCGATTTGTAAAATTTAACTGCTCCCTTCATATTTCACCTGCTAGAGTAAAAATTTTGTTAAAAATCAGGTATAATATGTATCAAAGTAAAAAAATAAATAAAAAATGAAGGAATTTCAAAAGAAAATATAAATATGAATTATCTAATTTATATGAATTAAAATACATATTGAATGTTATCGACAACCGCTTCAAGTCCTATGCCGCCATTGGCTAAAGAAGGCAGTGCGTGTCAATGCTCTTTTCAAGTCAAAACATGAGAGTTGTTTGGTTCATTTTGACCCTAAGAAAACCTAACCTAAAATTATCTTTTGATGCAGAAATAACTCAGAGCATTGACACCCACTGCCTTACTTCTTACAACTTTATTTTAGTTGTTTATTGCTCCAATAATTGAATAGTTTCTACAAATCATTTTCTAACTTCCCGCCACTATGCTAACCATGGTAATTAAAAATATGCCCAAGGCGGTTGATAATTAATTATTCAAATTCGAACGTCATACCGCGAGGTGATAATGCATGAATCAGTGGCTTTGGTAAAAGGTAAAAACTTGATAACAATTATCTGAGCATAGTGAGAAATCACCTAAGTAGTGGCTTCGTTTAGTTAACAATTTAATAATCAAAGTTAATAGTTTTAATTAGTTACTTGTGGTTGACCTACTTGTACCGGTTGGTTGTTTTGTTGTCTGAAATGATAACTTTAGTTAGTTGAATGATTTTTCTTTGGAAATTTTCAAAATTTTCAATTCAAATTTTGAATGTCACCTTGTGTCTTCCCTGCTGACTCCGTCTTACTCTCTCCTACTGGAAATGCAACTCCGCCGCCGGATGAAGAAAATGTAACAAAATGTAAAGCGAAAGGCAGAGAGGAGAGAGAAGCATAGATATTCGGCGCCCATATCCACCTCCCTGACCACCTTGACGTCATAGTGATATTTCAGACCAGTTAAGCACATTTCACACACCACACTCTTACGAGATATGCTTTGATCACATAAATTTATCAAATTTCGGTTGAGTTTGAACTAAATTATTAAATACTATATTGGAAACTTTGTAGAAAATTAATAAATTAAAATTAATAAATTAATAAATTATTAAATATTTATATGATTAATTTGGGTTAACTCCTTACCTTAATTAAATAAAAATGATTGGTCCTATGAATTTTAATTTTTTACAAAAATTTTGGAAGTCTGAGAAATACTCAATCGACTTCCTCGATCCAAGTTTTTTGTAGTTCCACGTTCGTGGCCAGGCTAAAAAGCTGACTGCGAGTTCAGTTTATCAAAATCAAAATTTAGAAGTAGCAGGAAATTAGATCGCGGAAAATTATCGTGCGTAATTAATGTTGATCAGAATGGTCATCCACGAAGGCAGATTGCTGATAAAACGATGTTGAGAGGAATGAGCAAATCCTTACTATGACAATTAAAATTTTCCCTAACCCCCTAAGGGCTGATAGTCGGTATAAAATCCAATTAGGAATAATTGTTAAGATGATACCATAATCTTAAAGACAAAATGGAAATCAAGAGGTTGTAACATGATGCAAAATATTGAATGTATAGCATTTTTATAATTTTTGAATGTATGAACGAACGTGATAATAAAAGTTAAGTGGGTTATATTCGGCAATATGGTGGTCATGAAAAATTTATAAGTTTTTTTTAAAGAAATTTTGCTTGATGTTTGGATTTCTCCACGAATCGTGACATTTGAAGACGTTTCTTAGGTTAAACAAAGCCTAGCATCCAACAAACGTCTTTGAAAAATATTTTTGAAAACAATTTTTTTTGTGTAAAATATCTTGAAATGTCGTACATAATCCGTAGAAAAATGCAAAACTCGAAAAAATTTTTTCTAAAAAAAAACAAGTTTGTCGTGACTTCTGTATTGACGAAGCCAACGGTTAAAAGTGTTGCATAAAGATGGTATAAAACAAGTAATCTAACTTTGTATCAATTTTTCATAACTATATAAATTCATATAGAATTGGAGTGTGAATTGTGCTTAACTGGTCTAAAAAATCACGTCAAGGTGGGTAGGTGGGTAGGTGGATATGGGCGCCGAATATGTAGTAAGGAGAGAAGGGAGGTCTCACAAACAAATACATTCATTGTTTATAACTTGTTCCTCTATAGTATGTGGGCAAAATCATAATTTTTAGAACAAAAAAAAATCTTTTTTTTATAGTATTTAATTTCGAAATTCTTGAACAAATTTTATTAAAAATACATTTCAACCCTTATTAAAGGTCGTTCAATTCCAGCGCGTCAATTTTGTCGGAGGCTTCTCCTGGATTTGTCATATTTTCATGAGTCAATGTGCCCTTGTCTAAGTAGAAGTCTGTCCAATGTAATGGTTCAGCTTTCTTCAATTTTATTTCAACTTTGGTTGATAGGAGACAAGCNAAGTAGAAGTCTGTCCAATGTAATGGTTCAGCTTTCTTCAATTTTATTTCAACTTTGGTTGATAGGAGACAAGCCAAACTTTCATTCTCGTCAATAATCTGTTCACCAATTAATTAATATTAATAAAAAAATAAAATAAATTCTTTCTTTAATTTATCGTCCCGAAGGTTGGATTGTCAAAAGATAAAAAAAAATTATATTGATCCTTTCTTACCCCTTGAAGTATCCAATCTTTATTATAAACTCCTGTTTGTAATGTNAAGTAGAAGTCTGTCCAATGTAATGGTTCAGCTTTCTTCAATTTTATTTCAACTTTGGTTGATAGGAGACAAGCTAAACTTTCATTCTCGTCAATAATCTGTTCACCAATTAATTAATATTAATAAAAAAATAAAATTAATTCTTTCTTTAATTTATCGTCCCGAAGGTTGGATTGTCAAAAGATAAAAAAAATTATATTGATCCTTTCTTACCCCTTGAAGTATCCAATCTTTATTATAAACTCCTGTTTGTAATGTNTAAAAAAAATTATATTGATCCTTTCTTACCCCTTGAAGTATCCAATCTTTATTATAAACTCCTGTTTGTAATGTGAGTAAAACCTGTAACCGGATTCCATTAGCTTTGATTTTGAGACTTGAAGGATCATAGCCCTTGGCATAGATTGTCGCAATAACATGTGTAGCTGTTTGATGCCAATCAAATCGACACTCAACTTCTTTCTTACTCGTCCAACAATGCACTCCTTCTGTACATCCCTTTTGCTTAAGAAATTCATCAAAATCCATTGCTCTTTTCTTACAACAGGACCAATACTTGAGACCTTCGTGGAAAATGGCTACGCCTGAATGATGCTTACACACTGGATTTGATTCACGCTCAGAGTATTTCTACCAAGTTTGAAAATTTATGCATCACCTGTTTCTAATAACAATGTCTTTGAGAAATATTTTTACCATAGAACAACCGGAATTTTCACAGGCTTTGCTTTGGAGATTTTCGTCTTTACCACCTTCTCTTTCAGATTGCTTTTGAAAATTGGGTCCAAATTGAACTTGAAGATCAACCTAGTAAATAAAGTTTACAAAATTGAATCCAAATCAAAAAAAAAAATTGGTTGTGCTTTACCATTTGTGTATCAATATCCGGTCTTTTCATGCTGACTACATTTGGACGGATGAGTAAAATTTCTTTAGGGATTTCTTTTATTTCATTTTTCTTAATTTCTTCCACAGGAGGCTTGACATTACTATGGAATCCTTTAGTACATCCTTTCATATTAAGGAATTCAGTGAAGTCGATACACTTCCGGTTGCAACAACTCCATCCTTTATAGGCATCATGGAAAAACGGAGAGCCAGGATGGTAAGTACACGAACCTTCTATATTCTTCTCGGGATTGAATGTTTTCCCACATCCTTTGTTGTAGCAAAGTATGCTATCATTGTCAGACATTTCCATTAAGTATTTTTAGCTACCCTAAATATTTAATAAAACTTAAGTTAAAAAGCCATCAATTAATTGTAATTCAATGAACAAAAATCAGAATTGATCACCACATACCTTCAAAAAATACTAAATTAGTATTTCTAATTGATTGTCAAATTTCAAATGGAAAGTGAAGGTTATTATCAATCGTAAAAAAAGGATTAATAAAATTAAATTGANTTGATTGTCAAATTTCAAATGGAAAGTGAAGGTTATTATCAATCGTAAAAAAAGGATTAATAAAATTAAATTGATTCCAAGTTTCTGAAATTTTGAAGTTTCTGCTGATTAATTCATAATTTGAATTTTTATTTTTGGTTTATAAAAATTTGAATGTGATCGCTCCCGCTCTTTTGTTAGTTTCAATCCCAGTCACCTAAAATCATACCTGGGCATCCCATTTTCAACAAATCCCAACTTTGAAGAGTTCAATGACTCCGTCTGCCTTTACTAACGTTGTGAGTCTGTGACTCATGTTATGGCTTCGACTTTTGACATTTTTGAGTCATTAATTTCTTACCACTTTTGTAGATTCATGAGGACTCATGANTTGATTGTCAAATTTCAAATGGAAAGTGAAGGTTATTATCAATCGTAAAAAAAGGATTAATAAAATTAAATTGACTCCAAGTTTCTGAAATTTTGAAGTATTTCTGCTGATTAATTCATAATTTGAATTTTTATTTTTGGTTTATAAAAATTTGAATGTGATCGTTCCCGCTCTTTTGCTAGTTTCAATCCCAGTCACCTAAAATCATACCTGGGCATCCCATTCTCAACAAATCCCAACTTTGAAGAGTTCAATGACTCCGTCTGCCTTTACTAACGTTGTGAGTCTGTGACTCATATTATGGCTTCGACTTTTGACATTTTTGAGTCATTAATTTCTTACCACTTTTGTAGATTCATGAGGACTCATGAGACAAATCCTAACTTTGAGTAGTAGTTGATGACAGACCGACTTTAATTGATTAATTCATTTTAATTTATTATATTTTCAAAAACATCATTTCAGACACATAGAGTCACAAAATAGTCAACTTTGTTTGTCCTCTCAGGTCAGACTTTCAGACACAAAAAATACGATTTCTCGTATTCTATCAGTATAACTCTAAAATACATAACTACTACAGCTCATATAAACCAAACTTTCTGATTCGTCTAAACTTACATTTAGTTTTCTTTATTTATTAGGCTGGATCCTGTATTATAAACTCATTGATTATTTTTGCATAGATGCAAAATAAGTGGGTTATTTCCTGTGATTGCGATAAACATTGCCCACTGTCGTTTCCTGAACTAAATGCTAAGAATATCCAGACAATAATGAAGCGGAAGTTATAGATTTCATTCATCTTCATCAATTCTATTTCAAAACAGTTTCATCTCTACGATATTAATGGTGCATAATGCTCTTCCTCTGGTACTTTGGCTGCGTTTGCCTTCTGGCACATGTTTCACATTCTTTATTTGCATGTGTCAAGCAAAAAAATCAAGCGATGGTAACTTTGAAATACATATTATTATTAGTTTTATTATTATTTACTTCTCGAATATAAATTAATTTGAAAATATTACAAATTTTTAGGAAGACAAACTGTCAACACCGCGAGAATGGATCAAAGCTGCACTCATTGCTCATAACAAGCATCGGGCTCAACATGGTAATTTTAAATTTACAATGTTGCCGATACTATTGTTATTTATTATTATTATTTTTGTAAGGTGCTGGGCCATTAACAATTAATGACACGGTGAGTGGGAAATTTTATATTTGATAAAAGTTGTTATATTTATTACCATTTATTTCTTCTATACATAGCTCTGTCGTAGTGCTCAATGGACAGCCAATACAAATCTAAAGAAAGGTATGATGGTACATACGAGCAAAATGACCGAAGGATATGACATGAGTTGTGGTGAAAATTTATTTTCGGCGGTTGGAAAAAATAGTCTTCGTTCAGGGAATGATCCAGTTGACTCATGGTACTCTGAAGAAGTTGATTATGACTATGAAACTGGAAAAACTAAAGTACTCAGCAGAGCTGTTGGTAAGATAATTAATTGGAATCGAATTATTTTTAAATTAAATTGGCTAATTTTTGTACAATTCCTTTAGGTCACTTCACACAGCTCGTATGGGCAGACACGAAGGAAGTTTGCATAGCTTATGCTGTAAAAAAGAAGGAATTTTTTGTAGCGGCGCACTACTACCCCAGAGGTTAAAAACAACATTTTGATTACAATTTCCATTATATTTTGGACACTATTTGTCTATAATGAGTAAAAATTACTTTTATAGTAATGATAGATATTTAACGACAGATGTAACGATGTAAAAAAATTAACTTTGTTTTATTAGGAAATGCAAAGAAATTATACACTCAAAAAGTTGGTCTGAAAAGAAATGTAACTTTGGACGAGGCATTAAAGAAGTCTCAAAATCCTTGGGTAAGATTTACTTTGTTTTATCAAAAATTTCAAATGTAACATGGTTGAATTATTGATGAATATTTTAATATAGGTTGAAATGTTGTGTAAATTAGCACCGTCAAAATCTTACACCAAAAGATACAAGTGTCATTATAAAAGGATAACGCAACCTTACAAAGAATCTTCAAAATCATATGCCCTTGCCAAAAAAGATTCAAAGAAATTGATGGATAGACTTCTCAAAGTGGATCCTATTTCTACATATATTGAGGCACCTTTAGGAAAACTAGGAATAAAAATGCAATTTTTGAAAACCAAAGAATAANCTATTTCTACATATATTGAGGCACCTTTAGGAAAACTAGGAATAAAAATGCAATTTTTGAAAACCAAAGAATAATGATTTTGGACTAAAATTTTTAGACGAAAATCCCTGGTTCTAAAACATTAGATAAAAAGGATCTTCAAAACTTTTATTTGTATAAATAAACAGGTATTTTGGAGNAAATTGTGGACTAAAATTTTTTGACGAAACTCCCTGGTTCTAAAACATTAGATAAAAAGGATCTTCAAAACTTTTATTTGTATAAATAAACAGGTATTTTGGAGTAAAGTTAAAGAAAAATTAAAACATGAATTCCAAACAAGTTTCGACAATTGTTATTATTTAAATTAATTAATTAATAGTGAAACTGAATTTATTATATTATTTTTAGAACTGAAACAAATTCGATGATCTAGAATTTTGATCCTTGTAATTCGTATAGAACAAGTTTCGATGGAGTGAACAAAGTGAATGAAAGTCAAAATGAAGTTAATTGGTACAACTTCAAACAATTTGTCGTTGCCAACTTATCCCAACCTGAAAGATTATGAAGGTAACAGCAACTTTATATAGCACCAAACAATTTACACCAACCTTGTAAATTATTAAACAATTAAAAATAATACAATAGGTGCGAACACTTCACAAATTAGCTTGGAATAGGACTGACAATTTGGTAAACGTTGCACGTGTACCATCCCAAATTTTGACAATGTTCTAAATCACAAAATAGAAGTCGTCTTTTGAAAGCAACCGATCAGTTTTCTTTCATATTGTTAAATATCGCCTATGTATTATTTATGTATCGCCTATTATGTAAAATATTGATCAACAGTTTCTCCAGTGTTAATTTAATAGTGTTGCAGTGAAGTCCGGTTATAGTGACTACGGAGTGACCGGCAGGATTGGTTCAGTATAGTCCGAGTCATTATAACCGTATAGTGAACGAACCCTACATTTCAGAAATTTTTAACTAACTTACTGTCTGGCTTTTGTCAAACTTAACAAATTCCAACCTCATATTTTTAGTATGAGGTCATCCATACGGATGTCGGAGATCAGAGCTAGGGTATTTATCCAAAGAACGTATAATTTAATTTTGGGAGGCTGTATTTGTTGACTCTCTGTATAAATTTTATTGTTTTACAGTGTTCCTCAACATATATTTGTTATAAATGAGAATAATGGAAAAATATAACTTCTATTCNTTTTATTGTTTTACAGTGTTCCTCAACATATATTTGTTATAAATGAGAATAATGGAAAAATATAACTTCTATTCAACGTTCTATTCTTTGTAACAACGTGTGATGTTATAAAATAAACAAAATTCTGACTCCAATTTATGGTGTGTGACACAGAAAGGTCCGGTGGAGTGAGGATCTTCAGGTAGTCCTTATTTACTCACTCTGTAGATATCAAGTTCTACTTTACTTTTCATACATAATTTCAAATCATTGAATAATATAATTCCATAAAATTAACAAATATATACAGTGGTTTTATGTTAATGTCACCTCCGAAAGAGCCAAAACATCGGTTGACAGTAGGCGGAGTTGACAATAGCCGATAATGGCAACTGCCTGATAATTCAAAGATTAGGTGACATAAACCGAAGTTCCTGGTTTTAAAGGCGCATTTTATGATACGACAACTTTTTCAATTTATTTTACAGTNCGATAATAAGCAATAGCCGATAATGGCAACTGCCTGATAATTCAAAGATTAGGTGACATAAACCGAAGTTCCTGGTTTTAAAGGCGCATTTTATGATACGACAACTTTTTCAATTTATTTTACAGTTTTTGAAGTTATTACCTGAATTTAGAATACTCTAAAAGCAAATTACTTCTTAAAGTAATCAGCAAGCTTTTTTGCAATATGCCAAAGAAATGGCGTTGTGATATTATCTTGTCAGAAACTTCCAAACTATCGTTACTTGTTCGCAAAGTTCTTCACTTCTAATGTTGCTTATTATTTTAAACTTTAAGTTTCACAATCCTAACCATGCGCCCATCTAAGGTTGGGATACTCGCGTTTGGAATAAGCCTGCGACTGCGGGTGAACTCTTTAAAAACATAAACTTCCACGATCGAGTGTAGCATATTAGAATACAACAAATAGGTTAATGAAACAGTTCCTCCAAAGGTCTCTGATCGCCCACACCATTTAAACAAACACGAGTATATTTTGGTCCTGAGAACCGAAAGTTGCCATTAAAGTGTGGTTATGTACCATGCATGCTCTTCAAATTAGATGACAATAGGCGGAGGTTGCCAATAGGAGGTGTGACAATAGACGGAGATGGCCAATAGGAGGTGTGACAATAGGCAGAGTATTTAGTACATGAGAGCATGGGGTTTAGCCAAGGGAAAGCCAACAGGGTGACTATAAGCGAAGTGTGACATTAAGGGGTAGTGACATTAAGCTAAAACCACNACGAGTATATTTTGGTCCTGAGAACCGAAAGTTGCCATTAAAGTGTGGTTATGTACCATGCATGCTCTTCAAATGGGATGACAATAGGCGGAGGTTGCCAATAGGAGGTGTGACAATAGACGGAGGTTGCCAATAGGAGGTGTGACTATAGGCAGAGTATTTAGTACATGAGAGCATGGGGTTTAACCAAGGGAAAGCCAACAGGGTGACTATAAGCGAAGTGTGACATTAAGGGGTAGTGACATTAAGCTAAAACCACNGCCAAGGGAAAGCCAACAGGGTGACTATAAGCGAAGTGTGACATTAAGGGGTAGTGACATTAAGCTAAAACCACTGTATATATAATTTGATTTTGTTATGAATTTTCAGGAAATAATTCAAAAGAATAATACTCCATTGACCAAATACTCGCGACTGAAACGCTGGAAACCGACAAATGTCGAGGAAATGAAAAATTACATTGAACTTTGCGTCCTCACCGGATTGTTCGATCTTCCAAGCATCGAAGACTATTGCAGTTCAGGTTTGTACCGCAACGACTTTTTTCCTGCTGTAATGCCAAGAAATCGCTTCCAGATTCTTTTACAAATGCTCCACTTTTCAAATACAGAGGAAGATGTAAGGGGTCCCTTACGAAAAATTAGGTCTGTGTCTCAATATTTAGAACATATGTTCAAAGAAACCGTTTATCNTGTAAGGGGTCCCTTACGAAAAATTAGGTCTGTGTCTCAATATTTAGAACATATGTTCAAAGAAACCGTTTATCCCGAGAAACAGCTGTGTAGTTCCTCATGAAATGTGATTTTTGGGTGCGGGGTCAAATTTAATTTAATAAAATGTTAACAATAATCNTTTTATTGTTTTACAGTGTTCCTCAACATATATTTGTTATAAATGAGAATAATGGAAAAATATAACTTCTATTCGGATGATCCGAGAACTTTCAATACTCCACCTCCTCCAATGTACCTCGACAGTGAGGCTGAAGCCCTACCGCTAGATACTTTATTCGACAAAACCCTTCACACATAAAAAACTTAAATAACAAATTGAAAGTAATTTCACATGCATGAGTAACCTCATATCTATTAATTTTTATAATGCTATTGTGTTCGTGGATGTTACGACTTGGTGCTTATTTTCAATTTCATTTTATTCCATGTATTATAACGTTTGTCAAATTTATTTTCAATTATTCATCAAATCTGGGTATTTTTCAATTTTAAATTAGATATAAACCAAGAGGCAGACAACTTATGAACTTGTAGGATTTCCAATGTCCGGAAACGTCTTATTAATAAAAGATTTAAATGATGTCGATGTCAAATCACTTTCACTTTATCTTAAGAGTAAAACTATCAGAACCCTCAATTCTGTTCAACTGGTTTGAAGAGTCTACGAATATTTCCAATCAATCCCTGGTATCTGCAATATTTTCCTGGTTGAACTCATTTATTAACTGCAGAGATTCAAGTTTAACGTAAAAGCAATATCCTGTTACTACTTTTTTCCTCCTCGTTTGTTGTTTTCGTTTCCTTGAAAGCAATATTTCGCGATAGCTAGATAATGTCTCGATCTTTTGTATCCAATCTCCATGTCTGTGGCACCATGTTCCGGTCTGATAGAATCCAACATTTGTCGGTAGCTATTGTTCTACAAAAACAGAAATATAAGTAATGGCTTACACGTATCTAAAGTAATTAAAAATGAATACGACTAACATTTCGACAGGCTCATCAGGTAAGGTGCAAATGTATACCACTATCTGACCCGTTTGATTGCTCACCATCTTTAACCATAATTGAAAACATAAGTGGACAATTAAAATGTGTGATCATTTATGTACATAAATAAATGAAATGTCTCAATTACTGTTTGAACTCCATGAACTTGATCCTTCACTAATAGTAGAAATAGCGCAACACCAACGAAACATCCGTGTCCAAATAAATAAAAATTCATTTTTAGAAAAAAAATTTGTAACTACTGCTGAGCGAATAATAAGACAGTACTAGAGATACAGGAGACCACTCCAGAAATTGAAGCCTCGATATAACGTTAAAAAAATGAACTAGGGAATTAGTAAACATCATCTAGAGATTATACACAGTGAGTATTTTTGATACCTCCCACTTTTCAAATTTGTTAGTTTCTAAAATGAACAGATCTGGAGTAACTACAGTGAAATTCTGGGATAATAATATTTTGCAAAAAATTTATTAGAAACTTTATGTTAGATAAACAATGTTTTTACCAATGCAATTTTATACTACTGAATTGTATTATAGAAACAATTATTTAACAAACTTAATCTACACAAATGAATTTTGATCTTCATTGTACAGTATTGTTTTATTAACATCATCGTAGACGTTAATTTTAGTCGACATTGAGAAATCTAACTCAGAAAGTGGTTTTTGCAAGCTCTGTGATTATGGATATGAAATTCCAAAGATACTGATGGAATCGAATGCCTCGAATAAAATATTTTCACATAGGTTTCACTGTATACTCAAGTAGTTTTCTTGTGTCTATAGTTTACTTGTAAATCAACTTGCTGAACGATTTAATCAAGCTTTATGAAGCTGTGATGTACCAGTACAGCTGGTATCACTTGCGAAGAGGTCGATTTTGAAACTGAAGAATTTAAAATCGATCTCTTCGCAAGTGTTAAATAACTATATTTTGGAGTTTTGTTAGTAATGATTCTTGTAAGTGTGTTTTGCATACCTAATCACGAAATTGTTTACAACTATCATACAGGAAAACCTCTATTTCCGAAACCAGATAACTCAACCCCGTCTCACCTCACGTGGCGGTTACCATAAACATTCAAATAATGTGGCGGGCTAATTTATATAATTATTTTGTGGATTATTATTACAAATTTAATTAAGTTAATTTAATTATTTCTATGGATAAATCCAAACCACTTAAACGTTTGTCATTGTATACAAAGCAGCAAGTATTATTGGATCTAACAAATAAGACCAGAAAAGATGTATGTCAGGCCCATTCAATTAGTAAATCTACAGTTTCTAACATTTTGAAGCAGAAAGGAGGAATTCTCGATTTCAAAGGGGATTCTAAGGTAAGTGTAACTCAAAATACCATAATTTCTGTTAGTTTTATTTTTTGTAACTTCCGTTTTATGGCTTGAGTGGATTCAAATCCTATCGCCTCTCCTTCTTTACTTTCGCATTGTTTTAAGGTTCGGAAATACATTGTCGAGAACAATGTCAAAGAGAAAAATTCAATTTTGATGGAGTGGATTTTAAAACTTCGTGGACAAGGAATTCCAATTTCCGGATGCTTTATTAAAGTAAAGGCAGAAATGACATTTGAAAAATCCGTTTCCAATGGCTGGCTAGAAAAGTTTTTGAAAAGAAATAATTTTTGCCTCCTAACACCACAAGCAAAGGCCAACCGCTCGATGCTGGAATAATTAACTGTGTCAAGCAGAACTATTCAAAGCTTGTAGTGAAAATGCTCGATGTAGGCAAAAATTTAAATGAAATTACTCTTGCTAATGGTATCGAGTTGCTTTGTCAGCCTTGGGGTCAAGTGAAGGATACTACTGTAATTAATTGTTTTAAAACTTGCGAAAAGTTTGAATGATGCTATTGAATTAAATTAATAATAATATTAATAATAATTTTGAATTAAAAATCAGAAAATTCAAAAAAAAAAAAAAAAAATTTTTTTTGAATTCCGTTGACCGTTACGCGACACTTTACGGTACCTGAATGTGAGGAGGGGTGGAGTGAACTTGATTTAGCCAATCAGAGCGAGTTCGGGAAATAGAGGTTTTCCTGTAATCATAATCACCAATTTTTGCATTTGTTTTGTTAAAATTTAAAAAAATAAGAAATTATTACTGAAAAAGTCACTTCCTACCTTTAATTTAGATAACTTTGAGAAATTCATCGGAAGCGTCGATATGAGATTGAAAATTACGACATTGTTCTTGTTGAAGTACACCGGAACATCTGTCCTACAACAACAGACAGTGTCAATATAGGACATCAATTTGAGAATTGGAAACCGTACAAGATATTAACCAAATCAAATAGAGCCTCTGTGTTTAATTAAAATAAATATAGTAGCTTACTATGAAGAGATGAACAGTGTAATATTGACTTGATCTCCAGTGTAATTTATTCAATTCATCATCAAGGAAGCTTTGGTACTTGGATCACAAGAAATTTTTGGTTCAGCAGGATTTGGCAGAAGTAAGCAGACAATGGAAGTGCAGGAATGGGATAGGGGATGAGTAGAGTATAGACGCTTTTTTTTAGTACAACTATTAACACCTCGACCCACGCCATTGTTTCCAAAGACCTTCAAAACAGAGCAAAAAAAATTAATAGACGAAAGCTAAAGCCTTGGCCAGTTTCCTGGCTCAATGCTTTCTGTTGCCATGACATTCTCATTCTGTTCTACATTGTCATCCAAACTTTCCTTTTGTTTCCAAAATAGTCAATTCTCTTTCCTTGCTGATGATCTCCCTTGTTTAATCTTTCCGAGGAAAGTCTAGATCGTACAAGGGAAAATATAGTCATCAATGGCTGCGAAAAACAAGAAGCTTATTCTTAAGTTGATTTTGCTTCGTCGAATCATTAAGAAAAGGAGTAAGCGAAGAATGTACATTCGTAGCATTTTTCAAAATAGAGTTGAACGTGGAGAAAGTTTGTTGGTTCGAGAGTTAAGCAATGATGCCTATTACCATTTTCGTTATTTCAGGTAATAAATATAAGATAAATTTTGATATAATGAAGCCATTATAAAATTATGTTTTCACATTAGAATGGACAAAGGAAATTATGATGAGATTTTAGATCTTGTCTCAAACTCAATCCAACGAAAGAAAAATCATCTTCGACCGATTTCACCAACTGAGAAACTAGCAGTTACAATTCGGTACAAAACACAATCATAAACTTTACAGACGTTCAAACTTACTTGTGACGTATTTTAGGTTCCTGGCAACTGGAAATTCACAAGTATCTCTAGCTCTCAACTACCGTATTTCACCACAATCTGTTTCTATAATTCTCCGTGAAGTCATGACTGCAATTTGTGATAAAATGGGTCCTATATATTTGCCGAACCCTACGGAAGAAACATGGAAGCAATCTGAGGAAGGATTTCGAAGGAATTGGAATTTCCCAAACGCTTGCGGTGCTATGGACGGGAAGCACGTGAAAATACGTGGACCTAGATTCTCGGGAAGCAAATACTATAATTACAAAAACTTCTACTCAATTGTCCTCCTAGCAATCGTAGATCCAACGCACAAATTCATTGTCGTGGACATTGGGGCTTCGGGTTCTCAATCGGACGGTGGAGTATACACCAGATCACAAATTGGAAAATCATTACAGGCACAAACAATCGGAATTCCTCCACCTAAATCTATTGGCTTTGAAAATGTCATTCTTCCTCATGTGATTCTAGCGGACGATGCATTTTCTCTGAAACCTTATCTAATGAAGCCTTATCCTGGAAAGTTTCTAGAAAAAGATAATCGAATCTTCAACTATCGTTTGTCGCGAGCACGCATGACAGTAGAAAATGCATTCGGGGTTTTAGCAGCTAGATTTCGCGTGTTTAATACATCTATTGCTGCGGATATGGAATTGACAAAACTAGTTGTAAAAACCACAGTTATTCTTCATAATTTCCTACTTACAAAAAATGATATGAATACGATCACTATTGATTCGATGAAAGGATATTCCGAAGGTAACTGGAGACAAACCTCTGAAGATGATACTGGGTTTGAACGTCTAACGATTCAAGGAACAAACAACTATTCAACTTCCGCTTCAGAAGTACGAGAAAAATTTAAAAAATATTTCAATACACAAGGTGCTGTTACTTGGCAGAATAATTGTATTTAATAGAATAAGAAATAAAATTAAACCTTTTAGTAATAACTTTTACGTAGCATACATATGTACGTTACAGATTACTTAGCTCTGCATCATGAACTATTTTATTAATCTCCAGTTGAGTTTCCAAATAGCATCTCCGATTTTCAGATGATAATTTTCTCAATTTCTGAACAAGAGTTTTTCCAAACGCATCGAATTCATCATCTTCTGTTGACATTAGTTCAACCAACCGCGTCTCAATTTCGTCTAATTTCCTCTATAATATTTCGGTAAATAATAATTGGATACATATCATTTATGTATAGGGTGTTTAATTTTTTTTGCACTCTAGAAAGCATGACGTCATTTTTTCACATTTTTTTGCTAATTGCAGCATGGGTTGGGAGGAACTACAATTAAATTGGAGAAAGAGGGTGNCTAATTGCAGCATGGGTTGGGAGGAACTACAATTAAATTGGAGAAAGAGGGTGGGAAAAAAAATTAAACACCCTGTAATAATTAATCGGTTTACTTTTTTCCCTCCGAATTTTGAGTGGACACGGCCAGCAGAGTTTCCATTTGAACGTTTCACCAACGTCACATCGTTTCGTGTGAGTGGGATGCACCCGTCCTCATCTTCAACTTCTATTTGAGAAATGTCGAGAATTTGGAAACCACCGTTTGTAATAACGTTCACTTCTTTTCCTGCATCTAGATTTGTGTAATTACTAGTAACAATTTATTTTTAATTAATATTTCAGAAATCATGCGTATAAAATGCAAGTTTATTACTTCTCGTCAGGCTCAACATCTCCTCTCAAAAACATCATAGACGTTTCATTACGATAGTATGGTCTCCGCCCATCGCTTCCTGAAGGTTTTTTTAAGCGTAAAAGAAATTTCATGAATTGAGCCCTCAAACTCATCCAGGTAGTTTTGCAATGGTTTGCTAAGATTTATTCATAATCTTAGTAAATTCGAATAAAGATTAAAAAAAAAAATTTTTTTTACCGTCTTTATTCAGTGCAGTCCCAACTTTCCTCCACGCATTTTCCTTAACTTTAGTATTTTTGAAGTCGTTGTTTGATTTGTCTCAGAGACGCATCTCCTCTCGCACTGCGTCAATAAGTTCTTTTTCGAAATTATCACCCATTCTTCCAAAATGAACTTCTTTTCCTACTTCGTTCTCTCGAAAAAGTTGAGCTCGAGTCAACTTCAAAAGGAGAACAGAATGAGATCAGAAAATGATGGGAAAAAGAAAGTTTGGATGCTTTTCTTTTCACATTTGGTTCTCATGGCATTCTCATGGCAACTGTCTGATAACTTTATGAGAAAGTATGGATAATGGAAATCAGGTAGGAACGATGAAAGGAACGAGAAAACCAAAGACTCTGGATCCAGCTTTAGAATCCAGGAGGAATCCAAATCGTCACAATATGAATGCATTGGCACATAGCTGAAAATAAACATAAACATTTTTTTAAATTTTTACCGCTATCAATATCGAATTACCGGTAGCAGAATTTTAAACTTCAATAAATTGCTATTCGGACGATATGTATGGATTGGTACATAGCTACCACCAAAATTCTACTGTTTTCTCATTCAAATTTTTAACGTAACGAGGATTTACTAATATTAATGATTTAATTGACTTCCATTGATTATAACTTCAGTAAAAAAAATTGAAGGTCTGATGTAAATTTTGCAATTACAAGTAAGCTCTCGTAAAAATTTTGAGATTTGAATTTGAATACCTATCGGTAATTCCAAATCGGCATAGCGGTAATAATTTAAAAGAAACTTGTTTCATTGTTGGTTGTTATGTACCAATGCATTTATATCATCAGAATAGCATATTTTTGAGATTTGAAATTCAGCCCCCAATAATCGATATTGGCATAGCGGTAATAAATAGAAAAAATATTCTTGTTTCTTGACAGATATATACCAATGCATTCATATCATTAAAATAGCAAATTCTTGAGATGTGTAATTCCGTTCCCGGTATTTCGATATTTCCAAAGAGGTAATAATTTCAAAAGAACTTGTTAATGCTATGTAGCAATGAACATTAGAATATCATAACATTAGAATATCAAATATTTGAGGTTTGTAATTCCGCTCCCGGTAATTCGATATTGGCATAGCGGTAATAATTTAAAAAAATATGTTAATGCTTGATGCAAACTATATAGCAATGAATTCATATCATTATAATACCAAATATTTGAAGTTTCTATTTCCGCTCCCGGTAATAATTTTATAGAGATATATTTATGACGCTTGATGGATGCTACGTGCCAATGCATTCATATTATTAAAATACCAAGTTTTGAAATCTTGCAATTCCGCTCCCGGTAATTCGATATTCGTGTAGTGGTAGCCATTTTTGTAATCACCATGGTGCTAAAAAAATCATCTATAATTTAATTAACTACCACAAAGGTGTAAAAATCATCAAACGACTCCTGATCCCCAAAAACCTTGAGTTAGTCAATGCGAGTCAATCATGAGAGTCAGTCATGAGAGTCAGAGTCATGGTAACTCAAAGTAAAGCAAAATTCCGTTTGTATTTTTGTACTTTATTCACTTCTCGTGAGTGAGGTACCTCCGGGGGTCTAGCCAGCTATCCAGAGCACTTAAGTGTGAGTTAACATTTATTTATATTTTGATTTGTGGAGAAGAGTGGATTGGTGGAGGGGTGGGATTTACCTTTTGTTCGGCATCTTTATAAATAAAGTGCCCATGCTCGAAACACTAAAAAAGAATAGTTCACAAAGAATTACACTATACTCAGTAGACTCATTTCTACTGGCATTATAAGCGAATGTGGTTGTCGCCAAGCATTTGTCACAAGCTTTCTGGTCAGCCCTAGTAAATTTAGCAACAATTTTTTTCAAAGTTTGGTTACACCTCTCAGTAATCCCATTACTTTGAGGGTGATAGGGTGCCGTGAAACGCAACTTACAGTGTGACCTTTCACTCGCGGATTTCACAAGTTTCGAAGTGAACTGACCACCCTGGTCTATAACAAACTATTTAGGCTTAGAGTGTCGTAACAGAATCTTATCTCGTATAACGTCAACGACACTCAGCCGTAGCTTCCGGTACCGCTAGTGACTCAACATAGCGACTAAAATGATCTACGAAGATCAAGGCATACTTGTTGCCATATTTCTCAGACGCAACAAATGGTCCGATAAAATCTATACTAACTCTTTGGTACGGAGAACTGACCTCCTCAAAATCTTGCAGCAGCCTTGAGCAGAACTTCTGCGGACTCGGTGTATCTGATAAACAGAACACCTTAGGACAAACCGAGTATCTCTATGGAAACTTTTCCAGTGAAAACGAGATTTTACAGTACACATGTTCTCGTCATTCCTAAATGACCACCCAACTCGTTGGAATGTATAGACATAAGAACTTCTTTTCTTAGTCTATCGGGGAGAACTAATCTCCAGGACCTACCTTCAGGTTCATAAGAAGCGAAATACAAAATTCCGTCCTGAACACTATAGTCCTCTACATGTGCTATAGCCGCTCTTCACCTGAAGAACGACTTTCGGCTTCCTCAATGAAAGTCAAGATTTTTCCAACTAATGGATCTTTTAATTGCTTAGCACTGAGGTCTATTGGTTCGAGCATACGCACATCCGACGAGTCCATAGACTTAGGCGGATCGACCAAAAATTGTGACAACGAAACCACGTCATTCGCAGCCTTGCCAGAGTGATGCTGGATGGTCATATCCTGTGTTTGCAATGAAACGATTATCTAGCCAAACGCACATGTGTATTTTTCACGGAGAGAAGCCACTTCAATGCACTGTGTTCCGTGAGTAGTGTAATGAATACCATACACATATGGCCTGAACTTTGGACCGCATACGCAACAGCGAGGCACTCCTGCTCACTAGCTGTGTAGCGTTTCTCCAAGTCTGTCATTGATGTACTTGCGCAGGCAATGATGGGTGGTTTTTCATGTGTACTTGTACAAGTGTGGCTCCTAAGCCTTCACCACTACTGTCACAGTGAATCTCAGTTATGACGTTTTCCATAGAATAAGCTAAAATAGGGCTCGTAACTAATGCGAGCTTTAGCTTCTCAAACGCCATTTGCTGAGACTCACTGCAAATAAATGGTTGTTCTTTCCTCATCAGCAAACTGAGAGGCATGGCAATCTTGCCAAAATCCTTTACAAAGCGTCTGTAATAACCACAAAGGTTAACAAACGACCGTATGTAAGTCTGAGTTTTGGGGACCGCAGACTTTGTCACTGCTGTGACTTTCCTTTGGTCTACCTCTACTCCTTCACTCATAACAGATAACAGGTCCAAGATACTCAATCTTGTCGGCTTCTAAACGACACTTACTCATTTTTAGAGTCAAAGAAGCATCTTTGAGACATAGCAACACGGTTCTAAGCCTATGTTGATGTTCCTCAAAATATTTCATCGCAAAAACGTTTAGGTCGTCCAACCATGGTCCACTTACGACCCAACGGAGCGATACGTAGGCCCATAGCCAGTCTACGAAACTGGTATAACCCATCCGGAGTCACAAATGCCGTCTTTCCTTGACCCTTCTCATCGACTTCTATCTGATAGAAGCCTGAGGTCAAGTCTAGCACAGTGAAGTACCTAGACGATTGAGAGCATGTTCCATTCTTGGAAGGGGATACGCGTTCTTCTTGGTAACCGAATTAAGCTTACGGTAATCGATACATAATCGAAAACCGCCGTCCCTCTTCGGCAAAAAAAACAACTGGCGCAGCCCTTGGAGAAATTTTCGATTATCCCCGCCTCCAAGATTTCATCTACCTTCTCCTTTATCCTACCACGCTCCACAAATGAGGGGCGGTAAGGATGGAGCCTTATAGGTAAATTGACCTCCGCATCAATACACAAATTCTGCTTGGGAGGCAAGTTACTCTCTCTAAGAAGTAAAACTTCAGCCCCGTCGGAACATAAATCCGCTGTGGCTATGATCATATTTTTGGCTAGTGTACGTAAACCTATGCCCCTTAGGCGTAAGCGTATAGCTCATCGTACTAGACTTTAGTAGAGTCCACGTAGCCTCTCCTTTCCTAGTAACTTTTTTACTAGGTAATTCACTTAGAATTACTTTGGGGGTTGCTGGTGATCCCCCTGCCCAAGCTATTTGTCTTTTGGAAACAAACCTGGCTAGGTGGAGTCCAGAGAGACGCCATACACTTTGGAAAAGCGTGGCACCTCCTTTACAGTATTTTAGGGCAGTCCATAATCATGTGCCCAGACTCACGGCATATGTAGCACTTGCCACTAAATGGACGCAAAACACGCGCCCTGTGGGACAACCTACGCTTCGAGTCACTGGTGCTCGGCATGGTCTTCCCACGTGGAGGTCCAGGTTGGCCTTGGCCTTCACCCTGACGGCTACTGAATGCCCTCTTAACACCTTGGCTATACAAATATATAATCATATCTGCATGTCTGCGTCTCTCAACTCCTGTTCGGTTGAGAGAGCCATACGACGTGCGCGAACGTCTTCTCTCTTCTCTCCTTTTTGCTAACTGACGTTTTCGCTCGTCACTTTTCATGGGATTTGAATGGGCTGCTAGGGAGTTGGCAGGTGGATGTAGTACTATGGGAGTGGACTTGGCAGAGAGAGCTTGAAAAATGTTTTTTCTGATGTTTCATACGTCGGCATACGACTAAGGAAAGAGAAAGTTTCTTATGTTATAAAGTAGGGAGTTTTCACCGGGGGAGAGTGGGAGATGTGTGGTTTCTCCGACTTTCGGCAAATAACTCCGCTTCTCTCTCACATCTTATAGCTCACCATACTCAATTGTCAACTCATTGTCTTCGCTAATTCTTAGTTTAGGAAATATTCTTTGCAAAAAACTAAACTAATTGGTTTATTTCTAGTCAGGGATGGAAAAAAACTGTTTAAAAAAAACAGTTCTTTTTTGTTTAAAACCGTTTTTTTTTTGTCTATTTTCTTAAGAACGCACTAATAAGGACAAATTAATGTTCATGGCTAAAGAGATCCGAGTGTTTTTTTAAATAAACGTGTTTTTTTGTTTAAAATAATTTATTTTTTGTTTTGAACATTTTTTTTTATTTCTTTAGAATTTGACTCTAAAACGCACGCACCCTGCTACGACTCCTATTTCTCCCAGTTGCTAGCCCTGACATAACTAATTTTGTTAGTTCACTACTCAAGTGTCGAAAACACAGTAGTTGAATGTAAATGTAAGTAAACTAATTGGAAGTCTGATTCGTTCTGTAGGATTGAAATTGAATTTAACACATTTTGTCAGAAATCCGAGCAAGCGGAAGCGAGCATTTGAAAACAAACTCCACATGCGCAAGTTAAAGAGAAAGGCCGTCATGTGAAATCGTCTAAAGTGTTAAAGAACAGAAGATAAGAGTTTCAATGAATCATCGTGCGCATTCCGTTCTTGCATTTGTTTAAAACAATGTTGTTGTTTTTAAAAACAGCCTTATTTAAAACAGTTTAAAACATTGTTTTATACAAGCGTGTTTTTTTTGTGCCAACCGTGTTTCCAATGCACTTATGAATGATGTTACTCGAATGTATAATGCCCTTACAAAATTAGATTTATTTATTAAATATTCCAGTAACTTGACTACCTTCGTTCTTTGGTTTACGTCTTAGAAATTAAAATATTCTACTTGCTACTTGTAAGTGATCGTTTTCGGATTTTATGGTTAGGCTGCACACTGAATTAATAATTTGGTTTCGATAAATTTTAGTGCTTTCCAGAATTAGAACATGGCAGAATCTGAGAGCGAGCGTGAAGGTGAGGAGTTTTTAAACAAGCAGAGCGATGACAGTGACAGTAAAGTAATGAATAGGATTCTGAAATCAATGCCTCAGCTCAATAAGTCAGAAAGTGGCAGTGACTCTGAAGCTGAAGCTACCCATGCATGTAAAAAATTTTGAAATTGAATGGCATAATAAATAAATGAAATTGTTTGATAGTCTAACTAGCAAAGAGAAGGAAGACCACAAATGAAGACATAACCTGGGATGATGCAGAGTTAGACATTTCAAAAATTCAAGAATTCACTCATGCTAGGACAATTTTTGGTACTGATAAATCTGTTGGTCCAGATGCAGATGACATGGATTTTTTTAAATTTTTCTTCACAGATGATTTGTTCGAACGAATAGTTGACACTACTAACATATATGAGGAGGCAAGTTTTATGTTAAATCAAATAATTCACATAATATTTGTTTTATAATACAGAGGGAGTAAATAAGGGCTACCTAGAGATCCTCACTCCACCAGACCTTTTTCTATGTCACCCAGCATAAATCGGCGTCAGAATTTTGTTTAGTTTATAACATTCACATGTTGTATTTAAATCAAAGAATCGAAAGTTGTTTTATCTAAATGAAAGTACCGCCGATGCTTCGACTGATATGAAAGCGTTATGATGTCAAATTCTAACCACTGAAGATTGACTTGACCAGAATCAAGCGCAAGTTTCCTAGTCGAAGCATGTGGGTCTAAATAGGTGGTTACATTCAACCAAAGAGAATTTATTTGCTACAGCACATAAGAACATAATTCTAAATATTGAGCCAGACTATTTGTCAGTCTTCTCTATCTTCAGATTCTTATGAATTGTAAATTGAGCTCCCTTTGGTTCAATCTAACCTAGTTTGGCTGCAGCAATGACCGCAGCTGCCATTTCGTCGTTAGTCGTAAGTTTCCAGACATTTGGTTCAAAAGGAATAATTTTTCTCACACAATAATATCTTTCACAGTACCTGTTTGACGTATTTGATGATGTACCTGACAACTAGCTGCTCGTATGAGTCATCTGGGTCCCGGTAGCGATATTTGATCTAAATCAGTCGAAGCATCGACGATGCTCCAATTTAGATAAAACAACTTTCGACTAAATGATTCTGTTTTAAATGTAACAACGTGTGATGTTATAAAATAAACAAAATTCTGACTCCAGTTTATGGTGTATGACACAGAAAGGTCCGGTGGAGTGAGGATCTTCAGGTAATCCTTATTTACTCACTCTGTAGATATCAAGTTCTACTTTACTTTTCATACATAATTTCAAATCATTGAATAATNATCCTTATTTACTCACTCTGTAGATATCAAGTTCTACTTTACTTTTCATACATAATTTCAAATCATTGAATAATATAATTCCATAAAATTAACAAATATATACAGTGGTTTTATGTTAATGTCACCTCCGAAAGAGCCAAAACATCGGTTGACAGTAGGCGGAGTTGAC